>CM019074.1:47018183-47373768 GCA_009667805.1 Leptobrachium leishanense | reverse complement strand
TACAATGTGTGTGAAAAAATAACCCAAAAAGTGTCTACCTGAAAGTTTGACATAGAGCTAGTGCATGGAAAGTGTTAAAATACAACTCTTTGAAGCACCCTAGGGTGTGCCCTTTCTAAAAATATATGGTTTGATGGGGGTAAATTACTTTGGCCGGCTTCAAAAATGTCCCAAATAGGACATGGGTGCATGATGACAAATGTGAAAATTCCAAGTTGGAAAACTGAAATGCGCACCCCCCAAATAAGGCCTATTAGCCCCCAAATGACCCGACATACCTATACATGGGTGGTATCAATTTACGCAGAAGATGTTGCTGAACATATTTTGGGGTGTTTTTTGGCAGTAACCCATAACTGGATATGACAATTCATGCCTAAAGTACAATGTGTGTGATAAAATAACCCAAAAAGTGACTACGTGAAAGTTTGACATAGAGCTAGTGCATGGAAAGTGTTAAAATACAACTCTTTGAAGCACCCTAGGGTGTGCCCTTTCTAAAAATATATGGTTTGATGGGGGTAAATTACTTTGGCCGGCTTCAAAAATGTCCCAAATAGGACATGGGTGCATGATGACGAAATGTGAAAATTCCAAGTTGGAAAACTGAAATGCGCACCCCCCAAATAAGGCCTATTAGCCCCCAAATGACCCGACATACCTATACATGGGGGGTATCAATTTACTCAGAAGATGTTGCTGAACATATTTTGGGGTGTTTTTTGGCAGTAACCCATAACTGGATTTGACAATTCATGCCTAAAGTACAATGTGTGTGAAAAAATAACACAAAAAGTGACTACCTGAAAGTTTGACATAGAGCTAGTGCATGGAAAGTGTTAAAATACAACTCTTTGAAGCACCCTAGGGTGTGCCCTTTCTAAAAATATATGATTTGATGGGGGTAAATTACTTCGGCCGGTTTCAAAAATGTCCCAAATAGGACATGGGTGCATGATGACGAAATGTGAAAATTCCAAGTTGGAAAACTGAAATGCGCACCCCCCAAATAAGGCCTATTAGCCCCCAAATGACCCGACATACCTATACATGGGTGGTATCAATTTACTCAGAAGATGTTGCTGAACATATTTTGGGGTGCTCTTTGGCAGTAAACCTTAAAGTTCACAGTACATGTATTCTTAAATTGCGTTCAAAAAAAAAATCACCAAAAAATTTTTTTTTCTCAAACTTTGGCATAGATTTGTGGTAAAATGGTTTGCATGGGAAGAGTCAAAATACCCCAAGTTTAATACCTTGATTTGTGTACTTTAAAAAAATATGTATATGTGGAGTGTTATTCAGGAATTAGTGACAGATATCAGTGTTACAATGTCACTATCACTAGTTTTGAAAATAAACTCTTTGGAAATGGCAAAGTGCTACTTGCACTTATTGTTGCATAAAATAAGGAAAAAAGCGAGGAATATGTAAACATTGGGTATTGCTAAACTCAGTACTAAATTTAGAAACTACTAAGGAATTAATTTTTTTGACGGTTGTTGATACATAAGAAATTTGGGGGTCAAAGTTCGAAAAAGTGGTGTTTTTTCAATTTTTTTGTCATATTTCACAATATTTTTTATAGTAAATTATATGAAATGATGAAAAAAATGGTATCTTTATAAAGTCCATTTAATGACGAGAAAAATAGTGTAAAATATGTGTGGGTTACATAAACGAGTAAGAGGAAAATTTGACGTAAACACTAACAGCGCAGAAACGTAAAAACAGCAGCGGTCACTAAAGGACGGATTTGTGTAAAACCGCCCGGTCACTAAGGGGTTAAAAACAAAAAAATCACATTTCAAATGACGGTAAATGGTTTTCCTTTTAATCTATTCATAAACAACTGCTTGAGGCGGCAGCCTGTATGAAAAGAGGAGACATTTTAGGACACGCAGAAGAAGTTTAGTGATTTTTTTTGGCTAAATTATGGTGAAACTTATGCAGGCTTTGGATGAAAGTAACAATAGGTGCTTTAAAATTGGGCCTTTAGTATCCGCAACAGTGCTGTCACACCGTAACCCCTGTGTGGTATTGTGGAAGAGTGCAGTGGTGGAGGTTTTTTGGAATGCAGAAGAGATAGCTGCTGATCCAGGACTGATTCATTTTTATAAATGTCAGCCGGTCTACAGAGTCGGTGGACAGACTCACTCTTTTGTCTACCCCCACTATATGTCCTGTCATGTCATTGCCTACAACCTCCACTGACAGGGATCATGCTACAGTAATGGGTGTACCAGGTCCTTCCTCAGAATGTGACAGCATCCCATCAGCTGAAGATTTACGCAGTCAGATTACGTTGCCCCAGCTGCTGCAGCGTAAGAAAAAATATAGTCCCAACCATCCCCAAGCATAGCGTCTAAATGCCAGCTTAGCAAAATTACTCACATTACAGCTGCTGCCTTTCCAGCTGGTGGACTCTGCTTCCTTCTGTGAATTTGCTGAATGTGCTGTACTACAGTGGCAGGTTCCAAAATGCCATTTCTTTTCATGGAAGGCCATTCCAGCACTATACCAGCAAGTGGAACACAATGTTATCGAGTCATTGGGAAAGGCAGTCAGCAGTAAAGTGCACATGACTTTAGACACGTGGTCCAGCAAGCATGGACAGGGCCGTTACATTTCTTTCACGGCACACTGGGTAACTCTGATTGCAGCTGGGAGGGATCCAAGACAGGGCTCTGTGATGGAGCTTGTTCATCCACCACGCCTCCAGAAAGATGCTTGTATGAGGTCTGTCTGCTCCACCACCTCTTCCTCCTTCTCTGTCTCTGGCGAAGTGGCAGTTAAACCGAAGCGTGGCAGGGGCTACGCAATGGCTCAAGCAAAAAGATGGCGTACTGTGCTTGAGCTGGTTTGTTTAGGGGTCAGGAGCCACGCCGGGCCAGAAATTCTGTCAGCTCTGCAGGGGCAGGTGCAGAGATGGTTAACACCAAGCCAGCTTCAAGTGGGAATGGTCGTCTGTGATAATGTCAGCAACCTTCTCTCCGCCCTACGCCAGGGTAAGTTGACGCATGTACCATGCCTAGCACACGTCCTAAATCTGGTGGTACAGCGTTTCCTAACCAGGTACCCAGGGCTGGCAGAGCTTCTCAGCCAGGCCAGAAAAGTCTGCAGCCACGTCAGACGGTCATTCCCAGCAAGTGTTCACCTGTCAGAAATTCTAAGAGAATTCCACCTTCCCACAAACTGTCTGATCTGTGACATGCCCACCAAGTGGAACTCGACATTAGCAATGCTGCAGCGTCTGCACAAGCAGCAGAGGGCCATCAATGAGTATGGCACAAGGACAGGTTCAGGTCAATTTGTTTTTTCCCCCCGTAGTGGCTGATGATCAAGGTTTAATGCACTGTTCTGTCACCATTTGAGGAGGCAACGAGGATGGTGAGCAGGGACAGTGCAAGCATCAGTGACACAATTCCTTTAGTGTTCCTGCTGGAGCGCACTCTGCAAGGAATTATAGATGTGGCACTAGAGGCAGAGCAGCGGGATGAAGAGGAGGCTTTCCCTAGCTCTCAAGGCCCCAGTCTTTACGCAGACAGCATTCCTGTGGGTCCTCAGATCAGACAGGAGGATGAGGAGGAATATTTAAGTAGTGGGGGCATTGAAGGTGGGGATTCCTCAAGGGAGAGTTTTGTGTGCCCAGAAACCCAAGGACTAGTACGTGGCTGGGAGGAGAAAGTGCACGATGGGGTCATCCTCATTGACCAGGAAGACTTGGATGCTAATGCTACCTCCAACCTATGCTGCATGGGCTCCCTTATCCTGCAAAGCCTGCTAAAGGACCCCAGGATTTGTGCTATCAAGGAGAGGGATCATTACTGTTGGCAAGCCTTCTTGATCCACGATACAGTTAAAGTTGCAGAGCTCATCCTGCCCGCACTTGAGGATGCTCTAAAGCGACACTTTTGTAACACCTTTCCAGGCACTGTTCGGTTACCAAGTGATGACACAGGTGCTTCTGAGGCTGCGGATGATCAGAGGAAGAGCGGTGAAGGCTTTGCTGATGCCTTTTTAAATTTTTTTAGTCCACGACGCCCAGGGACGTCAAATGTAGGCTCCCATTGCCAGCGTCTTCACCATATGGTGCAGGACTACGTAGGGGCAAGGGCAGACCTGGATACCTGTACAGCAGATGATCCACTGGCTTACTGGGTGTTGAGATCGGATCACTGGCCAGAACTTAGCCAATATGCTATGCAGCTACTAGGTTGTTCCTTCATCCAGCGTGCTTTCTGAAAGGACGTTCAGTGCCGCTGGAGGTTTTGTCACAGACAAAAGAGTGCGTCTGTCCACCGACTCTGTAGACCAGCTGACATTTATAAAAATGAATCAGTCCTGGATCAGCAGCTATCAATCCCCTGATGCTGACGTAACTGAATAGATTGGGGATCTCTTCTGCATTCCCAAAACCTCCACCACTGCACTCTTCCATAATACCACAGAGGGGTTACTTACGGTGTGAAGGCACTTGCTGCCACCAAAGACACAATATTTGGGTGCACTGCCACTGACGCCTATACCAGATTCATATCATTTTAATATTGGACCGCAGGGTCCAACCATGCACTCTTCCACAATACCACACAGGGGTTACGGTGTGACGGCACTGTTGCCGACACTCAGGCTCGGGTCAGACGAACGTAGTTTTCACGTCCGTAATTGCGCCCAAAAGTACGTCCGTGATAGCATGACAGAAAGCCCATTGGAGCCCGACACACAAAGTACGTCCGCACTGAACTGCGGACGCACAACGGCCACAGCCCACGGATGCAAGGCAGGCAAGAACGTACAACCCCTAGAACGGCCGTACAGAGTGCGCTGCGTCTGCCTAGCGGCCTGTGTGCGTGAGGAGGAGACGTCAGATGCACCTGTTTTGCGGCCTACACATAACGTCCAGACTGCAGAAACTTCCGGGGTGGCTGAAGTATTCTGGACGCTGGGGAGTGTGTAGTGGACGCTGGGGAGTATTTTGTGGACGCAGGGGAGTATTTTGTGGACGCAGGGTAGTATTTTGTGGACGCTGGGGAGTGATTTGTGGACGCAGGGGAGTATTTTGTGGACGCTGGGGAGTGATTTCTGGACACGGGAGTATTTTGTGGATGCTGGGGAGTGATTTGTGGACGCAGGGGAGTATTTTGTGGACGCTGGGGAGTGATTTGTGGACGCGGCAGGTGACATGGACGTGGAGCGAATTATCACCGAAGTGGGGGAGCACCCTGAATTGTGGGACACTGCCAGCGAACATTATAAGGACAAGACCCGTAAGACAGACGCATGGGCAGCAGTGGCGAGGGCGGTGTACCCTGCATATGACACATGGTCTGATCACAAACAGAAAGTGCAGAGTGAGTATATGGTTATTTAATTCATAATCGAAAGCATATTGAATAGAAAATAAATGTAACTGACAAATGGATTTATGAACGTCACATGTCAAATGCTCCCCATCTGCCAGGGCACCTCACCAGCTTCGCTAGTGAAATAGGTTGCCAGGGCATCGCGATACCTGTTACTGTGTCGATTCACAGGCATGACATCATCATTAATGAATTCCTCCATACCAATAACAGACAACGAGTCATCCAAGTTAAAACCATGCCTCCCACGAACAAAATTATGCAACACACAGCAGCATTTCACTATATCTACACAAAAATCTATTTTCACATCTAGCGGCCTATGAAATATCCTCCACTTGTTGCTCAGTATGCCAAAGCTACACTCGACATACCGTCTCGCCCGTGACAGCCTGTAATTAAACACCCGCTTCTTCACAGTCAGGTGTGTCCCTGAGTATGGTCGCAGGAAATGTGTGGACAGGCCGAATGCCTCATCCCCCATAAAGGCATAGGGGACTGCCACGTCTGTGCCAGGCAAAGGTGTGGGTCTGGGGATGTTCAGGGTCCCACTCTCTATTCCATTCTACAGTGTGGAGTTCATGAACAGTGTGGAGTCAGATTCCTTCCCGTATGACCCCACATCCACACAAACAAAATAATAGTTGGCATCTGCGACTGCCAGTAGGCCAATTGAAAAAAATGTTTATAATTGTGATACAGTGAGCCACTCTGCAGTGGCTTCACTATGCGGACATGTTTCCCATCCACGGCTCCCAGGCAGTTTGGGAAGTTCGCTCTGTCCAGGAATCCCTCAGCAATTCGTGCCCATGACTCGTCTGTGGGTGTTGGCATACATTCCTCCCTCATCGTGTCCCATATTGTCTGGCACACCTTGCGAACGATCTCACCCACTGTAGATCTGCCAACACAGAAATTATAATGCAGGTCCTTCAGACTGCATCCACAGGCAAGATACCTATGGAAAAACCAAAATGCGTGTTATGATCACATTGCATGAACCGCACCTAATATAATTCTTCTGTTTTGCAGCGCGTGAGGTCATCGTGAAATGGAGGACGGTCAGGGATAATTATACGTGGGTCATCAAAAAAGATGCAGAATTGGCACGCTCTGGATCTGCGGCGAGGAGGGGCCGCAGTTATGTATATGCCGAGCAGCTTTCATTCCTGCGACGGACCCTCGAACCACGACCTATGGCAAGCAGCATCGATGTCCCATCAACATCCGGGGCACAGCGATACGTCATGCCATGTGGTTCAGCCACCTGCTCTGAAGATGTGGAACAGGGTGGAGGCGAATCGCATTTGGAGGAGGAGGAGACCGCTGCACAGGAGCCAGATACTGCGAAATCGGACACCACCAGAACGGCGCCCAAGAGGAGAAGGCCACCGGGTACAGAGTTCGAGCATGCCATGGTGACATTTATGGATGCTCACCAACCAGCACCACCACCACCTCCACAATGCCGCCTCTGGGACGTTGATGACATGACCTTCCACCATTCGTGTCTGCCCATGTTGCACCAGATGAGCCTGGCTCAGAAGATGGAGTACCGCCGCGAACATTGGACACCATCAACGACATTTTGAGCCGCCCACCAGTACCACCTGTGCCTCGCAGTGGTGTGGCCCACACACAATATGCCGGTGGTTATTTTTTTTTTTACATTTAAGATTTTATTTTATAAGTAACAAAGGTTCACATACTGAACAATAAGGTTGGTCTCGCAGGGCCAAATATAAAATTCTCAGAAGAGACATACAAAACTAAAAAAAGGGGGAAGGGGGGGTCACAGAGGTATCTGAAAAAATGTAACATTGGGGAAGGGGGAAAGATAAAAAAGGGGAGGAGGTGCATAATCTCATCAGAAGGGCTATTCTAAGAAAAACAAATGAGCAGTGGAGTTCACCGGGTGGACACCCCAAAAAGAAAAGAAGAAGAAAAAAACAAAAAAAACAAAAAGAAAAAGGTGGTGAGGGACTGCCAAAATATTGTGGCCTTCCTGGCTCACCCCGGCAACCCAAGGGAACCGTGGGCCATGGAAAGAGCCACAGGGCCGGAGGACCTGGGGCCAGGAGAATGAGCAGAGCCTAGGTAGCCATCCTAACGGCTCACCCAGGTTACCTCCCTATGTCCCACACTTAAAGAAAAAAAAAAAAAAGGGGGGGAGGGGGACCCAGTGTTCCAGTAGTCGTTCATCGTGATGCCCAGAAAGTCAGCAGGGAGTGCCATACAGTCACTCAAAAGTACATAGAGAAAAAAAAAAAGAGGGGAAAGGGGGAAAAAAAGGACTGTCATCTAAATAACCAAGCAGAGCTACATAAATAGTCCAGGTTTAAAGAATACAACATCTAAGTAAATCATCAAGAGGGAGGTGGAATTCACAGCCAGGGAATAATGTGGGGTGTCAGCAATGGGGGGGTGCAAGTCGCAGGTCTAGTGTCAGTAGTGGGAGAAGGCCGCAGAGGGGAGGACATGTCTCAGCCGGTGTCCACAATAAGCACAGGGCCCGAGGCCCCCATAGATGGGCAGGGGTCGAGATGCACAAGAACTCTAAGCCCTCGGGCAAAGCAAGGAGGCTGCATGTCAACCGTGCCACGACTTCCAGCCCTCTCCTTTCCATCCGGATTCCCGTGGAGATGAGTAACAGCAAGGGCCTGAACGACTGTCCCGAGCATCTTCAACGTCGCAGGCAACACAGCAGGTAATGCAGGAGGTCTGTCCACCACCACTGGGCGCAAATCAAAAGGAACCGAGGCCACCACAGGAGCTGATCCATGGGCAGATGGCAGGAGCGGCAGCATCTCCACCTCTCCAGCGACAGCAGGGTGGTCTCCATCCCTCCACAGGGCCAGGTGCATCTCACGGCCGCCAGGTTGCCCTGGCACCCAGGAAGGGAGTCGAGGACCAGAAAGTCCCGCCGGGCCACAGGCACCACCCACCCTGTCATCCATCGGCACCACAGGTGAGATCGCTAGGGGTTCCATCTCCAGACCACTGACCACCACTGCAGCAGGTAAGATCCCAGGGGTAGCAGGGAGCACAGCTAGGGCCCGCTTGGTCGGCAAAGGGCTAACACTCCTCACACCATCAGGGACCCATCCACCTATGGCAGGATCACTACATGGCCGCACCTCCATTGCAGGCTCACCGATCACCGCCGCAGCAGGGAGCACCATGCCGCCCCATCCAGCATCCCGTCGAGAGAGGGCCCACGCAGCCCTGAACTCCTCCATCAATGCAGCCAGCATCTCCCTCGTGAGGGGTATTGAATCCAGGTCAGTCATCAGGGTGAGAGAAACTGGCAGGCTTCAAAAATGGCCACCGGGGTAGGCCGCAACCCAGGCCTGAAGTTAAAAAACAGGTGGTAGCGGTGGAGAAGCAATCAGCGAGGTGTCACAGTGCCCGCTCTCCGATCCCAGGACGCAAAGGTTCTCAATTGGGGGGTCTCAAGATAGATGGGGGACGCAAAAATACATTAAAATCAGTGAGTCTGCAGGAGAGCACAGAGACATGCATCCGTTCTCGTCGGCAGTTGGCTCCGCCCCCCTATGCCGGTGGTTATTACCGGCAGCCACAGCCACGACATTAACCCATATCCCCCGGTGCAAGGTCACAACCACCCCCTGGGTCAGAGTACTACCAAGGTCACATGCCCGGTCCTTATGACCGAGATCCTCAATATGAGGATTTGTAGCTTTCTGTCCTTGTCATACCTGTTTCTTCTATGCGTTGGAAGCATATGTTTTCCCTGTATTTGCCACATGTTTGTGGCCTCTGTCATTTTCCTTTTATAAATTTTAAGTTCATGAACATATGGTCGGTATTCATTCTTTGTTTTGGAATTTACATTATTGTGCATGAAACACAGATTTTTATGTCATTGTTGGCGGTGTCATGCATTATTGAGTACGTGTGATGATATGCGATGCGCATCTGTGTGTGTGTATGCATGTGCGAGTGGGCATATCACTACACACGGACAATGTGGGCTCTGAACACCGAGCACATGTCTGCTGACTGGCAGGGAAGTCGTGAATGCTGGTGTTTGATGGTACTTACCGCAACGTGATGACCAGCATCTCCTCTGGTGGTATGGCGTCCCTCATGTTTGTGTCCCTCTTCATCAATGGCTCACGTACCTTCGACAACAGTTCGTCGAAAGAGGGGATGGACATCCGCAGGTAGTTGAAGAACTTTGCCGGGTCCCTCTCTCGCAGTGGCCTGTACAGCGTCACGAAGTGGCCATGCATGTATCTAGCAGCATTGATGGGATGAACCCATGATCGCCGTTGTCGCTTGTTCCTGAGGTGCAGGTAGCCCGTAGCAGTGAACACAAATACTTGAACTGCATCCATCTTGGGGAAACCCACCATCCACAATATGGCTTCTTTATACCCTTATACCCTTTTCCCCTCGTTTTCTTCAATCTGCAATTAATTTGGTTACTCATATTTCACTTTTTCATATTGATCCGTGAGGAATCACGGACGTGATCACGGACTGTGTGGACACTACTGCGTCTTCCGTACTAACGTACGTCCGTACTGCACGGACGCACAGTCCGTACAAAATGCGCTCATCTGACCCTGGCCTCAAGGCCCAATTTTAATGCACCTATTGTTACTCTTATCCAAAGCCTGCATAAGTTTCACTATAATTTAGCCAAAAAATCACTATACTTGTTCTGCGTGTACTAAAATGTCTCTTCTTTTCATACAGGCTGCCGCCCCAAGCAGTTGTTTATGAATAGATTAGAGGAAAACCATTTACCGTCATTTCAATTTTTTTTTGTTTTTAAATGTTTCTATACATCCTACAAATCCGCCACTTCACAGGCAGGTTATGGGGACCTCCTAGGCACGATATTTGAAGGAATTTTTCGTTTTCTTAACCTTTATTTTATGATGGAAAACTCACTGTTCCTTTAAAAATGTTTTTTTAAAACTTTTTGTCCTTGTTTCCTGTCCCCTAGGGCACTAGCCGGACCCCCATACACCTTTTATGGCAAATATCTCGCATATATGCCCTCTTGGAGGGCACTCTAAAATTCGAACTTTCGAGTCCCATTGACTTGCATTGAGTTTGTGTTCGAGTTCGAACTCGAACTTTTGAAATTGTTCGAGTTCGAATGCGAACCGAACACGGGGGTGTTCGGCTCATCTCTAGCAGTGATAAGACACAAATTACAATTCCCAGGAACCTCCTATAAATCAGTGAGACCCCCTGATGGGTGGCTGTGACAAGACAGATTAAAATTCACAGAAATCTGATAGAAGTATTTGGGACCCCCTGATAGCTGGCAGTGAGAAGACACAGATTACAATTCCCAGAAACCTCCTATAAATCAGTGAGAACCCCTGATGGGTGGCAGTGACAAGACACAAATTACAATTCCCAGGAACTTCCTATAAATCAGTGAGACCCCCCTGATGGGTGGCAGTGATAAGACACAAATTACAATTCCCAGGAACCTCCTATAAATCAGTGAGACCCCCTGATGGGTGGCACTGACAAGACACAAAGTACAATTCCCAGGAACCTCCTATAAATCAGTGAGACCCCTGATGGGTGGCAGTGACAAGACACAGATTACAATTCCCAGGAACCTCCTATAAATCAGTGAGACCCCTGATGGGTGGCAGTGACAAGACACAGATTACAATTCCCAGATATCTGCTAGAAGTGAGACCCCCCAATAGCTGCTGGTAGTGAGAACACACAGATTACTACAATTCCCAGATATCTTGTAGACGTGAGACCCCCCAATAGCTGTTGGCAGTGAGAACACACAGATTACAACAATTCCCAGATATCTTGTAGAAGTGAGACCCCCCCAATAGCTGCTGGCATTGAGAACACACAGATTACAATAATTCCCAGATATCTTGTAGAAGTGAGGCCCCCCAATAGCTGCTGACACTGAGAAGACACACTAACAGAACAATCTCCTCTCAAAACACACGTGCTGAAGTGCTGTGTGAAGCCTTATATAGTGTGCTGCGGGACTTAGCTCTGTGAGCCCATGATTGGGCAAAAGTTGCCCAATCAGGACTCTGAGCCGTGATTGGCATAGTATTGCACCTGACCTGTGGTCAGGTGCAAGACTGTAGCCAATTACAAGCTTCAGGCCAGTGGAAAGTGCATTGTGGGCGAACTCGAACCTAACACGCGGAAATGTTCGAAGTTCGGCGAACGGCCAATGTTCGATGCGAACTCTGAACAGATCGAACTGAACAGCTCATCCCTACTCACCAGTGATCTGTACAGTGGCTAAAACTCTAGTTTTAGCACCAAGGACAGCCCTCGTCCAGCGCAGGGGACCGAGCCCCCCCCCGCAACCTTCGGCAAAGATTAACTAGGATATAGCGTTGCAGTTCCTCTTGCTGAAACCTGAGAGCAGCCGGCTCGCAGAGAGAAAAAATAAAGTCATTCGAGAGGAAAAAAGCCTAGTTCTTTTTTTTGAAATTTTTTTTAATTATTGGAAGCCAAATAGTCCAGGAAAATACCCAAATTCTAAAAATTCAAAAAATAGGCTTTTTGCTGCAGATTTAAAAAAAAAAAAAATTGAATAAAAATGAAAATATTGTTTTACATTGAATCCTATGGGCTTCATACACGGCAGTTTACATGAAAAAGATGCATTGTGTAGTTAAACTGGTACCAGATCGTCTAATTTGGAAGTATCGCTAGTCTGTTGTAGTTGCAAAGAAATTGTCTGAAGTTGGTCGGATGCAGTGGAAGAGGGCTGATTCCCCTGCATGTTGTAGGATCGGTCGACTTCAGACGATATCGGATGATCGCACAAATACAGTGCCAGCGGACGTCCAGCTTTAATCTTCACACCACTGTTTTGTTTGAGCTAATGAAGAGATATATGTCTGGATACCTGTATGGTTAATGAATGGGACAAGTCACCCCGTTCTGAGTTCACCTGTGCAAGCAGCCTCCCAGCACAATAGTGATAAAATTGAGGCTGATGCTGAATGGCTCGGTGTCAGACCTTGCTGACTGAGTTGTAGATTTTTTTTTAAAGGAGTAGAAAACTGCTTAAAAATAAATAAATTCATGCGTATCTTACCTCCGTAGTGTTAAGTTTTGTGTATTTTTAATATGTTGCCCTCTAATATCCTTTACTAGAATGGAACTTAAAGATTTAGACAGCCAACTAATCCAGTCACCAAATTAGACTGCAGAACCGTAACCGATACGGTCACATTACACATCCGTACCCATTGAGGTAATCTTACCCTGTCTCATGTTTCACAACCAGGTCACAGAAAGGGTGTACCAAGCAGAATTTAGGAGATAATGCCCCTGCAGGCTGTTGATGGGAACAGGTGTCACCTCCGCCAAACCTCTTTGACATCTGTTCAAATTATTTTTAATTCCTGCTCGGCCAAGGAGGCCTGCGATGCATTGCATAGTGAGCAGGAATAAAAAACGTCTCTTGCTGAAGTGCATGGTTCAATATGACGGTTCAAGTTCTCCAGATTTTGTTTCAAGGAGGTTCGTGGGTAATTTTTGCCAAATTTTCCATACTGCATAGTACAGACAGGTGTGTTGTTCATTTTTTTAAAATTACTGACATTTAGGGAAGATAAATATATTATCAAAACACGGTCTGATGTTTGTTCCCACAGTACCGTATCAAACATGAAGATGACATTTTTTGCAGGTTCTTCATCTATTCTTATATTGCAAAGGAACATAAATACATTTTTGAGTTCTTCCTAGAATGCTATGACCTTACCCACTGCAACATTGCAATCCAATCATTACACGGGGGACATAACCCCACCTAAGAACCCCACCTAAGGCTGGTGTCAAACGAACGGTTTTACCAGTGGAAGGAACGTCCGTGAGAGTGGACGTTCCTTCCACTCTTGACGCCAGTCTGGCCACCTCGTTGAGCGCAGCTAGTGCGCTCAGCACTGCAAGGCTCAATCCTTCTATGGAGGCTCGCGCTTTGCAGCCCCGTCGTAGCGTTTTCGACTGAGAGGCTTTCAAAATGGCCGCCTACTGAAGCATGCGCAATTCGTGCGGCCAGCCC
The DNA here is from genome assembly GCA_009667805.1 of Leptobrachium leishanense. Classification (NCBI taxonomy): domain Eukaryota; kingdom Metazoa; phylum Chordata; class Amphibia; order Anura; family Megophryidae; genus Leptobrachium; species Leptobrachium leishanense. The sequence goes on along the minus strand of CM019074.1, from coordinate 47,360,346 downwards.
CATCGAAGCATCACGTCTGTATGGGTGCACATAGTGTGCTCATCTGACACCAGCCTAAATATCCAAATTGCACACAAATACAGAACCAGTCCCACTGTGGCTAGTCTGACGAGGCAGGTCTAAGAATTCTAGAAGCAAAAAATATATATATATATATTTTTTTAGTAATAGTCTTCATACATGAGTCCATCAACATAACACAGAGACTACAGGCAATGTTTAAGACCCGTGTCAGACGAACGCAGTGTTCACGTCCGTGTTGCCACACATTTTAACGTCCATCGTAGCATAAAATTATGATCAATAGAGACCCACACACGAAGTACGTCCGCACAGAAGTGCGGACTCACAACGCACGTGGCACCGGATGCAATTTAGGCAAGAACGTCAAACCTCTAGGACGGACGCTCAGAGTGCGCCACGTCCGCGTAGCTTTGTGTGTGAGTGATGGGACGTAGTCAGACGGACTGCATTTTTGACGTCCAGCATTTTTGGCGGACAAAATGGTTTTTCATATCATGTATCAATTTTTTTCATTTTACGTATTTATTTCCCATCTACATCGGTCAAAAAAACGTCAGTCAAAAAAAATGGACCGTGTGGTGTCTACAGTATCATCAGTCAGAAAGTACGTCAGTTGTGCACGGACGCACAGTGTGCTCAGAATGCGTTCGTCTGACATTAGCCTAAACAAGACTCAATAAAATAACGCACAAAGCAATGGCGATATATAAGCTGTTGCCTGTATCAAATTGGAATCCCGTGGTGCAAGCAATGCAAAATTCTATTAACGACCTACTCAATAAAGGCCAACTCTCTATAGCAGTGTTTCCCAAACCTGTCCTCAGGACCCTCTACCTTGCCAGGTTTGCAGGTATCTGAAGCACAGCACAGGTGATATGATTTGCTGCTTAGTGATTGCAGGATTCAGTCTGTATTTCCCCAAGGTGATCTGCAAAATCTGGCCTGGTTGAGGGTCCCATGGACAGGTTTGGGAAACACTGCTCTATACCTTGGCAGTTTCAGCTGCCTACGAGTACCTATCTACACTAACCTATATATTTACAGAAATATACCAATAATTCAAAAAGCATACCTTTATAGACCATAACACCACACCATATAACATATATATATATATACTAGGTGTAAAGCCTGCCCAGAGGGCAGTCTATTGATAAGTGTGGTGCGTTGTGCTTGGTTCGGTGCCATTTATTGTGTGTTTGGCTCTGTGCTCGGCTCTGTGGCGTTTATTCTGTTGTGCTCGGCTCTGTGCCGTCTATTGTACTGTGCTCGGCTCTGTGGCGTTTATTGTGCTTGGCTCTGTGGCGTTTATTCTGTTTTGCTCGGCTCTGTGCTGGGCTCTGCACATCGGCTCTGTGCTCTGCTCTGTGCCGTATATTGTGCTCTGCTTTTTATTGTGCTCTGCGCCGTTTATTGTGTTGTGCTTGGTTCTGTGCTCGGTGCCGTTTATTGTGCTGTGCTTTGTGCCGTTTATTGTGCTGTGCTCGGCTCTGTGGAGTTTATTGTGCTTGGCTCTGTGGCGTTTATTCTGTTTTGCTCGGCTCTGTGCTGGGCTCTGCACATCGGCTCTGTGCTCTGCTCCGTGCCGTATATTGTGCTCTGCTTTTTATTGTGCTCTGCGCCGTTTATTGTGTTGTGCTTGGTTCTGTGCAGGGCGCCGTTTATTGTGCTGTGCTTTGTGCCGTTTATTGTGCTGTGCTTTGTGCCGTATATTGTGCTGTGCTTTGTGCCGTATATTGTGCTGTGCTTGGCTCTGTGGCGTTTATTGTGCTCGGCTCTGTGGCGTTTTTTTGTGCTCGGCTCTGTGGCGTTTTTTTGTGTTCGGCTCTGTGGCGTTTATTGTGCTCGGCTCTGTGGCGTTTATTGTGCTCGGCTCTGTGGCGTTTATTGTGCTCGGCTCTGTGGCGTTTATTGTGCTCGGCTCTGTGCCTTTAATGGGTTGTGCTCTGCTCTGTGCCATCTATTGTGCTCTGCTTGGCGCTCTGCTCTGTGCTCTGCACTCGGCGCTGGGCTGTGTTCAGGTACTGGACTCAGGCGCTGTACTGGGCTCAGGCGCTGGGCTCTGCGCTCAGGCGCTGGGCTCAGGCGCTGGCTCTGCGCTCAGGCGCTGGCTCAGGCGCTGGGCTCAGGCGCTGGCTCTGCGCTCAGGCGCTGGGCTCTGCGCTCAGGCGCTGGGCTCTGCGCTGGGCTCAGGCGCTGGCTCAGGCGCTGGGCTCTGCGCTCAGGCGCTGGGCTCAGGCGCTGGGCTCAGGCGCTGGGCTCTGCGCTGGGCTCAGGCGCTGGGCTCTGCGCTCAGGCGCTGGGTCCAGGCGCTGGGCTCTGCGCTCAGGCGCTGGGCTCAGGCGCTGGGCTCTGCGCTCAGGCGCTGGGCTCAGGCGCTGGGCTCTGCGCTCAGGCGCTGGGCTCTGCGCTCAGGCGCTGGGCTCAGGCGCTAGGCTCTGCGCTCAGGCGCTGGGCTCTGCGCTCAGGCGCTGGGCTCAGGCGCTGGGCTCTGCGCTCAGGCGCTGGGCTCTGCGCTCAGGCGCTGGGCTCTGCGCTGGGCTCAGGCGCTGGGCTCTGCGCTGGGCTCAGGCGCTGGGCTCTGCACTCAGGCGCTGGGCTCAGGCGCTGGGCTCAGGCGCTGGGCTCTGCGCTGGGCTCAGGCGCTGGGCTCTGCGCTCAGGCGCTGGGCTCAGGCGCTGGGCTCTGCGCTCAGGCGCTGGGCTCTGCGCTCAGGCGCTGGGCTCAGGCGCTGGGCTCTGCGCTCAGGCGCTGGGCTCTGCGCTCAGGCGCTGGGCTCAGGCGCGTGGCAACCTCCGTAACAGGCTGTTGCGGTTGGATGCGCGCGCGCCACCTGCCGCAGCACGCCCAAAGCGTCCAACGGAGGTTGGATGCGCGCGCAGCAAACCTCCGTAGGACGCTTTGGGCATGCTGCGGCGGGTGGCGCGCGCGCACCCGGCTGCGCGCGCATCCAACCGCCACAGCACCCCGTGGGCTGCGCGCATGCGCAGTCCATATATATATATACACACATATATATATACACACACACACACACACTGTAACCCCATGTGGATATATATACACACATATATGTTTTTTACAGTGTGTGTGTGTATGGCCGGCATCCAGGCTCAGGCGAGCCCCCGGCTCGGCTGGGCCTATAGGCCCAGGCCAAGCCGGGGGCTCGCCTTAGCCTGGATGCCGGCCAAGCAAGTAGCTCGGGCGGCATTCAAGCTTAGGCGAGCCCCCGGCTTGGCTTGGGCCTAGAGGCCCAGCCGAGCCGTGGACTCGCCTGAGCCTGGAGGACGCCCGAGCAGGCAATTCGGCCGGCCTCCATGCTTAGGTGAGTCCCCGGCTCGGCTGGGCCTCTAAGCCCAGGCCAAGCCGGGGGCTCGCCTAAGCTTGGATGCCGGCCGAGCAAGCAGGGTGGGTGTGGAGAGCACATACTCACCTACATCGGCCCTCCAGCGATGGCAGTCCCGCTTCCAGTGTCCTCTCTCTGTTGGTCACCAGTATGACATCACAAAAGCCTTTGACCCTGGGTCAAAGGCTTTCGTGACGTCATACCGACGACCAACGGAGACAGAGAGGACGCTGGAAGCGGGACCGCCATCGCTGGAGGAGCTAAGGGCCGATGTAGGTGAGTATGTGTAGGCAACATCCTCCTACATTGGCCCGGAGCTCCACCGGTGACCGTCCTCCGGCTGTCGCTGGCTGCGCGGCCGGCCTCTAGGCTTAGGCGAGTCCCCGGCTCGGCTGGGCCTGTAGGCCCGAGCCAAGCCGGGGGCTCGCCTGAGCCTGGAGGCCGGCCTAGCAGCCTGCTCGGCCGGAGGAAGTCACCGCTGGAGCTCAGGGCCAATGTAGGGAGTATGTTTTGGCAACTTCGGCCCTGAGCTCCAGCGGTGACCGTCCTCCGGCTGTCGCTGGCTGCTCGGCCGGCCTCTAGGCTTAGGCGAGTCCGGCTCGGCTGGGCCTGTAGGCCCGAGCCAAGCCGGGGGCTCGCCTGAGCCTGGAGGCGGCCTAGCAGCTGCTCGGCCGAGGAGGTCACCGCTGGAGCTCAGGGCCAATGTAGGGAGTATGTTTTGGCAACTTCGGCCTGAGCCACCAGCGGTGACCGTCCTCCGGCTGTCGCAGGCTGCTCGGCCGGCCTCCAGGCTCAGGCGAGCCCCCGGCTGGCTTGGGCCTACAGGCCCAAACCAAGCCGGGGGCTCGCCTGAGCTGGAGGCCGCCTAGCCTGCTCGGCCGGAGGAGGTCACCGCTGGAGCTCAGGGCCGATTTAGGGGAGTATGTTTTGGGAACTTCGGCCCGGAGCTCCAGCGGTGACCGTCCTCCGGCTGTCGCTGGCTGCTCGGCGGCCTCTAGGCTTAGGCGAGTCCCCGGCTCGGCTGGGCCTGTAGGCCCAAACCAAGCCGGGGGCTCGCCTGAGCCTGGATGCCCGCCGAGCAGGCCGCGACAGCCGGAGGACGGTCACCGCTGGAGGATCGGGGCGATTTAGGGGAGTATGTTTTGGGAACTTCGGCCCGGAGCTCCAGCGGTGACCGTCCTCCGGCTGTCGCTGGCTGCTCGGCGGCCTCTAGGCTTAGGCGAGTCCCCGGCTCGGCTGGGCCTGTAGGCCCAAACCAAGCCGGGGGCTCGCCTGAGCCTGGATGCCCGCCAAGCAGGCCGCGACAGCCGGAGGACGGTTACCGCTGGAGGATCGGGGCTTGCGGCGTTTAAACACACGGGTAGCTGCGCGCGGCTCGTGCCGATTTTTTTTTTTGCAGGCGGCTGGCACTCGCAGCTACCTGTTTGTTTTAACGGCCACTTTCAAATGTCCGTCGCGCTGCGCAGACCGCTTTTGGCGACGGACACTTGAAGGCTTTCTCTTTTATAGTATAGATATATACAGTTATAAATATTTATAAAGCCCAACAAATTCCTTAGCACTGTACAATATATATTATGTATATATCTCTTATCTGTGTGTGTGTCCAACAATCACGCGCAGCACCAATGTATGTATCTTGCTGCTGGTAGCTAAGTAGACTCATAAATCAATATAAGTGCTTCGATTATATTGCCCAGTGACATTATAAGTAGGGTAAAAACATGCAAGCAATTGCAAGGTACCTGAGCGTAATTGAAGATTGATTTGAATCGATTAGTTTCAGGTACCTTGTAATTGCTGGCACGTTAACACACAGGGTTATCCAAAGAGATCCAATTGCTGAGAAAGGTAACCGAACGCTGAAACTCAATCCTGGCGAATTGCCTGAACATACGTGCCTGTTCGGTTGCCTGTTCGAGGGCAGTGAAATCCCCATGAAAAAGCACTGCTTCGGCATTCAGAGAACACAAACCAGCAGTGAAAGGTTCCCCTAATGCCCTGCCATTGGTGTTTTAATTCGGCAAGTTAATTCAGGAGAATCCCATAGACTTCAATCTTAAAAATATTCCCGTTTTAATTCAATATCTAATAAACCGTTCATTATAAAATTCTGCAGTAAAGAGTCTTTTTATTTATAGATTTTTTAGGATACTTTAAGCCTTTCTCTTAATTTTTTTTTTTTTTAAAAGTCCGATTTTTTAAAAAAATTTTTTTTAAGATTACTTATTTTTTCTGTAACAGCCCTCTTTATTATCATTCCCTGGACCTCATATGCAAATTTCAGGCATTTTCGCTCAGTAGTTTCTTTGCAAACAGCGTTTCATTTTCACAGATTCATACAAACTATTTTGCTAATATATTCACCTCCCTCGTCTGCGGTCTCAGCTGCTTCGGCTGCTTCGGCTGTGTTCGGCTCCTGCTTGGGCTTGGTTTTCGGCAGGTTAATCCAGATGTTTTTGTGGCTTTTCTGCGTGCATTCGGTGGGTTTTGCGGTTAGTTTTCGTTGGGTTTGCGGCAGCTTTTCCCTGCAATTCGGGGGCCCTGTGGTGTTTGCTGAATACACCGCAGGGTCACCGAAATGAGATCGGCAAAAGGAACCTAATTGAAGAGAACGAAAAGACACCGAATGTGCGGTGACGTTTCGTATCTCTTTGAAAAACCCTGTTAAACATGTCACTGGGCAATATGATCGAAGAAATTACTGATTTAATGTCAGATATTTATATTGTGTTATGCTCTATGCATTAGAATTAATTGTTATGCTCTATGCATTAGAATTAATGGTATATTTCTGTAAATAGTGGCTTAATTCTGTAAATAGTGTATATTATAGGTACTCGTAGGCAGCTGGAACTGCCACGGTATAGACAGTTGGCATTTATTGAGGTGCTGCCGTATTGTTAAGATTTTGCATCGCTTGCGCCAGGTGATTCCAATGTGATACAGGCAACAGCTTATATATCACCATTGCTTTGTGTATTATTTTATTAAGTATTGTTTTATGTTGATTGACTCATGTATTAATATATTCAAATAATCCTATGTTATCTTTTGGTTATATTGTAATTCTTAGACCTGCCTCTTCAGACTAGCTACGGTGTGGCTGGTTCTGGACTTGTGTGCTGCTTCTTTGTCTTGTAACATGGCCAGTTGAGCGCATGCGCAGATGAGCAAATGTGTTAGCGGTTGGCAGAAGTGGAATACAATTTTTAGATACAACCAGCGGTTTCTAATTTTGAAAATTATATTGCCAATTTAGCCTGTATATAAAGGATTTGATCACATTTGGGGACAAGCTCCTGATGAAGGAGGGTGACCCCTACGAAACACGTCAAACGGTTTCCTTTTGTATGCCAAAGATTGGAGATCATCCCTGCGGATCACATGATATTGTTCCAACATACTTCAATCTGTTTTCTAATGGACTGCTAACCGGAGGATCAAGACAATCAAAGACAACGGGAGGTCTTGGCCATTGCGGCGAATGCGTATATGCACATATTGTATGTGCCCTACACTTTGTTGGCTCTATTACATTCTTCACGCAAAAACACACGCAGAGCGGTGACTTTTTGAGCGCAGCGTTAAACGTTAACGCTCGTAAAACAATGCTGGTATTACAATCCTCACGCATTTTTTCATCCGGTAAAAAAATAACATGCGTAAAACGGACGCGCAAAAACGCGCGCGCAGCAGAAATCAGTGTGCGGACTGTTTATTCACTCGATTCTGCCAATCACAATTGTCTCCCGTTAAGTTTTTCCGCCTTTCAAAGTCAATCTGTGCATATATGCTTCATCAATAAAAAAAACACGCACAACTTCTCAATTTTATTGTTTGGGTATGCGTAGAATGTGTAACTATACTGTGCTGTATTTTTTATTTGGGCTGGTGTATTTGGGTTCGGCCAGGACGTTCAGATTTGCCGTTACCACCAGCTTTTCAAAGACGTTAAAATGATGCCCACAAACGCTGTGCGTTAACTTTTGCGCATAGATTGTAATACCATCCGCGTACCAGCGCACAAACGCATTTATGCTCACAATGTTAACCACCTGGCTGCTATGGACGCGCTCAGCGCGTCCAGCCAAGTGGTTCTCCTGTGCTATGGACGCGCTGAGCACGTCCATGCACAGGAGGCAGCAATCCGCTGGATTCCGGCAGATTGCTGCGCCCCCCCCCCCGGTGCGGACTGACATCTTGGATGTCAGCCCAGCACTCCAGGACCCGGCGGGGCCATTAGATGTCATCGCGGCAGCGCGATGACATCTAATTCAGGTGCCCCCCGCGTGTGCGGAGGAGGCGCCTGAAAGGGAGGGGGGAGGCACAGAGTTAAGGCAGGCACCGTTTGGAAGGGCACAGTCTGCCCTTCCAAACGGTGGCTGTCATTAACCCCTGGGGAGCCTGATCACGATTCGGTGCTGAAAAGCGCCGGATCGTGACCCTCTCCCGGAGCTGGCCGACATCCAAGATGTCGGCCAAGCCTCCGGGAACTCCTCCTGAGGACTGGCGTCATCGTGCATAGCACGATGACGCCAGTCCTGGAGTTAACCCCTAGCTGCCAGCAATGGTGGAGATAGGGGGTTCCAATGGACCCCCTATCTCCCGATCCGTGGCAGCTAGGGGTTAATGTTTGATATCGTTGGATCCATGATACCAAACATGACCATGAAATTTTTTTTTTTAAAAAAAAAATAAATAAAAAAAAAAAATTCTAAAAAAAAAAAAAAACAAGTTTTTTTTGTTTTTGTTTTGTTAATGCAGCAATATTGTTCCCATTTCAGTTATAATGTGAACAATGATGCTGCACTAACGTTTTTTGTATGCGGTGCGTTTGTTAAAAATAGCGACATTTTCCCCAAAATAAAAATGTAACGAGTCCCCATTTCTATTTTTTTTAACAAGCGCACCCCATAGAAAATATAACCGCAATTGCTCGCATGTTAAAATGTGAAAAAAAAAACACTTTACACATAGTAAATTATTGAAAATTCATATTTTATTGCATTTTTTGTTATAATATACAGACAGGACATAACGTATACATATAATAATGACATATTATGAATCTGCCAAGTCTGCCGGAAAAAACGATATATAATATGTCTGGGTCATATATCAAAATATGGCTTCAAAACGCGGTTAAACATGATGAGCGAAAGCAGTAAAAATGACCTCAGCACAGAGGTGTGAAAAGCCTCAGCAGAGAAAGGGTTAAGTATAGGATGCGCGCAGTACAGTACGCAAGCGCAGGTTCACCCGCGGTAGAAGTTAACGCGCATTTTTTGCGCGGACATCGTAATACGACGTTCAGCACAAAGGGTTTTGCCCCTCGCGTTAATGCGTTTTTGCGCACGCTTTAACGTTTGCGCGAAGAATGTAATAGAGCCCTGTTTGTTTTAACCTTATGTTCTAAAGATTTTTTGTATTAAAATACTGCACAATATATTTTCTCTGGTTCTTAGTGTTCGCTGTACAGATCAGTATGAAGCAATGTGTATACTGAAATTGGTTCACTGTGCAAGTTAGGAGTAACCCAACTGTAGCTGGAGTACTCGGTACTCCAGAGGTATTTATGTTCTCTCAAGACCATCTGTTCTTGCGCCTTTTGTATTTTTGTTTTACATGGCCAGTCGACCAAGACATCTTTTTTTGACTGTTGAGTATTTTTCTAGACACCAGAGGCATTTTTCACCTGTCAAAATACAGATTTTTGGCAAATCAGCGCATCTTTTAAAGCTTCCTTCTCATGTACGGTTAGCCCTTGGCTTATATGGTAGGATTTGAAATCCTCTCTGTACTTTGTTCATGAGAAATTATGACCAGAGGATTTCAAATCTATATATGATTGAGAGGAGGGAGTGGGAGATCCTATTCGCTGTCCTCCTGCTCCACTTGCTGGTAAGTCTTTGGCAATGATTGGGAAGCAACCTGCAGTCGATTTAGGAGGGACTGGGAGGCAGGAGGGACCTGCAGAATGCAAGCCGAGGTAGGTACAGATGCCACACAGAGTATTCCTTATCTGAAGCTATTTTTAATGGATATTTGCTTATAAAGAAGGCATATCGGTGACCTAAATGGACACTCTACTCAACCTGACCACTTTATAGTTTTAAAGTAGCCATGATGTGAGGTGCGCTCCCCTGATCTGGCAAAGTGGAGTTTCCTGCACCCCATTCAGTGTCACTAGCAGGCTGCCGATCACCAGATCGGGCACTAGTTACGCAGAGAGCTTGCTGTCACCCGATCTGTGACCAATTGGTGTATCAAGCAGTCCGAGGTATCGATGGATCCGATCTGTACATGCGCACAGCTCCGATCCGTTCTGCGCAGGTGCTATACAACTTGCATACATAAAGTGTGCAAGTCTGGTAGCCGTGTGCAATTTTTGTAGGAGCACAAACTGCACAGAAAAGCTTCACAAACTTCAGGAATCCCTGATCAGAAGAGGAGCTGTGCGTGGCGAGGGACAAAAGGGGAGTTAAATTATCTATAAATAGGGAAAAATATATATAATTGGGCAGAGGCTGCAAGACAGAACAAACTAAGTGAAGAGCATTACACAACTCACATTATCTCAAAGATAACACAATTTAAAGATTATAACAGATTTCACACCACCTAACTTGGATTATTGATTATGGGAATTTAGTTCACAAAATATGACCATATCTTGCTTAAGCCTGTCACAGCATCAATGTAACCCATCTCCGACAGGTCCTACACAAAACACCTAATGATTGTCCTTACGGGGTCAAATCGCTGAGGACAGACTCTTTCCTTGAGCTTCCTGCAATACAACGTTAAAAGAATCTGATGGAACATTTACAACAAGGAGGGGTGCATGCTGGAAGGGTATATGAAGCTTTGTACCAAACCTTGAATACAGGGTTATTCAAAGAGAATCAAAGAGTCACCACACGTTCGGTGACTTTTCGTTCTCCTCAATTCGGTTCGATTTGGCGATCCCATTACGGCAATCCTGCGGTGTATTCAGCAAGCACCACAGGGTCCCCAAATTGCAGGGAAAAGTCACTGCAAACCCGCTGAAAACTCACCGCAAAACCCGGCGAAGGCACACTGAAACTCGCAAAAACATCTGGATTAACCCCGCCGAACACGCCGGAGAAACCCGAATAGGAGCCGATCACAGCGCAGAGCAGCCGCCGGAAAAAGCTGACAAATGGAGTGAGAAAAAAAAACCAGTTTGCTTGAATGTTTGAAACGTGAAATGCTGTTTGCAAAGAAACTACCGAATGAAAATGTCTGAAATTTACATATGAGGTCCAATGAATGATAATAAAAAGGGCTGTTACAGAAAAAAGAACAAACGTTTAAAAAAAAAATCGGCAAAACTTTTTTGGCAAAGAAATCCCGAAAAATACTTAAACCGTTGTTTATAGATTTTTTGGGATATTTTATTAGATATTAAATTAAAACGGGAATTAAATTTTAACATTGAAGCCTATGGGATTCACCTGAATAAACCTGTTGAATGAAACCACCGAATGGCAGGGCATTTCGGCAACTCTTCACTGCTGGTTTTTGTTCTCTGAATAGACGAAGCATTGCTTCTCTATGGGGATTCACTGCCCTCGAACAGGCACCGTATGTGCAGGCAATTCACCAGGATTTCAGCGTTCAGTTCCCTTTCGGCAGCCATTCGGATCTCTTTGAATAACCCTGATAGAATACCTCTGTTAATCAAAATATTTTGTCTCATACAGATCTTGAAACATCACAGTCTTTCGAAAGTAGAGGTGCTTGACTGGAGTGGATCATAATGTCTTATTTGAGCTACACTGTAACCCTCGCCAGGATAGAGATCATATCTCTCTGAAGTATTCCAAAGAGGGAAATTCTTCTCATGTTTGAAATGAACATACACTTGTCTGGCGATGATCCTTCCATGTCAACATAATGTACTGTAATGTAGTCTTCAGGACCTTCTCAGGGCAAAATCAAATTTATAAATGATAGAGGCGTCTGTGCAAAACTGATCACAAACACCATCATGTATGCACCTGTATGCACCTGTATGGATAGGTTGTCCCAAGAGCAGGTTCAGTTTGTTGTAGAGGTGAACAGTGAAGATATCCCAACTAGGGATGAGCTGTTCGGGTTCGGACGGTTCGGGGTTCGACCCGAACTTAGCCTGTTCGAGCAGATCGCGAACCCCGAACATTTCCGGGTGTTCGCCGCATGTTCGACCACAATGAACCACAATGCATTTTCCCACTGTCTGAAGCTTGTAATTGGTTACAGCCTTGCACCTGACCACAGGTCTGGTGCAAGACTGGTTGAACACTATGCCAATCACCGCTCAGAGTCCTGATTGGGCAAATTTTGCCCAATCATGGGCTCACAGAGCTAAGTCCCGCAGCACACTATATAAGGTTTCCACGCAGCGCTTCTGCACGCATTTCAGAGGAGATTTCAAAGGAGATAGTTGTGTGTGTTGTTACTGCCGGTCTGCCACGCTTCTGGGGGGGTCTCATTTCGACCAAATATCAGGGAATTTAGGTGATGTATGTCTTGTCACTGTGCCAGCAATTTTTTTGGGGGTTTACAATTTATTTAAAACATTTGTGTATTGAGGTGATTTCTGGGTCTTGTCAAACTGTGCCAGCAAGTCTTTTTGGGTCTCATTTATACCAAATATCAGGGAATTTAGGTGATGTGTGTCTTGTCACTCTGCCAGCAAGTTTTTTTGGGGTTTACAACTTTATTTAAAACATTTGTGAATTGAGGTAATTTTCTGGGTCTTGTCACTGTGCCAGCAAATCTTTTTGGGCTCACTAATTTCTTTAAAACACTTGTGAATTAAGGTGATCTGTGTCTCGTCATACAAACAGTACCACGCTGTATTTTTGGGGCTCACTAATTTCTTTAAAACACTTGGGAATTAAGGTGATCTGTGTCTCGTCATACAAACAGTACCACGCTGTATTTTGGGGCTCACTAATTTCTTTAAAAACACTGGGAATTAAGGTGATCTGTGTCTCGTCATACAAACAGTACCACGCTGTATTTTGGGGCTCACTAATTTCTTTAAAAACACTTGGGAATTAAGGTGATCTGTGTCTCGTCATACAAACAGTACCACGCTGTATTTTGGGGCTCACTAATTTCTTTAAAACACTTGGGAATTAAGGTGATCTGTGTCTCGTCATACAACAGTACCACGCTTTATTTTGGGGCTCACTAATTTCTTTAAAACACTTGTGAATAAGGTGATCTGTGTCTCGTCATACAAACAGTACCACGCTGTATTTTTGGGCTCACTAATTTCTTTAAAACACTTGGGAATTAAGGTGATCTGTGTCTCGTCATACAAACAGTACCACGCTGTATTTTGGGGCTCACTAATTTCTTTAAAAACACTTGGGAATTAAGGTGATCTGTGTCTCGTCATACAAACAGTACCACGCTGTATTTTGGGGCTCACTAATTTCTTTAAAACACTTGGGAATTAAGGTGATCTGTGTCTCGTCATACAAACAGTACCACGCTGTATTTTGGGGCTCACTAATTCTTAAAACACTTGGGAATTAAGGTGATCTGTGTCTCGTCATACAAACAGTACCCGCTGTATTTTGGGGCTCACTAATTTCTTTAAAACACTTGGGAATTAAGGTGATCTGTGTCTCGCCATACAAACAGTACCACGCTGTATTTTGGGGCTCACTAATTTCTTTAAAACACTTGGGAATTAAGGTGATCTGTGTCTCGTCATACATACAGTACACGCTGTATATTGGGGCTCACTAATTTCTTTAAAACACTTGGGAATTAAGGTGATCTGTGTCTCGTCATACAACAGTACCACGCTGTATTTTTGGGGCTCACTAATTTCTTTAAAACACTTGGGAATTAAGGTGATCTGTGTCTCGTCATACAAACAGTACCACGCTGTATTTTTGGGCTCACTAATTTCTTTAAAACAATTGGGAATTAAGGTGATCTGTCTCTCGTCATACAAACAGTACCACGCTGTATTTTTGGGCTCACTAATTTCTTTAAAACACTTGGGAATTAAGGTGATCTGTGTCTCGTCATACAAACAGTACCACGCTGTATTTTGGGGCTCACTAATTTCTTTAAAACACTTGGGAATTAAGGTGATCTGTGTCTCGTCATACAAACAGTACCACGCTGTATTTTGGGGCTCACTAATTTCTTTAAAACACTTGGGAATTAAGGTGATCTGTGTCTCGTCATACAAACAGTACCACGCTGTATTTTGGGGCTCACTAATTTCTTTAAAACACTTGGGAATTAAGGTGATCTGTGTCTCGTCATACAAACAGTACCACGCTTTATTTTGGGGCTCACTAATTTCTTTAAAACACTTGGGAATTAAGGTGATCTGTGTGTCTCGTCATACAAACAGTACCACGCTGTATTTTGGGGCTCACTAATTTCTTTAAAACACTTGGGAATTAAGGTGATCTGTGTCTCGCCATACAAACAGTACCACGCTGTATTTTGGGGCTCACTAATTTCTTTAAAACACTTGGGAATTAAGGTGATCTGTGTCTCGTCATACAAACAGTACCACGCTGTATTTTGGGTCTCACTAATTTCTTTAAAACACTTGGGAATTAAGGTGATCTGTGTCTCGTCATACATACAGTACCACGCTGTATATTGGGGCTCACTAATTTCTTTAAAACACTTGGGAATTAAGGTGATCTGTGTCTCGTCATACAAACAGTACCACGCTGTATTTTGGGGCTCACTAATTTCTTTAACCACTTCGATGCTAAGGACGCGCTCAGCGCGTCCAACCGCAGGTACGTTCCTTGCGGCGGAAGCGCTGAGCGCGTCCTCACTTTGGGGCCAGCGTTTGGCCAGGTTCCGGCCGATCGCTGGCCCCCCCGGTGCGGGCTGACATCCTCGATGTCAGCCCAGCACCCGGAACCACCGCCGGAGTAATTAGGTGTCATCGCGGGGGCGCGATGACACCTAATTCAGGCGCCCCCCCCCCGCATGTGCGGAGGAGGCGCCTGAAAGGGAGGGGGGGACCTCTCTCCCTCCCGATCGGCGGCGTGCAGGGGGTTAACCGAGGCACCGTTTGGAAGGGCACAGCCTGCCCTTCCAAATGGTACCTGGCATTAACCCCATGGGGGCCGGATCACGAATCGGCGCCGAAAAGCGCCTGTTCGTGATCCTTTCCCGGAGCTGGCTGACATCTTGGATGTCGGCCAAGCTTCCGGGAATGCCCCCTGAGGACTGGCGTCATCGTGCATAGCACGATGACGCCAGTCCTGGAGTTAACCCCTAACTGCCACCAATGGTGGAGATAGGGGGTTCCATGAACCCCTATCTCCCGATCCGTGGCAGTTAGGGGTTAATGTTTGGTATTGTTGGATCGGCCAGAGCATGGCCGTTCCAACAATACCAAACTTGACTATGAAAAAAAGTTTATAAAAAAAATATATATAAATAAAAAATATTAAAAACAAAAATTATAAAAAAAAATAAACAAGTTTTTTTTCTTTTTTTGGTTCGTTAATGCAGCAATATTGTTCCCATTTCAATTATAATGTGAACAATAGTGCAGCATTAACGATTTTTGTATGCGGTGCGTTTGTTAAAAATCGTGTAATTTTCCCCAAAAAAAAATGTAACGAGACCCCATCTCTAATTTTTTTAACAAGCGCACCCCATACAGAATATAACCGCAATTGCTTGCATGTTAAAATGTGAAAAAAAAACACTTTACACGTTGTAAATTATTGAAAATTCATATTTTATTGCATTTTTTGTTATAATATACAGACAGGTCATGACGTATACATATAATAATGACATATTATGAATCTGCCGAGTCTGACGGAAAGAACGATATATAATATGTCTTTGTCATATACTAAAATAAGCCTTCAAAACACGTTTAAACATGATGAGCAAAATCGGTAAAAATGACCTCAGCACAGGGGCGGGAAATGCCTCAGCAGCGAAAGGGTTAAAACACTTGGGAATTAAGGTGATCTTCCGTGTCTCGTCACACAGCCAGCATATTTTTTTGGGGCTCACTAATTTCTTTAAAACACTTGGGAATTAAGGTGATCTGTGTCTCGTCATACAAACAGTACCACGCTGTATTTTGGGGCTCACTAATTTCTTTAAAACACTTGGGAATTAAGGTGATCTGTGTCTCGTCATACAAAAAGTACCACGCTGTATTTTGGGGCTCACTAATTTATTTAAAACATTTGTGAATTAAGGTGATCTGTCTCTTGTCACTGGCTGCCAGCTATCAGTGTGTCTCACTGAGTTATACCAGAGTTATTTAAATCTTTATACCAGAGTTGAATCAGAGTTCTGTATATATTAATCTATATATCACTCACCATGTCTGAAAGAACAAAAAGGACAGGCAGACGCTCCCAGCCACAGATAAGAGGGCAAGCAGCCCCTGTGTTGGGAGGCTGTGTCTCTGGTCGTGATGGACGTGGTGCATCCTCTGCAGGGGCACGCTTGTCCTTTCTAACTGGTGCTGTCCGTCTTAAGCAGAAGCAACATACAGAGGACTTGGTGGATTGGCTAACCAGGCCATCCTCATCCTCCGAGTCCTCTGCCAGCCAGGCTTCTAGTGCTTTACAGTCCACCTCAGCTGCCAAAGCATCTAATGCAGCCTCCATGTCCACAGCTACTCCAACCGTAGCCTCACTATCACACACGGAGGAGTCAGCTGAATTGTTTGACTACAATGAGAGTGACATGCTGCTTGAGGATGCGCAGCAAGTACAGTGCTCTGATTCAATCTCTGAGGTTGAGCAAGGGAGTATAATCAACCTAGAGGAAGGGGGTGCCAGTGATGACACACAAATAACTGGCACTCATGTTGCCCCAGCAGCTGCAGCATACTGCCAAGTTGGCTCCAGTGACGAGGAGATAGGGGGTGAAGATGACATTGATGATGAGGTCACTGACTCCACCTGGGTGCCAGATCGAACTGAGGAATCAAGTGAGGAGGAGGGGGAGGAGGAGGAGGAGGAGGCACAGCAAAAACGAGGCACAACATCCTCTGTGACCAACCGTAGCACTAGCCAGTCCAAGGCATCACATGTCAGAGCTGCTCCGGTGCAGAGCGCTGTTGTCTCAAAGAACACATGCAGGAATTCTTCTGTCTGGAAGTTCATTAAGAAATGTGCAGCAGACCCCACCGTTGCTATTTGTAATCTATGTCAGAGGAGGCTGAAGCGTGGGATAAACACCGGACACTTGGGTACCACGTGCTTGAGGTGACATATGAACAAGTGCCACACATCCCGTTGGGGCAAAACTTTGCATAGGTCCTCCTCCTCCTCATCTGTCTCTACCCACACTGTATGTCCTGCCATGCAATTGCCTACAACCTCCACCGACAGGGATAATGCTACAGTAATGGATGTACCAGCAGGTCCTTCCTCACAATGTGATATCATCCCAGTAGCTGAAGATTTACGCAGTCAGATTACGTTGCCGCAGCTGCTGCAGCGAAAGAAAAAATATAGTCCCAACCATCCCCAAGCACAGCGTCTAAATGCCAGCTTAGCAAAATTACTCGCATTGCAGCTGCTGCCTTTCCAGCTGGTGGACTCTGCTCCCTTCCGTGAATTTGCTGAATGCGCTGTACCACAGTGGCAGGTTCCAAAACGCCATTACTTTTCACGCAAGGCCATTCCAGCACTATACCAGCACGTGGAACACAATGTTATCCAGTCATTGGGAAAGGCAGTCAGCAGCAAGGTGCATGTCACTTTAGACACGTGGTCCAGCAAGCATGGACACTGGGTAACTGATTGCAGCTGGGAGGGATCCAAGACGGGGCTCTGTGCTGGAGCTTGTTCATCCACCACGCCTCCAGAAAGCTGCTTGTATGAGGTCTGTCTGCTCCACCACCACCACCTCTTCCTCCTCCTCCTCCTCCTTCTCTGTCTCTGGCGAAGTGGCAGTTAAACCCACGCCTGACAGGGTCTACGCAATGGCTCAAGCAAAAAGATGCCATACTGTGCTTGAGCTGGTTTGTAGGGGACAGGAGCCACACCGGGTCAGAAATTTTGTCAGCTCTGCAGGGGCAGGTGCAGAGATGGTTAGCACCACGCCAGCTTGAGCTGGGAATGATCGTCTGCGATAACGGCAGCAACCTTCTCTCCGCCCTACGCAAGGGTAAATTGACGCATGTACCATGCCCAGCACACGTCCTAAATCTGGTGGTACAGCGTTTCCTAACCAAGTACCCAGGGCTGCCAGAGCTTCTCATCCTGGCCAGAAAAGTCTGCAGCCACTTCAGACGGTCATTCCCAGCAAGTGTTCGCCTGGCAGAAATTCAAAGAGAATTTCACCTTCCCACAAACCGTCTGATCTGTGACATGCCCACCAGGTGGAATTCGACATTAGCAATGCTGCAGCGTCTGCACAAGCAGCAGAGGGCCATCAACGAGTACCTGTGTGAGTATGGCACAAGAACAGGTTCAGGTCAACTTGTTTTTTTTTCCCCCCGCAGTGGCTGATGATCAAGGATGCATGCACTGTACTGTCACCATTTGAGGAGGCAACGAGGATGGTGAGCAGGGACAGTGCATGCATCAGTGACACAATTCCTTTAGTGTTCCTGCTGGAGCACACTCTGCGGGGAATTATAGATGTGGCTCTAGAGGCAGAGCAGCGGGAGGAAGAGGAGGCCTTCCCTAGCTCTCAAGGCCCCAGTCTTTCCGCAGACAGCATTCCAGCGGGTCCTACTCAGATCAGACAGGAGGAGGATGAGGAGGAGGAGGACTATTTAAGTAGTGGGGGCATTGAAGGTGGGGATTCCTCAAGGCAGGGTTTTGTGTGCCCAGAAACAGAAGGGCTTGTGCGTGGCTGGGAGGAGGAAGTGCACGATACGGTCATCCTCATTGACCAGGAAGACTAGGCAGCTAATGCCACCTCCAACCTACGCTGCATGGGCTCCCTAATGATGCAAAGCCTGCTAAAGGACCCCAGGATTCGTGCTATCAAGGAGAGGGATCATTACTGGTTGGCAACCCTTCTTGATCCACGATACAAGGGGAAAGTTGCAGAGCTCATCCTGCCCGCACAGAGGGAGCACAGGATGACAAAACTTGAGGACGCTCTAAAGCGAAACTTGTGTAACACCTTTCCAGGCACTGTTAGATTACCAAGTGCTGACACACATGCTTCTGAGGCTGCAGGTGATCAGAGGAATATCGGTGAAGGCCAGGGCCGCTTGACTGATGCATTTTTTTATTTTTTTAGTCCTCGACGCCCAGGGACGTCAAATGTAGGCACCCATTGCCAGCGTCTTCACCATATGGTGCAGGACTACCTAGGGGCAAGGGCAGACCTGGATACCTTTCCAGCAGATGATCCACTGGCTTACTGGGTGTTGAGATTGGATCACTGGCCAGAACTTAGCCAATATGCTATGCAGCTACTAGGTTGCCCTTCATCTAGCGTGCTTTCCAAAAGGTCGTTCAGTGCCGCTGGAGGTTTTGTCAGAGACAAAAGAGTGCGTCTGTCCACTGACTCTGTAGACCGGCTGACATTTATAAAAATGAATCAGTCCTGGATCAGCAGCTATCAATCCCCTGATGGTGAAGTAATGGAATAGATAGGGGATATCCTCTTCTGCATTCACAAAACCTCCAGCACTGAACTCTTCCACAATACCACAAAAGGGTTACGGTGTGAAGGCACTTGCTGCCATGAAAGGCACAATATCTGGCTGCACTGACGCCCATTAAAAAAAACAAAAAACGTTTCAATATAGGACCACATGGTCCACTCTTCCACAATACCACAGAGGGGTTACTGTATGATGATACTTGATGGCCTGGCATTAAAGGCACAATATCTGGGTGCACTGATGCCCATTACCACCAGATCAAAAACTTTTCAATATAGGACCACATGGTCCACCCCTGCACTCTTCCACAATACCACAGAGGGGTTACTGTATGATGATACTTGATGGTCTGGCATTAAAGGCACAATATCTGGGTGCACTGATGCCCATTACCACCAGATCAAAAACTTTTCAATATAGGACCACATGGTCCACCCCTGCACTCTTCCACAATACCAAAGAGGGGTTACTGTATGATGATACTTGATGGCCTGGCATTAAAGGCACAATATCTGGGTGCACTGACGCCCATTACCACCAGATCAAAAACTTTTCAATATAGGACCACATGGTCCAACCCTGCACTCTTCCACAATACCACAGAGGGATTACTGTATGATGATACTTGATGGCCTGGCATTAAAGGCACAATATCTGGGTGCACTGACGCCCATTCCCAGATTCATATCTTTTTAATATAGGACCGCATGGTCCACCCCTGCACTCTTCCACAATACTACAGAGGGGATACTGTCTGATAGTACTTGCATGCCTGGCAGTAAAGGCACAATATCTGGGTGCACTGCCATTGACGCCTGTTTTAGATTCATATCCTCAGAGGGGTTACGGTGTGACGGCACTGTTGCCGACGCTAAAAGCCCAATTTTAAAGCACCTATTGTTATTTTCATCCAAAGCCTGCATAAGTTTCACAATAATTTAGCCCAAAACAACACTAAACTTTTTCTGCGCGTCCTAAAATTTCTTTTCATACAGGCTGCCGCCCCAAGCAGTTGTTTATGGATAGATTAAAGGAAAAGCATTTACCGTCATATGAAACGTAATTTTTTTGTTGTTAAGTGTTTCTATACATCCTAGAAATCCTCCACTTCACGGGCAGGTTATGAGGACCTCCTAGGCACGATATTTGAAGGAATTTTTCGTTTTTATTTTTAACCTTATTTCATGGAAAACTCACTGTCCCTTTAAAAACTCTTTTTTGAACTTTTTGTCCTTGTTTCCTGTCCCCCAGGGCACTACCCGGGCCCCCATACACCTTTTATTGCAAATATGTAGCATATATGCCCTCTTGGAGGGCACTCTAAAAACCCGAATTTTCAGCCCCATTGACTTGCATGCGGGTTCGGGTTCAGGTTCGCTCCCGAACAAATGGGAAGTTCGGGTTCGGGCTCGAACCGAACTCGGGGAGTGTTCGGCTCATCCCTAATCCCAACCATTGCACACCACTGAAATCCTCGTCTACATCTGTCATTTACATGGTGCCTCTTCTCCTTTATTGCAGACTTTTGGTGAACTGGGCACCAGAAATATTGGAACAAGTGTGATAATCCAAGTCTTTTTTACCAGACAGCAGCCAAGAAGCTAATGATTGATTTCTACTGTCCCTGCATGTGTTTACGCTGATCCGCTACAACATTAAAATGACCTGCCTGATACCATGTAGCTCCCCCTCGTATTGCCAAAACAGCTCTGATGTGTCGAGGCACGGACTCCACAAGACCTCTGAACGTGTTCTGTGATCCCTGGTAGTGATGGGCCGAACACCCCTGTGTTCGGTTCGCATTCGAACACGGACATCAGAAAAAGTTTGAACGCGTACACGATGCGAACACAATGCAAGTCAATGGGGCTCAAAAGTTAGAAAATTAAGGTCCCCTCCAGAGGGCATATATGCAAGATATTGATCATAAAAGGTGTATGGGATCCGGGTACTGCCCTGGGGGACAGGAAACAATGAAACCATTTCACTGCTGATTGCTGAGCCATTTCACCGCTGTGCGCTGAGCTAATTTTTACCGCTTTTGCTCATGTTTAATCGCGATTTGAAGCCATGGAAAATGTTTTACCACCAACGAGTGGGGAAAATTACGATCTTAACGCAAACGTTAACGCTCACTTGCTTGAGCATTAACGTAACCTGTTTGCGTTTGGTACTTTGCGCTTTTCAGCGCGAGGTTACTGTACTTTGTGCTCCCTATACTTAACATGGGGTGCGCAAAGTGTTAATCAGCGCTGGATTACAAAGTCCCAGCGCTGATTAACTCCGGCTGTGGTTAGCGGAAAGTTAACCACAGCCAGGACTTGGTGTTAGCGGATTCCGCTTCTGCAGAATCCGTTAACACCAGGCTAAATTTTTTTTTAAAAAAATCAGATACTCACCTCCTGTCCCGCAGCTCCAACCGCAGCTCCGACCGCCTCCTCCGTCCGGCGGGAGCAGGGAAATGGTAAATGTTTGAGCAACAAGGAGTGGGAAATGTTTATGAAGCCCATAGGCTTCACATGGATATTGCCCCAGCTCTCACATGGATATTGCCCCAGCTCTCACATGGATATTGCCCCAGCTCACACATGGATATTGCCCCAGCTCTCACATGGATTTGCCCCAGCTCTCACATGGATATTGCCCCAGCTCACACATGGATATTGCCCCAGCTCAAACATGGATACTGCCCCAGCTCTCACATGGATTTGCCCCAGCTCACACATGGATATTGCCCCAGCTCTCACATGGATATTGCCCCAGCTCTCACATGGATATTGCCCCAGGTCTCACATGGATATTGCCCCAGCTCACACATGGATATTGCCCCAGCTCTCACATGGATATTGCCCCAGCTCTCACATGGATATTGCCCCAGCTCACACATGGATTTGCCCCAGCTCACACATGGATTTGCCCCAGCTCTCTCATGGATTTGCCCCAGCTCATGGCATTTGCCCCAGCTCATGGGATTTGCCCCAGCTCACACATGTATTTGCCCCCCAGCTCACACATGGATTTGCCCCAGCTCACACATGGATTTGCCCCAGCTCTCACCTGGATATTGCTCCGGCAGGGGTTGAGGGGACCCAGAAGATGCCGGGCAGCGGGAGTGCCTGCCCGCCGCCCGGTCCTGAACAGTCCGTCCTGTTCTTGAAATGGCGGCGGCTGCGTGCAGGCGTGCGCAGGTCACGCGGTCCGGCTAATCAGGTGGTACAGAGACTCAGTACCACCTGATTAGCCGGACCACGTGACCGGCTGCGCCTGCACGCAGCCGCATCCCCTTCAAGAACAGGACGGACTGTTCAGGACCGGGCGGCGGGCAGGCACTCCCGCTGCCCGGCATCTTCTGGGTCCCCGCGGGCCAGTTTTAATTCATCCCCGCGGGCCAGGATGACAAAACTTGAGGATGCTCTAAAGCAAATGCGCCCCTAACAAAACTGCGCCCGGGGCCACGGCCCCCCAGCCCCCCCCACGCTACGCCACTGTGTATAGCTGGTTTTTCTACCATTGATTCAAAAGAATCCAAATCTAATTCCTCTAGTGATGGATACACAAGACTGGCGAGGAGAATGGAAGAGATATATGTGCACAGCTTTTATTGTCCCCTCGCACTAGATGCCTGATATTATTTATCCTACTGGTTACAGTCCACACTGCAACGTTTTAGGTGCCAGAAGTCACCAGCTGCTGCTTTTAATCTGCCCACTTCACTTCTCTTAACAGTAACCTTCATTTCTGTAATTAGGATTTGCCGAGTAGGAGAGATGAGAGAGATTGTAAATCCCAACATTGCATCAGTGTCTCACCACACGTGATCATTGTCGTCACTTATCAAGTAGCCGTTGCCTGATATTAAGGCAGCCTTTTTTTCGATCTCCTAAAATTCAGTTGTGGCGTTTGTGTATTTCTCACATTGTAAAAATAGTGTAGTAATAAAATTCTCTTTCCATAGTCGGCCATGACTTTTTCCTTCCATTCGTCATAGACTATAGTTAGGGTTGAGGTCATAAAACGCTCAAATGGCACATGTGTTATATACGTTGAAAAACGTCATCCAGATCTACTCTCTTCTTCTTTTATCCATTCATTCGTTTCCTAGTCTCGGTTATTTTAAGAGAGCTACTAGAGCCAGTGTTTCCCAAACCTGTCCACGGGACCCTCAACCAGGCCAGATATTTCAGATCACCTTGGGGAAATGAAGACTGAATCCTGCAATCACTGAGAAGCAAATCGTATCACCTGTACTGTGCTTCAGATATCTGGCAAACCTGGCGAGACGGAAGGTCCTGAGGACAGGTTTGGGAAACACTGTTATAGAGAGTTGGCCTTTATTGAGTAGGTCATTAATAGAATCTTGCATTGCTTGCACCAGGGGATTCCAATTTGATACAGGTGTAGCGCTCACCCCCGGAGGAGCCGCTGAATAAACCTTGGGATAGTCTCACCGCACTAGGAATTACTATACACCAGCACTGTTGTGGATTTTATATTTTATATACTTTACTGGTGTCAATAAAGTGGCATATAATACACATGTACGTTGATCTGAATGACAGGAATGTGTAACGCGGGAAAACACGCGGCGGAAAAAGGAACGGTTAACCCCCTCAGTTCACGAGTGTTAGTCCCATCAAAAAGGCTCCAAAAATGTGGTGTCTAGGGTACCCGGGTACTGTGTTCAACTGGCCAGTGAACGAAAAGAATAATCTTCGACTAGTCACCGTTGGGGCCCTGTGAATTGAAGCTATTTAACAAGTGCGCACTTTCGTTTCGGAACCGTGGGTCTGGAGGCCTCTCACCCATCCGTCAAATGAAATGTCCAGAACCATTGTCTTGACCAAAGTATCTCTCTTTGCTTTAGACTGGAACTTGGTGTCAACGAATCTGCTCCCCACTTGCCGGCTGAATTTCCTCAACCGGAACAACGATCCGCCGCCTGCAATCCCAATCGGTCATCGCGGCCTCCTAACTCGAGATCCTACCGGAACCTGGTTGTCCTCCCATCAGTTAAGCGCAGTGTAGTAGGCGATAGCACACTCTCCGTCTCCGATCTCCAGCACTGGATACGATGGCGCTTGCACTCCGGCCTGGCTGCGATCCCAGACAGCATTTCTGCATGCGTCGTACTCCGCTCGTTGCTCTGCTCATTCTTCCCTCTCCAAGCACTAAGCTGCTGATGACTTTCCCCGGCGCCGCGCTCCAACTTCCTGTCCTCTTCGCAAAGGGTTCTGGGATATGAAGTCCTTTTTGTCCAGCATAGTCCACAATGTCTCTAGCTCTGTCTCCCTCTAGTGGTAACAATAGTTCAATACACCAGAGCTAATCTAAGGCAGCGCTACACTGCCAACAGCTTATGCTTGCAGTGCTGAGCACACTAACTGCACTTAGTGAGGTGGCCAGACTGGCGTCAGAGTGAAAGGAACGTCCACTCTCACGGACATTCCTTCCACTGGTAAAGCCACTCGTTTGACACCAGCCTTAGGTGGGGTTATGGGGTTGGATTGCAATGATTGCAATGTCAATGAGTCAATGAGTGTTTCACAAACCTTTCCTTGGGATCCTCAACCAGGCCAGATTTTGCAGCTCACCTTCGGGAAATGCAGACTGAATCCTGCAATCACTGAGAAGCAAATCTTATCACCTGTGCTGTTCTTCAGATATCTGGAAAACCTTGTGTTTCAGAGGGTCCAGACAGAGGACAGGTTTGCGAAAAAAAAAAAAAGAACACGAGCAAATCCGTACCTGATCATTTAAAACTGATGCAGTTTACATGCTACTGCCATTTGCCTTTATTTAAGAGGGTTCTGTTTTAGAATTGTAAATGGCAGAAGCGACTTAGGCTAATGTCAGACGAACGCAGTGATCACGTCCGTGTTGCCGCACAGTTTAATGTCCGTCGTAGCATAGAATCATGATCAATAGAGACCCACACACGAAGTATGTGTGCACCGAACTGCGCAATCACAACACACGTGGCAAACGGACGCAAGTTAGGCAAGAGCGTAAAACTGCTACCACGGACGCACAGAGTGCACCAGGTCCGCGTAGCGTTCTGTGTGAGTGATGAGATGTCAGACGCAGCTCATTTGTGATGTCCAGCACCTTGACGCACACATTGGCTTTTCATATCCTTTTCAAATTTTTATCATTATTCATATTAATTTTATTTCCCATAGTTCCCTTTTTTTCCTACTTCTATAAAAAAAAACAGACCGTGTGGTGTCTACAGTATCTTCCGTCAGTACGTCTGTCCGTCTGTCCGTTATGCACGCACGCAGAGTGCGCTCAGACTGCGTTCGTCTGACATTAGCTTTAACCCTCTCACTGCCAAGCATTTTTGGTGAAAAAATATGGCATTTATTTGAAACGTGATGTGCACTTAACACTTAAAGGGGAAAAATAGTAATTTTGCACAGATAGGTACAACAATTAAAATAACATAAACTTGATTTTAAATTTTTCATTTACTTGTTAGCCTTTACAGAAATATTGCTTGGATTAAATTCTCTAAACTCTAGATGGTGTCCCTTATCTTGCTCAATTTCACACAGTACCTGCATTATCAGAATACAGGCAGAAATGGTCTTTGTGCCAAAGACAGGAAATGTGATAAAGATAAATAATACAAATGGCAAGATCTCCTGCTTATGTAGTGATTTTGTAGTGATCATCATAATGAGATTATTAGCAATTCAGCTTCCAAAAAATACCAACAGAATATAAAAATAATATCTGTATGTGGCATAATGCCTGTATATGGAAATTACAGTAACATCTTGTATCTGTACTGTACATGAATTTTCAGAAATTATAACCCCTTGAATCTGATTCCTGTCCAGCAGTGAGTGACCCCAGAGTTCTCCCTATATTCTGCCCTAGCCCTAGTTGTAGCAGTAAATTTTGTTGAATGTTTTGTTACAGTGAGGGTGGGGGCTACTCCTTATAGCCTCTTTACAATAAGACAAAGTGACAGGAATGAGATCTCAGAGAATTTTCATTTCTCTCAAGGTGGACACTATTCATGCACTAAACAGGTATGGAAATGTTGTTTTATATGTTAGTTTTTTCACTGTAGTTCAATATAAAATTGAGTTGTTTTAGCAAAAGGGTAAATCAGTGTAGAATTGTTACGAACCTACATTCTAATGAAAGTAGTAACAGTGATCTTAAGAACAGCTCTATTCAGAATGATGGTAGTTAGGGGATTTAGTGGTTCACTTTTAACTGGCTCTGAATAAATTTAGTTCATTGATTTTTTTTAAAGATTAATTATTGGTAGAATTCAATAATATAATTCTGGTTTTATTCCTGACATTATATATATATATATACATATATATATATATAATACGCATTGCCGGAACTTGGCGCATGCGCACTGGGGGCATGAGAACGCCGATTGAGGGGAGGGGTGAGTATGTCGGTTTTTAT
This sequence comes from Leptobrachium leishanense, assembly GCA_009667805.1. NCBI lineage: Eukaryota > Metazoa > Chordata > Amphibia > Anura > Megophryidae > Leptobrachium > Leptobrachium leishanense. Next base: position 47,333,920 of record CM019074.1, on the reverse strand, counting down.
AAAATGTTTGTGTTTTTCTTGATTATATGTATGTCCTGATGAAAGCCCTGGGTCAGGGCTGAAACGTCGATTTTTTTATGGATTAAAAACTTTATTTTCTTAAAGTCCTGGAGTGCCGCCACCAACCTCTTCTCTGTACAATATCCAGCTGAACGGCAGGCACCGGGCACATATGAATTGTAGAAGCCAGAGTGCTCAGCTTCTGTCGATTTAAATACACAGGAGTGGCTTTACTTGAGCTGAAGCACCGGCCGATTTTTGTGAGTGAATTACCAGCATACCCACCTCCTTTTTTCTTGGGTGTTTATTTTCTTTGTGTTTTTTTCTTTTTTCCCTTTTTTCTTTTTGAAGCAGTATATACTAATGGAGAACTTTCTACAACAAGCTGGGGCTTACTCTGACATTGCCCAGACTTTACAATTTTCTGAAGAGGAGGCTGAGGCCATATTATGGTCCACTACTAGCACTGAACTATCTTGTACCAAATCCCATAAGGACATTTACTTTGAACTGTCTCGATTAAGGAAAAAGGAAATTGATCTAGATCTTCATGGACTCTTCCTCTCTGACTACCATCGGGCGAAAAGAATCCCGAGGGGTTTTAGGATCAACAATGTCCCTACTTTGGGGAGGTCTAAACCCAAGGTCTGTAAGAATTGGACAGCAGTCCTTAATAGATGTTCCTTAGACTTGATGCTGGTCGCTATTCAAGACGTTAGAGAGGAATTGGAGGAAGTTAAAAATAAAATTTGTTGCTTTGAGTTGGAACATGAAGAGTTACTCAACACCACTGAAGGGCTGGCCTTAATTCATAGAATCACAGAAGAGAACCTTAAATATAAAAACGAATTAGTTAAATTCAAAAGGGATAAATTTGAACGTGTTAAGTTGGACTACACGGAACATAGGGTATATAAATGGTTGAGTAGTAATAATAACCCCAGACCTTACAGGAAACCACGCAGGAGGATCCATAAACCTAATATCACTACCATTGATGTAACATCGGGAGAGTCGGCGTCCGAAGGAGAGTTGCCAGCCACAGGATCACTACCAGCGGAGGGCTCTGAACACAATCAGGCATCAAAAAACTCAGGGACTACGACCAGAAGCCGTTTAAAATTTTTCGAAAACCAAGGATGTCAAGACGAGGTCAAAAGGGGAAATTACACTGGACAAAAAGGCAAACCGCCCCTCAACAAGAAGTGAGTCCCATCTTCAACTTATCCTCTCGAATATTGACCATGAATGAAACCAGAATTTTGGCTAGGGGGTTAACCTATGTTCCCACAGCGAAACCACAGGAACTACAGTGGAATGTGGACTTACACAAATTTGTCCGTTCTTTAAGATTGACGGATTTTTTCAAAAATATCCAAATCCAACAAGCCTCGGATTTTAGACTTCGAAGCAACTTTGATCCAATTCCTAATCAGGCGTCCATTAAAACCTTTTTGAAAATTGTAAAGACGGACACCATAGAGAAAATTAAACATCATCAAATGAGACATACCAATACTTCTAAAAAAGAATGGCAAAAGATCAAAAACTTGGCCGGGGACCCTACAATTGTAATACGTGCGGCGGACAAAGGTGGATCCATAGTCATTATGGACTATTCCAACTACGCTGAAGAGATGCGTTCATTATTGAACGATACGGTTACGTATAAAAAGATTATGTCATGACCCTACCGTAATGATCCAAAGGAATTTTGAAGACAGCTTGTTGAGGGGCTTACACATGAATTATATCTCTGTGGAACTATTTCAGTTTTTGAATAAAAAAAGTCCTAGAATTCCAGTACTATATGGACTCCCCAAAATCCTCAAAAATTCTTCAATACCTCCGATGCGCCCCATTGTATCTGCAGTGGGGGGCCTTTTGGAACCTATTGCGAAGTGGCTAGATTTTTTGTTCAAGGCACCGGTACTTGAGATTCCCACATGTGTCAAGGACACACCGGCATTTCTACACAGATTATCGACAATCAAAGGTGATTTGGATAAGGCTGTTCTGATGACCATGGATGTCAGAAGTCTCTACACCATTATCCCACATGAAGCTGGTGTGGAGGCAATGAGGGAACTTCTTTGCCAATCTGAAAAGTATACAGGACCATGCATTGAGTTCGTATAGGAGTTGCTGTTATTGACCCTACAAAACAACTATTTTCGTTTTGAAGATGATTGGTTCCTACAGTACACCGGGACATCCATGGGTGCGGCAATGGCACCCATGTATGCCAATGCTTATATGTTCTCATGGGAGAAACAATATATCCTATCCAGATTCTCATCTAATATCATCGAATATGTACGATATATTGATGATATATTTATTGTCTGGCAAGGTACAATGGAGGAGGCCAAACAATTTGAAGGCTATATTAACAACCTTGGAACTCCGGTCGAAGTAACAATGCAGGTGGATGCAACCAGGATACAGTTTCTGGATATTGAAGTCTATTTGAAGAACAACAGTCTACATTATTCTCTCTACTCAAAGCCCACTGATCGAAATACATTGCTACATGCATCTAGTGCACACCCCAATCATGTTTTGAGATCCCTTCCCTATGCACAATTCTTGAGGGTGGCCAGAAATAATTCTGAGCAGGTGAATCGTGACAAACAGATGCTTTGTATGTATGAAAAATTTAGAATCCGTGGTTATTCAACTAAAACCCTGGATTTGGCCTTAGTCAAATCATCTGAGGCAACGCGAATAGATCCACAACCTCGCCTCAGGTTTCCCATGCTATACCACACAGCAACTTCGAAGCTGACTGCTTCAGTTAAACGTAACTGGCATATTTTGGAACAGGATCCATCATTACCGGCGGTGCATCAACATAAACCGATGTTTTGCTACAGAAGGGGCAAAAATCTTAAAGATCTACTGGTCCGCACAGATCCCACACATAGTTATTCTAAGGACACTGGTCAATTTACTAATGCTGGTTGCAAAGATGTTTAGGCTGTGTCACTTGCGGACACATGTTGCCTTCGAAAACGTTTTCCCACCCTCATTCTGGAAAAATCTTCAAGATTCGTTTTAACATCTCATGCAAGACTGATTTCGTAATTTATAAGATTACATGTCCATGTGGACTAGCCTATATTGGCAAGACGGAAACACAATTGTGTGAACGAATTCGAAACCATCGCTCAAATATTCGCATAGCGTATCGTGACGGTAGCGAGGCACTTTCTGGAACATAACCATCCTCTAACCTCTTTAAAATTTGTGGCTTTTGACCACATCCCAACCTCTAGGAGAGGGGGGGATCGTGGTCGCTTGCTGTTACAAAAAGAGACTTTTTGGATTCACCATTTACGCACGGTTCAACATGAGGGGTTGAACGAGAAACTAACATTTTCCATGTTCTGATTTTAACATCTTTGCTTCTGATTCTGACATCTATGCTCCCTTAGGTTTACTTGGGAATACGAGATTGATTTGGGGTCCTTATAAATGGGTTTTTTCCCCGCTGCTATAGAGTGGGATAGCCATGGTTCCACTTAGGTAATGTAATTCTATTACCATTATAGAATCCTTCTATTGGGGTCCTTGATACAATAGAGATCCACCTTATTTATATCTGCTTTCACTGTTTTTGTGTTTGAAAGTCACTGCGGTGTATGGGATCAGCTGTGTATTCCTGGTTGCCGGGGTTACACGTTCACCACGCCGCTACGCATTGCCGGAACTTGGCGCATGCACACTGGGGGCATGAGAATGCCGATTGAGGGGAGGGGTGAGTTTGTCGGTTTTTATAAAATGTTTGTGTTTTTCTTGATTATATGTATGTCCTGATGAAAGCCCTGGGTCAGGGCTGAAACGTCGATTTTTTATGGATTAAAAACTTTATTTTCTTAAAGTCCTGGAGTGCCGCCACCAACTTCTTCTATATATATATACAAAGATACAAAAAACGCTTCCAACCTTTATCCCCTACCTGTTTGGATGCAGAGGGGGGGGGGGGGCGCTAATTTACAGTATTTTTTTGCAGGTATTTCAGATACCTGACCCCCTGTTTTTTCGGATACCTGACCCCCTGATATATATACTTATCCACGTTCTCCGCACTCAATTTTCAAAACAAGTCATGCTCCGGTGTTGGGAACCGGTCTCCACTACACACTCAAAACGATAACCCCCCACACGGATACTTAGTAATAAGAAAAAAATTCCCTTTTTATTGATCCCTGTGCGGACTGAAACAGCGAATCAATAAAAAAGGATTTTTTTTCTTATTACTCACAGGGTTATTCAAAGAGATCCGAATTGCTGGCGAAAGGTAACCGAACGCTGAAATTTTAATTCAATATCTAATAAACCGTTTATTATAATATTCTGCAGTAAAAAGTCTCTTTATTTATAGATTTTTTAGGATCTTTTAAGCATTTTTTGGGATTTTTTTGCAAACTTTTTTCCGTTTTTCTTTTGTTTTTTAAAGTTTTTTATTTTTTCTGTAACAGCCCTTTTTCTTATCATTCATTGGACCTCATATGCAAATTTCTGACATTTTCTCTCAGTAGTTTGTTTCCAAACAGCATTTCACTTTTCAAACATTAAATGTATGTTTTTTTTCACTCCATTCGTCTGCGGGTTTTTCTGGCGTCTGCTCTGCACTCTCATCAGCTCCTGCTCAGGTTTCTCTGGCGTGTTCGGAGGGGTTAATCCAGATGTTTTTGCGGGTTTAGGTGTGCATTCGCCGGGTTTTGCGGTGAGTGTTCATCAGGTTTGCGGCAGCTTTTCCCTGCACTACGACCGCCCTGTGGTGCTTGCTGAATACACCGCAGGGTCGCCGAAATGAGATTGCCAAATCACACCGAATTGAAATCGAATGAAAAGTCACGAACGTGCGGTGACTTTTCGATTCTCTTTGAATAACTCTGTCAGTCTCCGTGTGGCGGGTTATCGTTTTGAGTATATATATATAAAAATCCAAGAAACCCCGCACTCAGTATGTTCAAGATACTTCAATGTACTTGCCTCGATGCAAATCTGGCTGCATGGAATAGTATAAAAAAATATCCAGATGCACACGAAGACTACAGAAAAAATTTATTTATTAGATAGATCGATGTTTCAGTCCCATCCGGGACTTTTCTCAAGATAACACAAAATAAAACACAACACATATATATATATAGACATCAATTAACCCAAAACGAGGTTATACCCCAATAAGACCAAAATGATCGGTGGGGGTTGCTGCACCTCTCGTGCAGGGATGACGTCCTTGGCAATCAGTACTGGCCACCCTTTCTGGGTGAGAGCAGGCTGATTTGCATATGGAGCATTCATCCCTGTAATGGCACAATCAAGCTAAAACCTTGTTTGTGAGACCTGAGCGTGCACCCACCGTAGAGCAGGACAGTAGTGCTGTTGCTCGTTCTCAGGACCCTCACAAACACCCCCCCTTTTCTGACTCCAGTGTCACACTTATTCCAGGTTCACTATGACCACTTCAGCCCATCCCATTTTAATGTAATGTGCACTGTGTGTATCTCACACAGCTCCACAGTAATAAAACTCACAGCAATGTCTGGTGTGTATGAGCGTATCACAGAGCTCCACAGCAATAAACCTCACAGTAAGGTACGCTGTGTATGAACGTATCACAGAGCTGCACACTGGGGCGGACTGACCCATCGGGCAGTCGAGCGACGCCCGAGGGTCCGCGGGTCAGTAGGTGCCCGGCCTTTGAATGTGCTGGCTGGCTCTGCGTGCCCCGCTGCCACCGGTTTCCTGCACCCCTCAGCTCTGGTGACAGCTGTTTGCAGCTGGACGGCAGGGCCAGGCTGAGCCGGCGCACTGCGTGAACGACACGCAGTAGCTCTCCGCCTGCCTCCAGCTCCCACCCATGTGACGATTGGCACCACCCCTCCGCGTCACGTGTGCAGGAGAGCAAATGGCGCGAATCTGCAATAGGAGCCTGCAGAGGTCCAGGCTCCAGCCATGCCAGCAAGCCTGCATTGGGAGTCGGAGGACCAGGAGGCCGTGAGATTTTTTTTGGGGGTGTAATAAAGTGAGTGGGGGTGTTATAAAGTGAGTGGGGGTTGTAAGTGAGTGGGGGAGTGTAATAAAGTGAGTGTGTGTGTGTAATAAAGTGAGTGTGTGTGTGTGTGTAATAAAGTGAGTGTGGGTGTGTGTGTAATAAAGTGAGTGGGGGTGTGTGTGCAATAAAGTGAGTGTGTGGGGGTGTAATAAAGTGAGTGTGTGTGTAATAAAGTGAGTGTGTGTGTAATAAAGTGTGTGTGAGTGTGTGTGTAATAAAGTGAGTGTGTGTAATAAAGTGAGTGTGGGGGTGTTTGTAATAGTGTGAGTGGGGGTGTGTGTAATAAAGTGAGTGGGGGCTGTGAAGCTCTGTGGTATGCTCATACACACCGCACATTACTGTGAGTTTTATTGCTGTGGAGCTCTGTGGTACGCTCATACACACCGCACATTACTGTGAGTCTTATTGCTGTGGAGCCCTGTGATACAGTAATGTGCGGTGTGTATGAGCGTATCACAGAGCTCCACAGCAATAAAACGACACAGCAATGTGCGGTGTGTATGAGCGTATCACAGAGCTCCACAGCAATAAAACTCACAGTAATGTGTGGTGTGTATGAGCGTATCACAGAGCTCCACAGCAATAAGACTCACAGTAATGTGCGGTGTGTATGAGCATGAGTCTTATTGCTGTGGAGCTTTGTGATACGCTCATACACAACACACATTACTGAGTTTTATTGCGTATCGCTCATACACACTGCACATTACTGTGATTTTTATTGCTGTGGAGCTGAGTGATGTTTATTATATCATAAATGTACAGTAACTTTTAAAGTGACAGGCAGTTTCCCACATTTGCCACAGGGGGACTTTCTGTGCCGCGGCGCAGCCTTAGCTGCAATGAGTGGGTGGTGGCTGCTGCTGCAGCAGAGCGTTGGTTATCTGCAAGTCTGAAGGGACACAATGGATTCCCCAATTTGCTGCTAGGCCCAAGTGGATTTTCTTCTCACAATTTTCAAAACCAATATTTTAATGAGTTAAATAAATTCTGTAGCACAACAATGTACATGGGGGTGTTGTGTTGTAGAGGGTGGGGTTTTGTATGTGTAACGCTCATCCCCAGAGGAGCCGCTGAATAAACCTCAGGATAGTCTCACCGCACTAGGAAATAACTATACACCAGCACTGTTGTGGATTTTTATATATTATATTCTTTACTGATCCCAATAAAGCAGCATATAATACGCATGTATGGTATTTGAGTAACAAGAATTCGTAACACGGGAAAAACACGCGGCGGTAAAAGAAACCGGTTAACCCCCTCAGTTCTGGAGTGTAAGTCCCGTGAATAATAGCTCAAAATATGTATGTGTTGTCTAAGGTACCCGGGTACTGTATTCAACCTGCCAGTGAATGAAAGAAAAACAATCTTTGAATAGTCACCGTTGGGGCCCTGTGAATTTAAACAATATTGCAGCGTGCGTTTCTGTTTTGGAACTGTGGCCTGAAGGCCTCTCACCAATCCGATGAACGAAACTGTCCAGCACTCGATGCCTCGACCAAAAGATCTTCTCCGCGGTGTACTGGGACTCCGTGCTACTGAATCTGCTCTCAGCTTGCCAAATCTCCGCAACTGGAACAACGATCCACTGCCTGCACTCCCAATTGATCAGCGCGGTCTCCTAACTCGGGGTCCTGCTGGATCCAGCTTGTCCTCCACACCTCTCAGCACTGCGTAGGTAGGTCTCAACACGGTCACTGTCCCGATCTCCAGCACCAGTAAGACAGCGTCTGTGCTCCGGCCTGGTTGTGATCCCTGACAGCTCCAACGTGCGTCCTCCACCTTTCACTGCTCCACTCACTCTGCCCATGCCTTGTACGAGGCTGCTGATCTCTTTCCAATTCCTGTACCACCCCCTTCCTGTCCTCACACAAAGGATGATGGTAGGTGTAGTTCGATTTTGTCCAGTATAGTCAGCAATGTCTCTGTCTCCCTCTGGTGGCAGGAATAGTTCAGTGCACCAGAATACAGTGTTTTTAAAGCAGCGCTACATATGGCTTTGGCCTCTTGTGGGTGTGACACAAGGGGGCCCCATGGTCGTCTATTGCCCGGGGGCCCCATTAGTTGTCAGTCCACCCCTGTCTGCACAGAAATAAAACTCACAGTGATGTACGCTGTGTATGAACGTATCACAGAGCTCCACAGAAATAAAACTCACAGCAATGTCCGGTGTGTAAGAGCGTATCACAGAGATCCACAGCAATGTGCAGTATGTATGAGTGTATCACAGAGCTCCACAGCAAAAACTCACAGTAATGTGCATTGTGTATCAGTGTAAATCAGAGGTTTACAGCAACAAAACTCACAGTAATATGTGGTGTGTATGAATGCATCACAGAGCTCCAAAGTAAAACTAACAAATACGTATAAAATAAATTTTAAAAAAGAATTATATATAATATAGGCAAGCCCCCAGGCCCAGGCAGGCAAGTGTGGGCCCCCCGGACTCAAGGGCCTGGGTGCGGTGGCACCCTCTGCACCCCTGGTAGTTACGCCCCTGTGTCTCACTTGTTTGCATCCTGGGTCTGTTTTCACACAGAACCCTTCAATCAATGCCATGCCATACTAGATGGCTTTTTTTTAGCAGAGATCAGGTTTATGCAACTGGTCAAAGCAGTGGTGTAACCAGAGTTATGGGTGCACGGGGCAGAATTCCCCCTCCCCCTCATTATATAAAAATCCACTCTGGTTATAAGCAGGCCCGGACTGGGACATAATATAGGCCCGGGCATTTTGGACTAAGCAGCTCACAGATGTTTTTTGACACAGCGCACATTACTGTATATGTTGCCCCCAACTCATACATACTCATATATATACATATATCTATATTGCCCCAGCTCATACATGTATATATATTGCCCCAGCTCACACATATATATTGCCCCCAGCTCACATATATATTGTCCTCAGCTCATATATATTACCCCCAGCTCTCATATATTGCCCCAGCTCACATACAGTATATTGCCGCTATCATTTATTGCCCCAACTCATATATATTGCCCCCAGCTCATATATATATATATATTATCCCAACTCATAAATATATATATATATATATATATATATATATATTGCCCCAGATCACATATATATATACAGTGGCAAGAAAAAGTAAAGAAAAAAAGGCACAGCACACCAACATCAAAACCTCATCCCCACTGTAAAACATGGCGGAGGGAGCATCATGGTTTGGGGCTGCTTTGCTGCCTCAGGGCCTGGACGAATTGTTGTCATTGATGGAAAAATGAATTCCAGAGTTTATAAAGACATTTTGCAGGAAAACGTAAGACCATCTGTCCGCCAACTGAAGCTCCGCAGAGGATGGGTGATGCAACAGTACAATGACCCAAAGCATACAAGTAATTCAACAAAAGAATGGCTTCAACAAAACAAAATACGCCTTCTGGAGTGGCCCAGTCAGAGTCCTGACCTCAACCCGATTGAAATGCTGTGGCATGACCTTAAGAGATCGATTCACACCAGACATCCCAAGAATATTATATAGAGGAGTGGTCCAAAATTACTCCAGATCGTTGTACAGGTCTGATCTGCAACTACAGGAAACGTTTGGTTGAGGTTATTGCTGCCAACGGAGAGTCAACCAGTTATTAAGTCCAAAGGTTCACATACTTTTTCCACCCTGCACTGTTCTGGTCAATAAAAACATGAAAACATATAATGTTTGTGTTGTATTATTTTAAGCAGACTGTGTTTTTCAAATTGTTGTGACTTAGATGAAGATCAGAGCACATTTTATGACCAATTCATGCAAAACTCCACGTAATCTCAAAGGGTTCACATACTTTTTCTTGCCACTGTATATATATATATATATATATATATTGCCCCCAGCTCACATATATATTGCCATCAGCTCATATATATTGCCCCCAGCTCACATATATTGCCCCCAGCTCTCATATATTGCCCCAGCTCACATATATTGCCGCTCACATATATTGTCCTCAGCTCTCATATTGCCCCCAGCTCACATATTGCCCTGCTCGCATATATTGCCCCCAGCTCACATGCCCAGCTCACATATATTGCCCCCAGCTCACACATATATTGCCGCTCAGGTATATTGCTGCTCACATATATTGCTTCCAGCTCTCATATTGCCCCCGGCTCACAAATTGCTCACATATATTGTCCCAGATCACATATATTGCCCAGCTCACATATATTGCCCCCAGCTCTCATATTGCCCCAGCTCACATATATTGACCCAAGCTCAAATATATTGCCCCCAGCTCTCATATATTGTCCCCAGCTCACCTATATTTCCCCCATCTGTCTCTCCCGCTCTGCCAGGCTCCTCTGAGTGCTCTTCTTACCTCGAGTGGCTGCTGGCAAAGGGTTGTAGCCCGGCCGCTCATTGGGAACCATGCAAAAGCCGCGGTCTCGTGAAATCCCAGATTTCATAATAACCCAGAGTGACATAATAACCGGGGGCGTCGGCGGCCGGCGCCCCTCCTCAGCCCTGCGCCCAGGGCAGCCGCACCAACTGCCCCCCCCAGTTGTTACAGCATGGGGTCAAAGTCACTCCTAGGCATCGCTTTTTCGGGTTTACTGGACCCTCTTCAGCAGGAGCTAGGCATGACCCGTTGCAATTTGATGCTTGGCCTGTATACACAGTATATATATACCTAGTTGTGCTTTAGATTTTAGGATGACTTTGGGTTTAGGGGGCTCCTAAGATTTAGCATTTTCTCTCTTGATGGCATCTAAAGTCCACAGCTCCTGGAAGACAGGTAACCCATAATCCTAAATTCCCTTTTTACCGCAATACGCCTCCAAGGCCTAAATACTGTCACTCACAAATGTCACCCTGCTTCTACTACTGCAGACTCTACTTTACCACCTACTGTTATGACCAGTGCTTAATTTGTAAATCAGAAGATGTCGGATAGCCAAGAGTATATGAGAGCGGAGGGGTGGTGATGCGGGCTCAGGTGCCAGATCGTGTACAGAACACGGTGCTATGTAGTTGAATGCCACTTACTAATAATTTACACAATATCAATATTATTGCAATAATTTTAAACTATTACTGTAGGTATTATACGAGAGATACCGGTTCTGCCTAAATTGGTACACAAATGTTAAGAACCAAGATGTCCCAGATCCTGTTCCCCCAAATTAAGCCCTTATTATTACACTGGGTACAACAGTGTTGGTTTTCCTTCAATTTTACTCATATCAATGTTGCTATGATGATGTTGAGGTAGTTTTTTATCTCAGAGATATCATTACATTTTTAAGTCAATGTATTAATGTCAACCTTTTTAAAGTGAGCCTTTGTGAACCCCTGGTACTCTGGCTACAAGACATGAAATATATATCTCAGAGCAGATTTTCCAAGGACTCTTGTAACTTGAAGCTCCCCTCAAAACTATATTCAGATGTTGTTCTTATTGACCATAATAATAGAATTGAATATTGATGATAGCATAGGCACATATTAACATCATTTTATTTTTCTGGTGCTTTCTTCTCTTATAGGGGTTATTCAGAAAACTCTCTAGTTCCCTGCACTTCGGTAAATTACCCTGGGTCCTGTGACGGCAGGGTGCTTGGTCTGGCTGTGCTTATCCGAGGGAGTGATAACTAAGATATATGCACAATATTTTCTTGTATCCTGTGAGTGCAATCTAAAAAGGGGGCCTTTATGTACCCGACTTGAATGATATACTGCACCATGATATGCTTCTTTGTCTCTTTATAGAGCTCATTCCCCAATTTTTTGTTTTATATATTACATTGTGTGGAAGGACCTGGTACATCCATTACTGTAGCATCATCCCTGTCAGTGGAGGTTGGAGTTAATGACATGGCAGGACATATAGTGGGGGTAGAGACATTTGAGGAGGACCTACGCAAATTTTTGCACCAACGGGATACGTGGCAGGTGGTCATATGTCGCCTCAAGCACGTGGTACCCAAGCGTCCGGTGTCTTTCCCACGCTTGAACCTCATCTGACATAGATTACAAATAGCAACGGTGGGGTCTGCTGCACATTTCTTAAAGAACTCCCAGTCAGCAGAGTTCCTGGATGTGTGCTTTGAGACAACAGCGCTCTGCACCGGAGCAGCTCTGACATCTGATGCCTTGGACTGGCTAGTGCTACGGTTGGTCATAGAGGACGTTGTGTCTCGTGTTTGTTGTGCCTCCTCCTCACTTGACTCCTTTGTTCGATCAGGCACCCAGGTGGAGTCAGTGACCTCATCATTGTCATCACCCCCTATCTCCTCGTCACTGGAGCCAACTTGGCAGTATGCTGCAGCTGCTGGGGTAACATGAGTGCCAGTTATTTGTGTGTCATCACTGGCACCCCTTCCTCTAGGTTGATTATATTCCCCTCAACCTCAGAGATTGAATCAAAGCACTGTAGTTGCTGTGCATCCTCAAGCAGCATGTCATTGTCATTGAATTCAAACAATTCAGCTGACTCCTCCGTGTGTGATAGTGAGGCTACGGCAGGAGTAGCTGTGGACATGGAGGCTGCATTAGATGCTTTGGCAGCTGAGGTGGACTGTAAAGCACTACAAGCCTGGCTGGCAGAGGACTCAGAGGATGAGGATGGCCTGGTTAGCCAATCCACCAAATCCTCTGTATGTTGCTGCTGCTTAAGAAGACGGCCAGCACCAGTTAGAAAGGACAAGCGTGCCCCTGCAGAGGATGCACCACGTCCACAACGACCAGAGGCACAGCCTCCCGACACAGAGGCTGCTTGCCCTCTTATTTGTGCCTGGGAGCGTCAGCCTGTCCTTTTTGGTCTTTCTGACATGGTGAGTGATATATAGATTAAATATGTACAGAACTCTGATTCAACTCTGTTATAAAAATTGGAGATATGCTGCAGATCTCTGATTCAATTCTGGTATAAAGATTAAAGATTTCCAGAACTCTATTATAACTCAGTGAGACACCCTGATAGCTGGCAGCCAGTGACAAGACACAGATTACAATTCCCAGAAATCTCCTATAAATCAGTGAGACCCCCTGATGGGTGGCAGTGACAAGACACAGATTACCACAATTCCCAGATATTTTGTAGAAATTACTGACCCCCCAAAATACTTGGTGGCAGCCAGTCAGAACACACGGATTATAACAATTCCGAAATATTTTGTAGAAATTACTGACACCCCAAAATACTTTGTGGCAGTGAGAACACACGGATTATAACAATTCCCAAATATTTTGTAGAAATTACTGACCCCCAAAATACTTGGTGACAGCCAGTGAGAACACACAGATTACCACAATTCCCAGATATTTTGTAGAAATTACTGACCCTCCAAAATACTTGGTGGCAGCCAGTGAGAACACACGGATTATAACAATTCCCAAATATTTTGTAGAAATTACTGACCCCCCAAAATACTTGGTGGCAGCCAGTGAGAACACATGGATTATAACAATTCCCAAATATTTTGTAGAAATTACTGACCCCCCAAAATACTTGGTGGCAGCCAGTGAGAACACACGGATTATAACAATTCCTAAATATTTTGTAGAAATTACTGACACCCCAAAATACTTTGTGGCAGTGAGAACACACGGATTATAACAATTCCCAAATATTTTGTAGAAATTACTGACCCCCAAAATACTTGGTGACAGCCAGTGAGAACACACGGGTTATAACAATTCCCAAATATTTTGTAGAAATTACTGACCCCCCAAAATACTTGGTGGCAGCCAGTGAGAACACATGGATTATAACAATTCCCAAATATTTTGTAGAAATTACTGACCCCCCAAAATACTTGGTGGCAGTGAGAACACACGGATTATAACAATTCCCAAATATTTTGTAGAAATTACTGACCCCCCAAAATACTTGGTGGCAGTGAGAACACACGGATTATAACAATTCCCAAATATTTTGTAGAAATTACTGACCCCCAAAATAGTTGCTGGGAGTGAGAACACACAGATTAGAACAATTCCCAGATATTTTGTAGAAATTACTGACCCCCAAAATACTTGGTGGCAGCGAGAACACACAGATTAGAACAATTCCCAGATATTTTGTAGAAGTTAGACCTCCCCCAGTAGCTGGTGGCAGACTGGCAGTGAGAACACACACTAACACAAGAACAATCTCCTCTCAAACACGTGCTGAAGCGCTGTGTGAAGCCTTATATAGTGTGCTGCGGGACCTAGCTCTGTGAGCCCATGATTGGGCAAAGTGTGCCCAATCAGGAGTCTGAGCCGTGATTGGCATATTCTTGAACCTGTCTTGCACCTGACCTGTGGTCAGGTGCAAGACTGTAGCCAATTACAAGCTTCAGGCCTGTGGAAAAATGCATTGTGGTCCATTGTGGTGCATTGTAGGCGAACATGTGGCGAACATGCGGCGAACACGCGGAAATGTTCGTAGTTCGCGAACACGCCAACAGGCGATGTTCGAATCGAACACCGAACCGGTAGAACCGAACAGCTCATCCCTACTGATGATCTGCCGAACACAGCAACAACCATCTGCCGGAAAAAGCCGACAAGCCGACGAACGTGGTAAAAAAAACAAAAGAACAAAACGATTGAAAGTGTCAAAATTGAAACGCTGTTTGCAAAAATACTACTGAATGAAAAGGTCTGGAATTAACATATAAGGTCCTATGAATAAGAATAAAAAGGTCTGTTACAGAAAAAGGAAAAAACGCTATTTACAAAAAAAGAACAAAAATTTGCAGAAGAAAATACCGAACAATGCCTAAAAGATCCTAAAAACAAACAAATAAAGAGACTTTTTGCTGCAGATTAAAATAATAAAAGGTTTATTAGATATTGAATGAAAACAGGAATATTTTTAACATTGAAACCTACAGGATTCGCCTGAATAAACCTACCGAATGAAACCACCGAACAGCATGGCACTTCACTAACATTTCGCTGCTGGTTCGCTGTTCTCTAACCATTCTTCTCTATGTGGATTTCGCTGCCGTAGAACAGGCATCGTATTTAGCTGGCAATTTGCCAAAATTTGGCGAACTGCCTGCTTTCTGAGTAGCCGAATGGCCCCGAAAATGCACCATACAGGGAAATTCACTGTTCGGTGTCATTTCAGGGCCAGATCGGCTCTCTCTAAACAAATATTTTTTTATCTTCATCCTTTTTGCACATTGGAATGGGCACTACACATAAACGCAACCTTGTATCATTTTACCCGACAGGTTTTTATCGATCTTATATCAACACATTAGAAAAATGCCCCTTTCCACTACAATTTGAAAAACGTATTAGGCTAGGGTCAGACGAACGCAGTGCGAACGCGCGTGCAGCCGCAATTTATCACGGCCGTAGCAGCAGCAAATGACGCCCAATGACGGGCAATGTACGAAGCGCAACGCAAGCGGCAAACAAACGCATTTTTTAGAGAATGTGATACTGCTAGTACTGACGTACAGAGTGCGCTGCGTCCGCTAGCGGCGTGTGTGCGTGATTAGGAGACGTCAGACGCTGCTAATGTCCGGCCAACATAACGTCCAGACGCAAAAAGGGTTTTATTGATAACCGTACAAAATCACGGACGAAAATGCGCAACGTATGACCGCTATCGCGTATTCCATGAAAAAATACGTCCTTTCGTTCAAACGCACTTTTTCACAGACAACGCGAAAAATGCGTTAGTCTGACCCTAGCCTTAGTTTTTTAATATTTTTTTCCCATATTTTTTTTTTTTTTTAAAGAATATGCTATTATTAGCACACTTCTTCCAGGAATTCCGAATAACGAACAATTCTGTGGCCAAGTTCTAAATGTGGAGCAAGGAGTGGTTTCCACGGTGACTGCTCCTCATTTAGAACTTCTCCGCAGACCTGCTCCTCGTGTATAATCTTCACCGTACATCATGCCCTGTAACTTTGTAACTCCCAACACAGACCTCAGCCCTCTCAAACTATTTGAGTAGAATCATAGAATCCAACCGTCGCCCAACGTGAAACTATAAAAAAATCTCCAATACACTATATCTATTTTAAGTTCCCCCCCTCGGTTGGTCCGTCCCTCTCCCACTAGTACAGATTGTTTTTTATTTTTTTTTAAACGCTCTCAAAAGTGGCTAACGGGGAGAGCAAGGATTGGGCTTTATTTTTGGAACAGCTGGGATCCGATAGCCTTGTTAGGTCTGTTTCAGCATTCACTCAGCTCTTGTTCTTCAGTCTGGGTCTCGTAGCTGCTCTGCCTGCTGGGGAAGGAAGGGTTTCTCCAGAGGAAGGCTAAAATTCAGTATGGACTGCCTGATACCATGAAAAAGAAGAACGACATAATGTACAGAGGGACGGCAGAAAAAAACAACTCCTATCAATCTCTGGTGCAATCTAAGCCGAAGAAAAAATAGATCTATTTTATCCATCCGTGGATATCAGCTTCTTTTTTTTTTTTTTTTTTATTCTCCGTAAGAAAAAAATTACCAATCAGTCTTCGGGAGTTTTAAAATATTTAATGTTACTATCTAAAGTTTTGAAACTAAAAAAAAAAAAAGAATAATAATAATAAGCAACCAATCTGCATCTGGTTATTAATCCTTAATTTATTATTACAGGAAATTTAACATTTGCGTTGAATACCAATTAAAAATGGTCAATTTTTAAATAATATTCAGATATTTTTGATGCAATTAAAAAAATTCAATTATTATTTAACGTTTAATTTTTTCTGACCTTTTTAGGAAACTTTAGAAATTTATTTGTTTATAAAAAAAAATTCTAACCCCCCCCCCCATCCACAGAGGAAAACGTGGATGTATTTATCTTGAGTTAATACCGCAAGTTTCAGGGAAAAGCAAAGATAAAATCAGAAATTTTAAGTAAGAATGAGCGGTGGGAGATTTGATTTTGATGATGGTGGCGCGTATTGCGGCGGATGGGAAGGAGGGAAAGCCCATGGACACGGTATTTGCACTGGTCCCAAAGGCCAGGGAGAATATTCTGGCTCGTGGAATTACGGATTCGAGGTGGTGGGGATTTATACCTGGCCTAGTGGCAATACATTTGAAGGATACTGGTCTCAAGGAAAAAGACATGGATTGGGCATCGAAACCAAGGGTCATTGGGTATACAAAGGAGAATGGACACATGGCTTTAAGGGACGCTACGGAGTGAGACAAAGTATTAGCAGCGGCGCAAAGTATGAAGGAACGTGGAATAATGGATTACAAGATGGATATGGCACTGAAACCTATGCAGACGGAGGTAAGAAAAAATATTTTTTAAGAAATTAAAAATATATGTATCTATCTATATATATATATCAAAAAACCAGAGGCAACCTGCACAAAGCCACATGAAATATTGTGTGTGCCTGAGTGCAAGAAGTCCAAAAAAGATACAGAAACCACAGGGAAGGACGCACTCCAGGACTTAAAGAAAAGAGTAAAAAATGATGCTTTATTAAAGATACATTAAAAAGGTATATATATATATTTATCTAGCAGGGACCTCGTTCCTGGAGGGACTTTTGAAAAGTGATCATGTGGGTCCCAAAGTCCCAAAACCATATGTATTGCTATAGCAATGGAGTAATGGATACACAACTTCTAATCATCTGCAATTGTGCTCATATTATATATATATATATATATATATATTAGATCATGAAGGATGAACAGCGCACTCAGTTATGTGTTGAAAAAAGTCCAGCATGGACTGAAACGTCAACTTGTAACAATAAAATATTCTCTTTATCGATACCAAGTCTCCTGAGTGCGTTGTTCGACCTCCGTGATCTCTACCTATATGGTATAGCAGCACCAGAGCAAGAAAAATCTATTGTTAAGGGTTCAATACCAGGCACCTGTTGGATTATATATATAAATATATATATATTCATCGAATTGCTGTGATGTGCAAGTGGCTTCTGCAGTAATAAACATATATATATATATATATATATATATTCATGGAATTGATGTGATGTGCAAGTGGCTTCTGCAGTAATAAACATATATATATATATATATATGTAGAAAGCTAGCACTCCAAGGACTTTTAAAAAAAAATAACATTTTATTATAACATGTTAAAAAATAATAAATTAGTCGACTAAGCCATTATTTTTTTTTTTAATATGTTAGTAATAAGAAAAAAAAAATTGAAGAAAAAAATGTCCTTGGAGTGCTAGCGTTCTCCTATTTTCTACATTTCTAGTCGAGTTGAGCACAGGGCAGTGAAGCTTGCTGACGTCAGTGAGTGCAGGGGCGAAGAACATTATCAGGTCTATTCAAAGAAAGGTGAAACTCAGGAGAATTGTCAGGAGAAGTAAAAATTCTAGGTCAAAATAGCCAAACCAGAAAAATGCTCCCATTTAACTCACTTTCCACATCAGCTATTTGGTCTAGATTGTTCTCTTCTCCCGCCAATTCTTCAGATTTTTCCCTTTCTCTGAATAGGCCCGCTTATATATATATATATATATATATTATATAAATGCATAGATAAATAGATAGAGTTGTGTATATATAATGGTCACTATAGTATGTTTAGGCTTCTCTATATTATTCCAAGAGGAGATCAGCTCACTCCATGATCCCACATCCCACTGCTCCTTTCTTGATCTATCTCCCACACAGTCCCCCATGCATCCCATTACTTCTCATACTTTGCTATTTACCCTCATCTATGTGTGTCACCCCTCTCCTCTTAGACCGGGGTCAGGCGAGCGTTTTGCAGACCGTGAGAGTGGACGTTTCTTCCACTCTGATGCCTGTCTGGCCACCTCGCTGAGTGCAGTTAGTGCGCTCAGCGCTGCAAGGCTTTATCCTCCTATGGAGGATCGTACTTTGCAGCCCCGTCGAACGCGCATTGTAGCACTTTCAGCTTTCAGCACGGCCGCAGCAAGGCCACTGTTGCTCACGCTACAGCATGTGGCCGGCCCGTCAAAGCATCACAACGCTGTGATGGACGCCGGGAGGCACGTCGGTACGGGCGCACATAGTGCGCTTGTCTGACCCCAGCCTTAGATTGTCAGCTCTTGAGCAGGGTCTTCTTTTCTGTTTGTTCTCCATGTGTCAAACTTGTGTCCATTGGACGGCACCGGGGAATATGTTTGCCCTTTATAAGCTACAAAGAACACTGGGTACACCAGGACAAAGCAAGGCGTTTGAATACGCCTCGTATAATCTAAACTACGAGCTGTGGCCTATGTAGTGTTGCTAAACTAAAACATCTTCCGTTGGAGATTTTTTATTTTTTTCCAATATTTCTAAATTAGCTGCATTTTTACAAGCTTTTACAATTATTTGTCACTGCAACCTCCGCCTCTTTTTTTTTTTTAACTTTTTCATTTATTGTCACATTTATTATGCTGTTACCTGATAAAGACCAGCAGGGTAATAGCTCCTAAAAGCTGGTGTTAACGGCACATCTGAACGTCCTGGCCGAAACCAAATACACCAACCCAAAAAAAAAAACGCAGCAAAGTATAGTTACACATTCTACACATACCAAACCAATAAAATGGAGCAGTTATGTGTGCATTTATTATTGCTGCAGCATATATGCTCAGATTGACTTTGGCTCAGATTGACTTTACGTGAGATAATTGTTGTTCTTAATTCTGACTGGCCGAATCGCGATAAAAAAACAGTGCGCACACCGATTTCTGCGTGCCACAGTACTGCGCGAGCATTTGTGCGCGTCCAGTTTACGCACGTTATTGCTCGACGGATGGAAAAAATGCGCGAGGATTGTAATTCCAGAGGTGATTTGCGCGCGTAAACGTTTAAAGCTTGGTGCACAAATTCACGCATTGCGCGTGCATTTTTGCGAGAAGAATGTAATATAGCCCCAGATGTTTAAGAACTACAGCTCCCATGATACTCTGGTCATTTATTGCATTGAAAGAATTCTGGGAATCGTAGGCAATCAACATCTGGGGGGACAGAGTTCGAGATCCCTGATCTAAAGCATGAGCCAGCATCCATGGCACTCCAGTTGTTTTCGAACTACATTTCCCATGATGCTCTGTCAGCCTAATGAGTGGCATAGAACCAAAGTAGATGTAGTTCCAAAACATCTGGAGGGGCCAAGGTTGCTGACCCTTAATCAAAAGGGTTTATTCAGCAGCTTATAGAGGCAACTTTCCTGAACTCATATGGGCTCTATTCTTTTGTTGACTAAGGCTGGTGTCAGACGAGCGCACAATGTACGCCTGTACTGATGTGCCTCCCGGCGTCTGTCACTGCGTTGTGACGCTGTAATGGGGCCGGCCACACAAATTGCGCACGCGACATCGGCAGTGCAGCAAGCCACCCCATCGAAGCGCTACATTGCACGTTCGACAGGGCTGCAAAGCGCGATCCTCCATAGGATGATCGAGCCTTGCAGCGCTGAGCACACTAAGGCCCTATTACATTCGCTGCGCAAATGCGCTCGCGCAGCGCAATTTTCTTTGCGCGCATCGTCCAGCATAGGAAGTTGCGCATCTATTGAAATACTATCCGCTTAACGCATTTGCGCTCACAATGTTAAGTATAGGACGCGCACAGTTCATCACGCTCGCGCAAGTCCATCCGCGTTAAACGATAACGCGCATCGTTTGCCCGAACGTTGAAATACGACGTTCTGCGCAAATGGTTTTGTCCTCGCGCAAATGCAAATTTGCGTGCGCGCAAAACCAACGCGCAAGGAATGTAATAGGGGACTAACTGCGCTCAGCAAGGTAGTCAGACGGGCGTCAGATGGGCGTCAGAGTGCAAGGAACGTTCACTCTCATGGACGTTCCTTCCGCTCTTTAAAACGCTCGTCTGACACCAGCCTTATTGCAACTCTCTGCACGGGGAAAAAAAAAAGTTTTTGGCTGTACATCAATGGTCGGTGAACTGCCTTGACCCCCCCAGATATTTTGGAACTACACCCCCCATGATGCTCAGGAACTCATGAGGTTAGCAGACAGTCATGGGAAATGTAGTTTGAAAACATGTGGAGAGACAAAGTTGCCGTAACCCGTTCTACACTTTATTAAATGGCTGTAGATGAAAAGGGGCTTCTTGTATTGAACCACTTTGAATCATTTATTTTAAATTCTACTATTCGGAAGGCATAGATGGGCCTTATATTCAAGGAATTAGGACGTACTGTACGTCCTTCGCCCCCCACGTTACACTTGACATACTTGATGAGTCATGTACTAGGCCCATGTTCAACGTCAAGTGGCTTCACATGGTTTAATAAGAGATTATCTGATTTAAACCAAAGAGCAGAAGGATTTTCATGCTCCGGAAAGCAAGCTCTCAACCTGGGGGGGGGGTAAATGCACGTAACCGGGTGTTGGGTTGGGGGTTATTTACTAAATAGTGGAACCTGTTGCATCTTACATTGTAGTAAGTTAAAAATCGTGTGTAACATTACTCACATGACATACACACACAGTAATTTATTTATTTATAAAGTATTTTACCAGGAGTGGTACATTGAGATTTATCTCATTTTCAAGTATGTCCTGGGTAATGATATATGTATATATATATATATAGCCTAGCTCCTAGCTGATGAGGGTTCAACAAACCCAAAACAGTGCTGTCCTAGGAGTGGCTTTGACCAGTTGCATAAATCTTATCTCTGCAAGAAAGCCACAGTGTGGCATAGCATTGATTTTAGGGTTCTGTGTAATAACAGACCCAGAATGCATAGTGAGACAGATGTAATTTGCATATCCTACCCAGTATTCCTTGCTGCATATGGGGAATGTGGCACAGGAACTCTGGGATGCAATTCTTTGAGTTGCTATGATGTGCGGGTGGCTTCTGCAATAATAAACACACTAATTATAGTGTGGAGGCTTTTTATCTCACTTTTAGTCCTCCACCACAACCCTTGTAGACACTAATTTACCTTACGGTCCAAGCATACACTGCAACTGGTCATACCTACATCCTAGCTCATGAGGGTTCAAACAAACCTGAAACAGTGCTGTTCTAGGAGTGGCTTTGACCAGTTGCATTACCTTATCTCTGCTAGAAAGCCTCAGTGTGGCATAGCATTGATTTTATTTATTTATTTATAAAGGATTTTACCAGCAAGGATACATTGAGATTTTTCTTGTTTTCAAGTATGTCCTGGGTTCAAGAACATTGAATTGTTACAGTCATTACAGAAATACAAAGTAATAAAATGCAAGATATTAACACAAATATACAGATTAACAGAAAATAAATATGTAGGAAATAAAGTCATTATGTTACATGTTTACAGGAGCATTCTGTAATGAGGTATGCTAATAGGGAGCTCTTAAGTGACTTTAGACTGGGGGAAGATTTGACGGCGTCGGGGAGGTTATTCCATAATTGTGGTGCTCTGTAGGAAAATGAGGATCGAGCCACTTTCTTTTTGTATTGTGGTATTGCAAGTAAGGTGCCGGTCCTGGATCTGAGGTTATAGGACGAGGGAACTGCTGGGGGAAGCAGCCTATTCAGGTAGGGTGGCAGCTTTCCATAAAAACTCTTAAGCACCAGGTTGGAAAGGTGAAGGGTGCATCTAGATTCCAGCGACGGCCAGTTTAGTTCTTTTAACATGTCACAATAGTGGGTCATGTAGTTACATTGTAGCACAAAGCGACAGAATGAGTTATACAATGTAGTAAGTTTATGAAGGTGCGTTTGCGGGGTGGCTGCATACACTACATCTCCTTATTCAATGGCTGGCATAAGCATTTGTTGTACAATCTGCTTTCTTACCGCGGGGCTCAGGCAGGATTTGTTTCTGTACAGGGCACCTAGTTTGGGGTAGAGTTTAGATGAGAGTTTTTCGATGTGGGGGCCAAAGGATAGATTTGGGTCTAACCACATACCTAAATATTTGTGTGAAATGACTGTGGCCAGGGGTTCTGTGTAATAACAGATCCAGGATGCATAGTGAGACAGCGGTCATTTGCATATCCTACCTTCCTTGCTGCATATGGGGAATGGGGCACAGGGGCTCTGGGATGCAATTCTTTGAGTTGCTATGATGTGCAAGTGGCTTCTGCAATAATAAACACACTTATTATATTATTATATTATATTTATTTATTTATAAAGTATTTTACCAGGAAGGATACAGTGACATTTCTCTCGTTTACAAGTATGTCTTATTTATCTATAGATTAGATAGGCCGTGTTAGTCCAGATGCCAAAATCACGAGTATAGCAGTCCATAGTGATACCTTTTATATATAATCTGCTAAATAAAGAAAAATATGATATATAATTTGTCGTCAAATTGTGTTTAAACATAATGAGCACAAAATTGTAAAAATGAGCTCAGCGCACAGAGGTGAAATGACTCTACAGTGAAGGGGTTAAAAAACGTTATTTATTATTTATTTCACTGCGAACATGTGCCAATTATCAAATGTGCAAACAATGTATTTTTAAATTTAGTACCATAATTATGCAACTTGCGTGCTGATTATAATTCTGTTTGACCCAACTGGCCACCAATCCGTAATTACTTAAATATCTGTAATTATCACTGAACTTGTTAAGGCGGCCTGTGATTTTTGGCTCACGGAGGGACATCTATGAGCAGCTGGTGCGTGTTCCAGTGATGGAATGTGCTTAAAATGCCAACAGAATTCTGGTTAATTTAATACCGGTGGATCCTATTATGTTAACTTACTGAATGGTTACATTAATTGGTACATATCCAGAAACGCGTCAGGGCTACAGCAGCCAAAATAGTGCAGTGCCGCTGCAACCATTACTGAATTTCTCTGTTATTCTCCGAGAGCCCAAGATCATCCACGGGTTCCACTAAAAGGACTTATTCACTGCATTGGTGGGGGAAGGGAAGTGCAAATTATTTGGCTTGATAAATATATAGTTCTAAAGAGGAGATCTCACGTAGAAGTCCAAAATGCCAACAATCTAAAAGACAAACAGGTCTATTTAAAGGAAGGTGATCCTCAGGAGAAGTGACTGGAGAAGTGAAAATTCTAGGTCAAACTTCTCCAATTTATCTCACTTTCTGAATCGGCTATTTGGTCTAGATTGTTCTCGTCTCCTGCCAGTTCTCCTGGTTTTCACCTTTCTCTGAATAACCCCGAAAGGTAATATCAAATAAAAACCTTCAGGAGTATGATTGAATGTTAGTGTCTGACTGTGAAAACTGAAAAGGAGCTGCAGAACCCGTGTTCTCATAAGGGGTTATTCAAAGAGAGCCGAATTTGCCTCTGAATTGCACCGAATGGTGAATTTCACCATACGGTGCAATTTCGTGGAATTTTGGCTATTCAGAAAGCTAATTCGTCAAATATTAGCAAATTGTCAGCGAAATACAGTGCAATTCGGCGGCAGTGAAATTCCCCATAGATAAGTAGTGGTTAATCTATTCAGAGAACACCGAACAGCAGCGTAAAGTTGGTGAAATTGTCGGTGCTTTCGTTCGACATCTTTAAACAAGAGAATCCCATAGGTTTCAATAAAAAAAAATGTTTTTATAATTTTTTATTCAACTGTTTATTCTTTTTCATTTGCAGCAAAAAGGCTCTTTATTAATTGATTTTTTTTGGAATTTTTCTGGATTTTTTCAGTGAAATTTTTGATTCGGATTCTTTTAAAATGACTTTATTTATTCTGTATCAGACCTTTTTATTGTTATTCATAGGACCTTGTCTATTATTTCCATGCAGTTTCATGCATTATTTTTGTTTTAAACACCTTTTAGAAATTGCCTTTTTTTTATACCCGTTCGGCGGCAGATCGGACTTTTTCAACAGTGTTTGGCGGCTGATCTGCTTTTTTCGGCAGTCTGTTCGGCAGGCCGTCGGCTGCATTTGGCGCTTTGTGGATGCTTTCAGTGGTCTGTTCGGCAGGTTGACGGATGCATCCGGTGGTTTGAGGATGTGTTTGTTCTTTTTGGCGGGTCGTCAGATGCATTCGGCGGTGTGAGGATACATTCGGCGGCATTTCTCAGTTTGACAGCAGGTTGATCGGCGGCATTCGGCGGATCCCTTCGGTGCACTTCGGGGACCCTGTGCTGAATACTGAATTCAACGCAGGGTCGGCGAATTGTGGTCGCCGAAGGGGAGAGCACTGAAATTTCGGTGAAATGTTGGTGCTCTCTGAATAACACCATTAGTAATGTGTGTGGACATTGTCCAATATATTTGCAACTAAATCACCCTGATGATGACACT
This sequence comes from Leptobrachium leishanense, assembly GCA_009667805.1. NCBI lineage: Eukaryota > Metazoa > Chordata > Amphibia > Anura > Megophryidae > Leptobrachium > Leptobrachium leishanense. Next base: position 47,308,715 of record CM019074.1, on the reverse strand, counting down.
CCAACTATATTTTAAGATGTGGCAGCAGATGTGACTCCTGAACAAGTTGGTGGTGTCTTAGGGAACGTCAGAGAAATTAAATGAGTAAAGGGAAGGAGAACACAGACCTTTATTCTACGTCGAAGCATTGCTGCATCTTTATCATCATATTGTGGTCTTTCCATTTTACTTAATAGAAGTTAAGTACATGTGCTTACAACCCCTCACCAGCGTGTGATTATAGAACAGGCGTGACTAATTCATTTTACATTTAGTTTTATAATAAACCTGTTTTTTCTTTGCCGTTATGAATACATTGTTAATATGGGTAAAACGAGTTGGCTTTACTGCTGACCTACTTTATGTTTTTATTTTTATTAAAAGCACAGAGGTGGAGTTGTGCTTTGTCTTGGCTGCTTGTTTTTAGTTCATACTTTTCAAATAGCTGTAGTTTGCTCTCATTGACTTTTTAATCTTGTACATTCTTTTTATTTTTGAATATAGAATGCACAGCTCATTTGATGTATGTACTGTTTCTAATGAGATACAGGAATGAAATTGTAACGATTTGTACTGACGTATCAAATAATAAATACTAATAATAATCAGCAGATCGTGTTCTTGTTTTAAAACCCTATATCTAAGTTTAATTGAAACGATAAAAAGAGGCATCATTTTAATAGCTTGAAATATCATTAATAAACAATTATAAATATATATATATATAAATAATATAAAAATATAAGATCATCAACTCTAAGAAGCACATTTTCTTTTCTATCTGCGTCATTGTGCTGGTCCACACTATTGGTTGTTATTTTTAACATAAAGAACATGAAGGTTAGCTATCCCTGTATAAATGTGACTATACAAAACCCTCACTACCTGAGTAAGGGGATGGGTTAGGACTTGGCATATAGCTTTCTGCTCCTCCAGGGGGTTATTCAGAGAGCACCAAAACGGCGCCGACATTTTGGTGGTCTCTCATTCCCAGCACTTCCCTGCACTTCCTGGAATCAATCAAAGTTCCCCACCCTGCGGTGAATTCAGCATTCACCGCAGAGTCACTGGAGTGCAGGAAAACCCCGCCGCAAACCCGCTGAAATCCCGCCGAACATTCGCTGAAAACCCTCCTAAAACCAGATGGAACCGCCACAAAAAACCACGCCGGTAGAAGCCGACAAGCCAATAATCGCAGGGCAGACCAGCCGCCGGATATATCAGACAAGCTGATGAACAGGGTAAAAAAAAAAAAAACAATACGCTTGAAAGTGTCAAAATTGAAACGCTGTTTGCAAAAAGCTACTGAACGAAAATGCATGGAATTTAAGGTCCTATGAATGATAATAAAAAGGTCTGTTACAGTAAAAAGAAAACGCGCTTTTTTAAAAAAAAACACAAAAAAATTTTTGCTGAAAAAATCCTGAAAAATGCCTATAAGATCCTAAAAAAATCAATAGGTATAGAGACTTTTTACTGCAAATTAAAATCATAAACGGTTTATCTGATGTTGTATAAAAACTGGAATATTTTTAACATTGAAGCCTATGGGATTCGCCTGATTAAACCTGCGAATGAAAGCACCGAACAGCAGGGCACTTCAGCAACTGTTCACTACTGTTCGGTGTTCTTTGAATAGATTAACCATTGCTTCTCTATGGGGAATTTCACTGCCGTCGAACAGCACCATACTTGCAGGCAGTTCGCCAAAGTTTGGCGAACTGCCTGCTCTCTGAATAGCCGAATGGCCCCAAAATGACACTGTATGGGAAATTCCCTGTTCGGTGACATTTCGGGGCCAGATCTGTTCGCGCTGAATAACCCCTTAGATCTTTTTATTTTCAAGGAAGTGCTACATATATAGATAAATTGGTATATAAAACTGCTGTCAAATGTTTCTTATTTTAACAACAGGAGTGGAAAGTATGTAACATTACAATGTAAAACAAACCACAATCTAAGTCATTAAGAGAAACCAGACGCCAGACAAAGCATGTTGCATAAAGTGTATGAAAAACAATGACTAAACGTCTACACAATCTATGTCAATGTAAATACATTGCGTGATTTAAAGTGTTGATATTTTAGGAGTCATTCTCAAAGCAGTGTAATGTTTATAACAGCAAAGGATTGGCAGATTTTAATGGAAAATAGTGGAATTTGAATTGTATGGGTCGATGTTACAACATGATTACATTGCGAACACTCTGGGCCACATTACAATCCTATAGCGTTAAAACGCGGGCGTAATTTTCCCCCTTGCACCCGCGTTTTAACGCTGGATTACAATGCAGGTGCAAAAAATGCTGCCTGCATTGTTTGCGGGCATTAACCCCCGGGATGCTCGAGGAAGCGCTGAGCGCAGCTGTGAGCATCCACTCGATGGAGTCCATAGGACTCCATTGAGTTTCCCCCTGCCGGTCACAAGACCTTCCAGATCTCACCTCACGTGATCCGGCCGGTCGGCGTAGTGATACGCAGGGAGAGACTGGGGGGACTTTTTCTCTCAGTCTTTCTCTGCTCCCGCCGGATGGAGGAGGCGGTTGGAGCCGCGGTCCTTGCCGCGGGACAGGAGGTGAGTATAGCATTCTGGTTTTTTTTTTTAGCCTGGTGTTATGATTCTTTTTTTGGGCTGGTGTATTTGGTTTCAGCCAGGTTGATAGAATTTGCCATTAACACCAGCTTTTAGGAGTTGCTAAAACTATGCGCGCAAAGGCTGTGCGTTGCAAACTGCGCATAGATTGTAATACCATCCGCGTACCAGCGCATAAACGCATTTGTGCTCACAATGTTAAGTATAGGACATGCAACGTACAGTAAGCTCGAGCAGCATTCGCGCAGGTTCACCCGCGGTAGACATATAATTATTATTATTATTATTCTTTATTTATAAAGCGCCAGCATATTCCGCAGCGCTGTACAATAAGCACAGTATAGACAGGGTTACAATACATTGAACAACATTTGACAAACAGTACAGGAGGAGATGAGGGCCCTATTCCCGTAGGAACTCACAATCTAGGAGGGTTGGGGTTGGAAACAGGAGGAGAGGACTGATATAAGTGCGTTTGTTGCGCTGACATTGTAATATGACGTTCTGCGCAAAGGGTTTTGCCCCTCGCGTTAAAATGCATTTTTGCGCACGAGCTGACGTTTGCACAGAGATTGTAATAGGGCCCTATATTTTTAAAACAAATTCATGGTAAAGAGACAAGTATATGGCACCACATCGTAATTGCCTATCAAATGTAGGACGTCCTTTAATTACTCTAACTTTTCAATTTCGGGATATAAAAGATAATAAATATCTAATATTAAGTATAGGGAGCACAAAGTGCAGTAAGGTTACAAATCTCAAATTAATGAGTGCTAACGGGTTTTTTAACCCGTTAGTGAAGCGGTGGCAATCTGTGTGGTGCGCCAGTGCCGGCCCGATGATGGAGCAGTGTGGTGCACTTGCTCCAGGCGGCAGAATCTTAAAGTGGCAAATCCGTGGCCGCTGCACTATTTTTTTGTTGCGCTGCGGCAGCATCTTTGCCGCCGGCGCACAAGGGCAGCGCTGCCGAGCGGATTTGCCACTTTAAAATCGCCGGCGTTCCTCTCCCTAGAGGTGAGCAGCGGCTGACATGCAGCTTGGCCGCTCGCCTGGGATAGGAACCACCTGACCAGCGCGCGATCTCTCGAGAATGCGGCTGCGCAGCTCGCCTCCTCGTATGGAGAAGAACGGCAGCGGGGCCAGCAGAGGAGATGAGAGGCGAGCTGGGGGCAAATATATCTATATGAGCTGAAGGCAAATATATCCATATGAGCTGGGGCAATATATACCCATATGAGCTGGGGGCAATATATACCCATATGAGCTGGGGCAATATATCCATGTGAGCTGGGGGCAATATATACCCATGTGAGCTGGGGGCAATATATACCCATATGAGCTGGGGGGCAAATATATCCATATGAGGTGGGGCAATATATACCCATATGAGCTGGGGGCAATATATACCCATATGAGCTGGGGCAAATATATCCATATGAGCTGGGGAAATATATACCCATATGAGCAGGGGGCAATATATCCATATGAGCTGGGGGCAATATATACCCATATGAGCTGGGGCAAATATATCCATATGAGCTGGGGGCAATATATACCCATATGAGCTGGGGCAATACATCCATGTGAGCTGGGGCCAATATATACCCATATGAGCTGGGGAAATATACCCATGTGAGCTGGGGGCAATATATACCCATATGAGCTGGGGCAATATATCCATGTGAGCTGGGGGCAAATATATATATCCATGTGAACTGGGGGCAATATATCCATGTGTGAGCTGGTTGCAAATATACTCATGTGAACTGGGGGCAAATATATATCCATGTGAGCTGGGTGCAAATATATCCATATATTCAGGGTGTGTGTGTCTTTTTAGGGGCTCCTCCTTATATATTCAGGGTGTGAGTGTCTTTTTAGGGGCTCCTCCATATATTCAGGGTGTGTGGGTGTCTTTTTAGGGACTCCTCCATATATTCAGGGTGTGTGGGTGTCATTTTAGCGGGGGGCAGCATTTCAGCTTTCGCTCCAGGCAGCACAATGTCTTGGGCCAGCCCCGCGGCGCGCTATCACCTCCTTTGACCCTTTTAGTACTATGCCATCCCTGCGGCAGGTGGGCCTTCAAGCCGTGGGGCGTACTACCATTCCCCGTTGATTTCTATGGGACGCCTCAGCCCCGCCCAGCACTCGGCGCATGCCGCGCACCGTTGGCTGCTGCCATTCCCTGCAGCCAATGACGCGCATCAGCTGCGTGGGTGGGCAGAAGGAGAGGCCCGACGCCGCACCTGGAAGCCGGGCCTGGCGTTAAGGGGTTAAGCTAGCGCTAACGTGAGCGCTAGCATTAGCTCAAAGGAGGCGGTAGAGCCCATTACTTTTAAAAAGTATTTGTGATTGTGAGGAATATAAATTACAGAATCTGTAGTTACATTTCTAAGCATAGGCTTTCTATAAGTGTAATAAGGTTTATTACATGTCGTCACTGCTCCACCCATTGTCTGTGTGTGTACGTGGCAGCTGATTACGTACATAGTTACATAGGCTGTAAAAAGACGTGCGTCCATCGGGTTCAGCCTCTCACACATCACTTACTGCTTTTGATACATTCATACCCAGGACATACTTAAAAACGATAGAAATCTCAATGTATCCTTCCTGGTAAAATACTTATAAAATAACTTAAACTTATAAATAAATATATATAGATTCAAGGAGTGCATTGACTTTAAGATGGAATATGTTCTGTAAATGGGGTTATGTTATCTGCCTGGCATAGGATGGTGTTTTTACAGAATATTTGAGCCAACTCTCTGGCAGTTCACAATAATGTCAGAATCCCTTATAGAGGACTGGAAATTCAACCTTAGTCTGGGAAATGAACATTAGTCACAATGTAAAATTGTCTGGACATCCAATATATACAGTAAAGAAGCTATGACGACACTAAGCAATCAGAAAACAAAAAGCGGTGAAATAATAAGACATAAATCTGGGCTTGTTTGAAATATTTAGGGTTTACTTGGAGGATACTGATCCTATTATTCACATGTATACCCGTTACTCAAACGATCTTATCTGAAAGTGATACAGTAGAGTTACAGTAGAGTCTTTTTTACTCGCCAGCTTTGGAGGTAAAAAATTGTCAGCTTGGGTCAGTCTTTGAAGCAGATCACCGGGCTTTTTGTAAAGCCCATTTCATGTTGGCACATCTAAGGTGAGAAAGGGAAATAAATATCTGAAGTTATCTGTTCTCTAAGCCTTTGATTTCCTCTCTTGGGTTACATAGCAGAGGACTACAGCGTCATATCACCCAGAATTCTGGCCTAATAACAAACACTGTTCTCCTAGTGTCTTAGTTAAGGAGCCTTGAGGGCAAAACAAGGTGTCCTGCCCTCCTAGTACTGAGTGCCCCTCCAGCTGGTATCCAGATGTAGCTCTCACACCTTCCCTTCCAATATCCAAGAAATGCCAAAACCAGTGGTACTCAGTTTGATTGTCTCCCAGTGAAATGTTTGATCTGCTTACAGCTAATTCTAAGCTGGCACACATTTCCAGGTGATATCCCGGTAGTTCCCTGTCAACCACTTAGTGTAAACCAGGAGGTAGAGCTCGGAAAATGGGGGTTGCTGTGAGAAATAGTATGTTCTCAGATGTATGGCTTTGTAACCTTTAACTAAGAAAAAACTAATTTTATGTATAAAAAAATTGGTAAGACTCTTGTATTTTCAGAATTCTTCCAGAATTCCATCTTTGTGTCTTTCCCTTGCCGCTTCCCTTTGAGGTGGTTTAGAGCAAGTTGTGGTGAAAAAGTGCCCATTTATGGGGAGCATTATACCCAAAGAAAATGTGTGAGACTGAGAATTAACACGGCTTCTGTTTTCTTTCCCAATAGGAACTTATCAAGGACAATTTACTAACGGCATGCGACATGGATATGGTGTTCGCCAGAGTGTACCCTATGCAAATGCTACTGTTGTACGATCACCTCTTCGTACCTCCTTGACCTCTCTTCGAAGTGAACACAGCAATGGGACTCTGGTAACACATGACACCATCTCTGTCTCTCCAGACAATATTGTTTCACCAACTATCACCCGTGGTGGTTTCGCCCTCTCTTTGTATTCGGATGCCGAATCTCTCAAGGGGAAGAAGAAAGGTTTTTTTAGAAGGGGATCTCTGTTGGGCAAACTTAGAAAAACTGATTCAAAGACCTCTCTATCCTCCCAGAAGAGCAAGCTGAGCTTCTTAAAAAGCGAAAGTGGCATGAGTTCTGCAGCAAGTGATACCAACTCCACCGTGAGTTTTGGTGATGGTATGGAGTCGGAAGATTATCCACCGATGGACTCAGACATGGAGCTTACCACCACTGAGACCTACATGGGCGAATGGAAAAACGACAAGCGATCAGGCTTTGGAATCAGTGAGCGCTCAAATGGGTTGAAGTATGAAGGGGAATGGCTGGACAACTTGAGACATGGATATGGCTGCACAACGTTTACAGACGGACGGAAGGAAGAAGGAAAGTATAGGAATAATGTTTTCATTAAAGGAATGAAGAAGCGGGTTATCCCCCTAAAGAGTGCAAAGATTAGACAGAAAGTAGACAGAAGTATTGAAGGCGCTCAGAGAGCGGCAGCCATAGCTCGGCAAAAGTCAGAGATCGCAGCATCCAGGTAAAACTTTAAAAACTATTTTGACACTTCTTGGTTTCAGTAATGTTTAAAATTAGAATTTTGTCTCTTTTCTGTCAATACGCAACTCTTTAATTTGCTTAGACAAGTGTTTTTTTTTTTAGAAAGTATTTTACCAGGAAGGATACATTGGGATTTCTCTCATTTTGGGGTATGTCCTGGGTGGTGAGTATGTGCCGTTGGGTTTCTGGCCAGGGGACACTTGCTGGAGGGGTGATCTTGCCGGGATTCGAGCTTGTGTCTCCACAGTTATAGAGCAGTGATGTTGCCTCTACTCCACACAGCCGGTACACCCAGCTGGTACTACACAACACCATACATCCTCTCTTGCACTTTGAGTAGCAAAGTATTTTAATCAAATTTTTGTATTTTTTTCCATGATTTTAATAGGTGCTAATTTTTGCTCGAAATAAGCGTAATTTTTGCAACTTTTGCAACTAGCGCTAGCCTATCTCTTGAAGCTAACAAGCCCACAACAGCTGTCGAGGAGTGGTTTTGTCATATTGTATTCTCTATCCTATTTTTTACGCTATCTAGTTTGGCATTGCACTGGCATGTGGGGTGTCTGGACTATACGCAAAGTCGTTAGATGCAAAAATGTGAGAAATTATGGACTTTGTTTGCATATCCTACCCAAGATTCCTTGCTACATTTGGGGAAGTACGGCAAGGGAGCTTTGTGGGCATAACAAGTCTCTCATTTGCTTAAACATATAAATGTTTTTTTGCAGTGGTTTATCTTCTATCTCCCACGCTCGCTCTCACTCTCAATCTCTTTAAACTGTATATATCTTAATATATACAAACAAAGAGGCAGCGCACTCCGGAGTCTTTTATATTCTTTAACATAGAACTCACTAGGTAAAAGAAGCTGACTGCAATTACCTGCTTGTTTAAATAGTATAATATACTTACAAGGGTTGTGGTGGAGGACAAAAAGTGAGATAAAATGTCTCCACTCTATAATTAGTTATGTTTATTATTGCAGAAGCCACTTGCACATCATAGCAATTCTGTGGCACAGGAGCTCTGGGAGGCAATTCTTTGAATTGCTGTGATGAGCAAGTGGCTTCTGCAATAATAAACACACTTATTATAGTGTGGAGACTTTTTATCTCACTTTTTGAGCTTCACCACAACCCTTGTAGATATATATATATATATGTATTTGCCCTACGGGTCCCAAGCTTCCACTGCAACTCATCATGCCTACCTCCTAGCTGATGAGGGTCCAACAAACCCGAAACAGCGCTATCCTAGGAGTGACTTTGACCAGTTGCATAAACCTTATCTCTGCTAGAAAGCCACAGTGTGGCATAGCATTTATTTTAGGGTTCTGAGTAATAACAGATCCAGGATGTATAAAAGTGAGACAGATGTCATTTGCATATCCTACCCAGAATTCCTTGCTGCATATGGGGAATGTGGAGCTCTGGGATGCAATTCATTGAATTGCTGTGATGAGCAAGTCGCTTCTGCAGTAATAAACACGCTATATATATATATATATATATGTATATATATATAAATCACGAGTATAGCAGTACGTAGTGATATCTTTTTTATTGGACGAACGTTACATTTAAAAGACAAGCATTTGAGAGGATTCCTCTCTTCCTCAGGTCTGGAAGCTATACTGATCAGTTCCTAGAATTGAACATTAGGACATTAAGGGTCGCATGGGTGGGGTATTTAGATGTCGTAAAAAGTGAGAGTCAAATGGTATGTTCAAAATGGGAAAATAAACGCATCTGGGGTCCATAATAAAACAACAGAGATAAGACCATACAACTTGAATGAAAAAAAAAACAGTGAAGGCTGAAAGAGACATGGAAAAAAAAAAGAAACAAAGCATCAGCCATAATTTTGAATGTTATGTGACGTTGTGATAATGGGTTAAAAAACCAGAATCCACATTGAGCCCAGCATTTATAGTGTTAAAATATGTGATCATTTTCATTTCATATGTTTTGCGTTGGGCACCCCTGATCCAGAATTCAGCAATCCGGAAGACTCTGAAATGTGAATGTTCTCTAAATATAAAGTTTACTTTCCTCCCTGATGTTCCAAATGGGTCCTCCTACAGCGTAGAGCTCTTTCAATGGCTGCAGCACCGCGATGAACAAGCTGGGAGACTCTGTGCAGCTCCAGGGTGTAACACGCTGCACAGTCAGTGAGAGACATGCTGGCTCTGTACAGATGTCATTCGCAAAACGATGCGCAGTGACTCCCAGCATGTATTTCACTGGATCTGCAACAGCTAGCTCATTGTTTCCCAAACCTGTCCTCAGGACCAGCTGGCAGGCCAGGTTTGCCAGACATCTGAAGCACAGCACAGGTGATATGATTTGCTGCTCAGTGATTGCAGGATCCAGCCTGCATTTCCCCAAGATAATTCTTAAAATCTGGTCTGTTAGAGGGTCCTGAAGACAGGTTTTGTAATCACTGAGCGAGTGTGTTTTGGCTCCCCTGCCGCGTCGCCCCCTGTCAGCTCTGACATTCTGAAATCTGTAGGAATCAGAAATCCGGAATACTCTGGAACACTTGAGTTCTCGGGATAAGCGGTGCTTAACCTTTAAATATATTTAGAATCTGTCATTTTTCCCTCAATAATATTATTAATCCATTCAGTTCATTCACCTGGCTGTAGATCCCTTTAAACATCCAGCGCTGTTTAGTTAGCCATAGTCCCAGGTCTTTTAATAATTAACTTTATTTACTAAGTTGTAGTGTATGCAGTTTTTTCGACTCTCCCACGTGCCTTTATCAAGCTACACTTTCTACAGGAAATGAAGAGTAATTTGAAATAAAAGAAAGGAATTGTCATGGGGGCACCCGGCATGAGCCAAGGTGGGCCCTTTGTACAGGTGTTAAGCCCTTAAGGCACGTTTGCTGCTGGCTGCATAGACAGATGACAGCACAGATATTGGACAAGAGACAGAGAGAACTAGAACAATAGGAAATGGCACACACACACGAGGAAACCCTGATCTGGGGTAAGGTCCTTATACTGGTCTTCTAATACTAAACAGGATACAGGGCACAAGGAATAAAACACAGGGATAAACAATAGTCAGGACTGCAAGAGGGTCTAAACGCCGGGGTACTGAGTCAGCCATATGCCAGGGATCAAGAGCCAGTAGAGCAGGTCAGCCAAGCCGAGGTCAGTACACAGATAGCAAAATACAGAGTACAAGGAGCAGACAACAGAATAGTCAAAACCAGGCCTAATTCATACTCAGAATAACAATGAATAGCGGACAGGGATAATCCAATAGAGTTGTAAAATACCAGACCAAGATAATACACAAAGTAACACAGAACACATATATCAATAGCAGACTCTCAGGAAACAATGACCCATGCAGGAGCCAGGATTGCACTGCAAGCAATATTTATGGGAATGGGGCAGACCATGTGACCTCAGGGCAGATCAGCCACACGGAAGTCCAGGGGCGCAGAGCCTGGACAGGCTAGCCCAGACAATACAAGAGCTGGTCCGGATCACTCTCCCCACCAGGGGGCCTGGCTGAAATGTGGAAACGTGACAGGAATGAGTTTACACCGTTACTTTTAATTCAGGTAGATTTAAAACAATAATAATAATTTCATCCGCTGTAATGTCTAAATTGATTTTAAAACTGAGCAGGCCCTGTCTTCCTAGAAGAGTAGAAAATAATAACCAAACTCCAAGATACCTTATGCTGGTGTTTCCCAAACCTGTCCTTAGGACCCGCTGACAGGACAGGTTGCAGGATATGTGAAGCACAGGACAGGTGATATAATTTGCTGCTCAGTGATTGCAGGATTCAATCTGCATTTCCCCCAAGGTGATCTCTAAAATCTGGCCTGTTAGAGGGTCCTGAGGACAGGTTTGGGAAACATCACCTTATGCTCTTTAAAATCCCTCTCTTTGAGAAGTGAACATTTAAATAGCACACCCTCTCCCCTCTGCCCTCTCTCTCTCTCTTTGGAATTTGCCGCACAGGTCTAATTGAACTCCACATACAAATTTAGATATGTCTGCAGCTCTTGAGAGGGAGGGAGGGAGAGTGAGCAGGAGGGACAGCATGTTCTAGCGTGGTTGTGGAAAGGGTAACGAGATATATGGTGGCGGTTTGTTGCAGTATACGTAGAGTTGGAATGAGCAAAATAAAAATAATGGTGGCTCAGCACTGCTCTCTGTTCACATTGATTAATGTAGGTAAGCCAAGCTTCAACTTCAGGAGAGCAGAAGGTCTACTTATTGGGGAAATTCCTGTAGAGCTGTTGTTCTGTACAAAGAGCACAGCATTCCGCGGAATGACGAAGACCAGGTCGTGTTTGTTACTTGTTATTGTTAAGTATAAGCAGTGCTATCTGAACAGCAGCCAACGTAAACTTCACAAGCAATGCTTTAGAACATATTAGGAATTATACTTCACTTTTGTAGGAAGGAGCATAAATCAAGACGTCTCTGGGGAAAAAAATAATGCGGGTCGGGTGCCAACCTGGGAGGTGTGCATGCTGGGAGCCCCGAAAAGCAGATATTAGTTAACTCTCAAAAACATGTCTTTAAAATGTAACTCTGGGGATTTTGGCATCTGGACTAATACTGTCAACCTATCAGCCATATTAGTTCAGATAACAAAATCCCCAGGGTACTGGGGATGCAGTGATAACTTTTTTTTAAAATATATATAAAAAAAATTGAGGATCACTCATAAACAGAATGCCAAACAATAAGCATGAGGTCGTACAAAAAGAGGAGTCATGCAGGACCCTACAAGTATTTACATGTTCGGCAGCTTGAACATTGAATGGTGCTAAAAATACAAATGAACCAATTTTTTCTTAGGGTAAGACTCTTACACAAACAAAAATCATCACATACAAAAATATAAAAAAGAAATGAGTTGCTCAACAGGGTACCCATTTTCCAACGTCAGAAATCATATCAGATTCCCAGATCATACAAAGGACTTCCATCCCTCCCACACATCTTGGAGAGAGGAAAAGGAGTTTGCGGCCCTGTGAAACATTTCCTCATAGTGATGCACATCTTCCAGGGATAACATGACTTCCCTCATCGAGGGATTGGTCGTAGAATGCCAATGGCGAGTGGATTTGGCCATGTAAGCACTAGTGAGATCATTCCTCTATGGCGCAAATGTACGTTAGTAGGTAATATATGCAACAAGTACTGTTTTGGGCATAAGGGTAAGACGAGGCCTGTACAATGAAAGATTAATCTGCATACCTTATCCCAGTATCCGACAATGATCGGACATTGCCAGAAGATATGGAGGAGGGAGCCAGAACTGGATCCGCAGCGCCAACACACTCCACAGTGTCCAGGCATATAAGGTAGTTGGTTTGGGGTCAAGTACCATCTATACAGAAGTTTAAGGTGCGATTCCCTCAAATTAGTGCTCCTAGTGTATATATAAACCATCTTAGTGGCGTAGTACCAGTCGTCCCTGGATATTGTCATAGACAAATCCTTTTCCCATCTGGTCATGTAGGGAAGCTTCTTACTGGGTTGAGTAGATAGCAGGGTATCGTAGCATAAAGATAGCGGTTTCCTCATTATCTTCCTGCCCATACAAAGTTTGTGATAGGCCGTCAGGTCTGTTGTCGTAAAGGATAGTAATCCCTGTTGAGTCAAAGTGTGTTTCACCCTTTGGTATGTAAAGCATTCACTAGTGGGTACGGCAAACTCCTGCACCAAGTCTGGGAAGGGTTTCAGAGAAGAGGACGTGAAGAGCTGACTGATATGTATGATACCCATCTTCAGCCATTTGTCTAGATTCAGGTCAGGGACAGTGCGGCAGAGGAACAGTAGTGGGGCCATGCTCAGCAGGGAGTAAGGGCGTAGAAGCGGCCTACCCCATTGCTGCCATGCCATAAGGGAAAGCAAAGTCGAGGGCAGAACACCCTCAATCCTGCAATGTGGCATCGCCGCAAACCACATTAAGTCATGGATGCGGAGGGGGGCGATGTATGTGATACCTTTTTTTTAAGCTGCAACTAGGAATGTCATGATCAGGTTTTTCGAGCCCTTGATCTGATCCAGGTCTTACAATATTCAGGGTCAGCAGATTTTGAGTCTCGATCTGATACTGCACACCTCCCCAAGATCCACAGCACCCTGGCAAAAATAAATCCTCAAGCCTGTGCATTGACATGTGGCATCTTCCCTACGGCCTTCATGAATCACAGCAGGCAGGGAAGACATTAATTGCAATGCAGAAGCTCTGAAATTCCAGCTGGGACATTGGCTTCCCAACATTTTTAGGACTCAGGGGTCAGATCGAATTGATAAATCTGATCCCTGGAAAATGAGGAGATCTGTCCCGATTCTGAATTTAGGGATCGGATCTAAACATCCCTAGCTGTACCCAATGCTACATTTTTTTTTTTTTTTTGAGAAAGGATTTTACCAGAAGGATACATTAAGATTTCTCTCGTTTTCAAGTATGTCCTGGGTGGCGAGTATGTACCGTTAGGTGTCTTGCCCAAGGACACTTACTGGAGAGGTTGCTCGCTGGGATTGAACCCATGACTCCACAGGCTCTCTCCACGCAGAGCAGTGACATTACCTCTACTCCACCCAGCCGGTACCATTTACAATACAAGCTTTTGAAAGTTGTCCTTTCTTTTCCGTTCTCTATTCAGTACTGAAAAAAATGAGTTTAACTCCTACCCCGCCTCACCCTGTCTAGATATATCTATCCCTCTGGTTTAACTCCTTCACTACCACGATCAACTAGGTCGGCAAGGCACCGTTACAGAGTATAGTCAAAATTATGTTCAGGAAGAGCAAAGCAAACAAATTTAGTTTATAGCAAACTAAAGTTGTTTGCATTTGGGCTCCAGATCATACCACTAATGTTTTAGCCATGTGGGAATGATGCCTGAGGTGCTAACACATTTTAAAACCAGCTGGGATTGTGTCCCCCGGACATCTCCCCAACTGATCTTGCACCGAGACCAGTGCTGCAGTGCCTTCTTTTGGCCAGCTGATGGCGACAACTGCATTCCAAGTAGGTTACGTTAAGGAATAAATTGGGAATATTCCGAAATAGTTTTTACTGTATAATTAACGTATAATGGTTAACAATGGTGTCCTGGAATAATCCCTTGGTAGTAAGTTTATTTTTTTTTTATCAGTATCGGTTTGCGACCTTGAATTGATCCGAGGAGAAATCTCAGGATTTTTTTCCAGTGCGTTGCATAGTGGCGAGCGCTTCAGACTGGGTTTTTTGCCTTCTTTTGGATCATCAGCAGTAGGTGATGTGGGAGAGGGTGAACTCGATGGACACACGTATTTTTTTCAGCCTATGTAACTATGTAACTATGAGACCTGAAGAAGAGCAGTGCACTAAGAATAGCTTGTCTTTTACATGTCAAGTTAGTCCAAAGTTATAAAGATATTTCTATATCAAACACTGCTCTGAGATATATATATATGTTTATATACAGTATATATGTGTATATAGAGGTCATTTGCATATCCTACCCAGAATTCCTTGCTGCATATGGGGAATGTGGCACAGGAGCTCTGGGATGCAATTCTTTGAATTGCTATGATGTGCAAATGGCTTCTGCAATATTAAACACACTATATATATATATTGACGTGTAGGGACATACTGATATTCTTACATGTCAAATAAGCAGTTTTTTTTTTTTCTGACAAATTCCTATTTATGGATAAAGCAAACTCAATTTCTGTTGCTCTCTTGATTTTGTAATCAAGAAATTGACCCTTGCCTTAATTATAGACATGGCCGTGAACAAACGATTATGATCCTGATAGATAATCCTAATCCATGTTTGGGCCACAGTCAGGTCAGGAAAAGTACACAGAGTCTGGATCCCGTTCTGGCACCAATGGAAAGAAAGCAAAGTACCAATGAGGATGGTAACACTTTCAGATAAACAAAACAGAAAACAAATAGCACCCAAAACACATAAATCTCAATCAGACATTAAGGGATGGGAGTTTACATAGGGATTAAATGATGCAATGCTGCTGAAACTACTCGATTTCACCACCAGATAATGCAAAGGAGTGTGTTAAACGGAAAACAGTGTTTGAATAAAACTAATTGTAGGTCTTTTACATGAAGGTGATACAACGAGTAATAGACATTTTAGTTTCTGCTTCTTTTTAAGACGTGCATGGGGAAAAACGTTGGCTCGGTTCAGATTCTGGACTTTCTACTTTTCTCCAGTTTTTCTCAGTATTGTTATTCTGTATCATAAAAGTATTTTCTGTCCAAACTCTATACTTAGAAATTCTGTATGTCTCACATCTCACACTTTTACCCTTAAAATTTGTGTTTGTGAAATTGTGTAATGAGTTTGTATTATACACTTTTATGTGAGCTTTTGTATTTTTAATCAAGATTTCAAAGATAATTAATAGAGATTTTTTATTTTATTAAATTGATAAATTACGATATTCCTTACGTCCACTTTTTTTTAGCTTCTTTTGCGTTTTTTTTTAAAAGTTTTTTTTTTAATAGTTGTGACCATAACATAACGATCACTTTCCATAAAGTCGCGGCTGTCTTAGCATTGCAGTTATCTTTTGCTTGCATTGAAGGTATCTAGTGGTTTGGAGAGAAAACTCCAAGGGTCCGAGGCTTGGGTTTGCCAAGAGGTCTGTATAGTAGGCTGTCTGCTACCAAACACAGGGTCTTGAGTGTGGAAAGCGTCCCTCTCCCAAATCAAGACTTAGGTTTGGGATCATGTTGCCGAATTTAAAAAAAAACACAACCATTTACAAACTGGCCCAAAAAAAGCCTCATGGAAAATGAATAACGCTGCTTTTGGTAGTAAATGTCCTTCAAGTCAATGGACATCGACACTTGCAAGTGACACATATATTGCCATTTGATGAATTGATGGTTCTGGGCCTTGGAGGACCGTGTATCAGGTGTCACAGATGGATCTGTCGCTCTAGAAATAGAACAGCTTGTGTAATTCTTACTCTATTTTACATTGTGGGAAAATACTTAGATGAATTATTTTTTCAGTTTACTCCAAGGGTCAGTTTGTGGCTCAAGGGTTGTTTGAGACACTTTATCCTTATTGTTTTAATTTTACAATCTGCTCACGTGTCAATCGTTCTCCTGTACATTGCCGCTCTTTAATATTCCTACTACTTGTCAATTATCTTTTTCTATCGCAGTTAATCCTTTTCATGTCACTTGTCCCCTCTCTCATAATTTCACTGCCGTCCTCTCTATCATTTGCCGACTCTCAATCTTTTTTACAAGCCCCTTCTGCTCTCATCCACTGCCACTGATGTCCAATGTCCCCTATCACCCCATTGTGTAATTTATCCTTTCCCCTTCCATTTTTTTCACTTTCTCTGTATATGTCTCTGTCAGTGTCTTTGTTATTCCCGTTTGTCTCTGCCAGTGTCTGTGTGTGTGCATCTGTCATTGTCTGCGTCTGTGTATGTATTTCGGTGTCTGTGTATCTCTGTCATTGTCTTTCTTATTTCTGTGTGTTTTTGTCAGTGTCTTTTTGTGTGTGACGTACTTGGCCCCTGGCGCCCCCTCTGGTATATGTGAACATTGCCATTTAAGTTCTGGACTTTCATTTCCTTTTGGATTTCTCACTTTGGAGCCTCACCTGGACTCTTGTTCTAATTGAACTATGTTTAAAAGGAGGCATCACCCTAGGAAGGGCGCTGCCTCATTCTGATCTCATTCTGATCTGACTCATTAATTTCATGTCAGTCCTGGTTAGGTGCAGTTTAGGGATGTGCGTTTCGGGTTTCGGAATTTCGAAATTTTCACGAAATTTCCCGATTCGTGCATTCGGATTCGGCCGATTTTCGGAAAATTTTCGGATCCGAAAATGGCAGATCCGAACAAATTTTAGTGCCGAAACTAAAACTTTTTGGAATTTTCGAATGGACTAGAAATGTGTGAAATCGAAATTCATTTTCGTTCCATTCGTGATTTCGGCTCCATTCCTGATTTCGGTTCCATTTCAGTAATTTCGGACATCGTATTTATATCGCTGATTCTGTAATTACATTTTGTATCATTCCCATCTCAATGTTTCCTTCCAGGAAAACCAGAGAAATCTCAATGTATCCTTTTTGTAGAACATGAGAAATCTCAATGTATCCTTCTTGTAAAACCAGAGAAATCTCAACGTATCCTTCTTGTAAAACATGAGAAATCTCAATGTATCCTTCTTGTAAAACATGAGAAATCTCAATGGCAGAATTATCGTATCGGCAAAATTATCGTATCGTATAATTATCGTATCCGAAAAACCATTAGTTTACGTCAAAACGAATAGACACTTTGAAACGAGGAGAACAGACGTTCCGAAAAACACGAAAATTTCCAAAATCCCTAAAAAAAAGTCGATACGAAAAATGAAACTAAACGAACCGAACCGAACCGAAATGAAAATTGGCCGAAACGAGTCAAAACGAAAATTTACAAAATACGACGAACCAAACCGAAAAAAAAATCAGTGCACAAGTTTTGTTTTCTGGATCTCCTGTCTGCATTCATGGTATTTCTGTAAGACTTGCTTTCAGGTTTATTCATAGCTATATCCCTGCTTAGTTCTGTTCATTTCTCTGTCTGTTCATTGTTATCTAGGTTCTTGGTTATATATATTTTGTGTTCATCTGGTTTAGTTATTCATTGTAGTTTAGTTCAGGTCTGTCTGCCTCCTTACTTATAGCCCTGTACCCTGTATTGGTTTTGCATCTCAGTATTTTGGTTTATTCCTGTACTTTGCTGAAAGTTCTCAGGTCTTATTTTCATGTGTATATTTTGTGCTTTTTGTTCTGGATCCCTGCTGTTTATTTAGTCTGATTTAAAATAAATATCTTGTTTGCTGTTTCATGTCTGTATTCATGTGTGATCACTGCCCATTAGGCTCACACCTTTCTGCACTCATGCCAGGCCAGGTCCACCGTAACAGTGTGTCTATCAGCTTCTGTCTTTAACTGCCGTTGTCTTTGCTAGTGGCTCATTCTATCAGTGTCTTTGCCATTTTCTGTGGATGTTTGTCAGTTTCTTTGTCTTTGGGCCACATTACATCTTGGTGCTAATGTTAGCGCTCACCTGACTGAGTATTAACGTTGACCCTGGTGGCCCTAGTGCGGGCGCACCCTATTACAATCCAAACGCGTTAAAAAAAACATTAGTGTTTGTTATCTTGGGCTGTACTGCGCGAGGTTACTGTACTTTGCGCTCCCTATGCTTAACATGGAGAGCGCAAAGTGTTAATTAGCATTAGGATTACAATATATTAATGTTAAATGCCATACGGCTGCGGTTACACGAATGTGAACCACAGCCTGGACTTGGTGCTAACGGATTCCGCTGCTGCAGAATCCGTCAGCACCAGCAGTAAACCCCCCCCCCAATAAATTCAGATACTCACCTCCTATCCCACGGCGAAGACTGCAGGTCCATCTGCCTCCTCAGTCCGGCGGGAGCAGGGAGAGACTGGAGCAAAAAGTCCCCCAGTCTCCCCCTGCAGATCACTACGCTGACCTGCCGGATCTCACGAGGCGAGATCCGGCAGGTCATGTGACTGGCGCCGGCTGCCTATGGACTCCATGGAGAGGATACGCGCAGCGTTACCGTGCGCATCCCGGGCTTAGCGCCCGATAACAATACAGGCTGCTTTTTTAGCTCCTGCGTTGTAATATCGCGCTAAAACGGGGACGCAGGTTTTTCTCCCTAGCGTCCCAGTTTTAGCGCGTTGCTTGTAATATGGCCTTTTGTCTTTTACTGTGTTTGTCTTTCAGTGTCTTGGTAGCTGGCAATGTTATTGTCAGTGTTCTTGATAGGCTTCAGAAAGGCTTGGACAGCCAGAACATTGCCGATCTCCTGCAAAAAGTGTCAAATACCTGATTAGAATGTTGCCTGTTCCCTATTGATTTTTTTCCTTTTTTTCCCCTTTTTTGGTGATTTTTACTTACCTATGGTCCCTCACTGCACACAGCTCCTCCTCTTCGACTTCACGGACTCCCGAACTAGGTGTTCCTGAAGCTTCTCCATGCAATTTGCTCGCCTACGCTACCTAGCATTGGACCAGCAAATTGCGCAACGCAATGACGTGTTGGCACACTCCCTGCGTACCGACAACAATAGTAACTGATCTGGTGACCGGCACCCGGGACAGTAAAAAATCCCAACTGCTGGTGACGGTGGGTGGGATGGAAGAAACTAGACATGTGCACAGCACAAAATTTCGTTTTGAACTAATGAATTAATCCTAAAATGCAATTTATTTAGTTGCTAAAGAAATTCGTTTTCAGTTCTTTAGTATGAAAACTAATTTCATTCATCCGAAAACCAGTGGATACAATTACTATTGTAGTGGCTCCTCAGAGGGCTGAGATCGCTGCTTGTTACAGTATCTCTCACTCTCAGCACAATGTGGGCCATATTACATAGTTGGTGCTAACTTAACCAGAGCTATTGTAAACTTCGCAGAGCCATTATAGCCTATGAAGGTTTTCGGTTTACAACAGCTCTGGTTAAGTTAGCACCAACATTGTAATACTGCCCCATGTCAGGCAAAGCTGTTACAGTAACTGACTGCTGCTCATCACAGTGCTCAGAGTTTCAGTAAAACTAGTAAATAATATTTTTATATATAAGAGGTTATAACAATATTATTTCCTTGTTTTACTGAAACTCTGAGCGCTGTTACAGTCAGTTACTGTAACAGCTGAGCCTGATACATTGTACTGAGAGATAATATAACCAGCAGCCGATCTCAGCGCTCACAGCCACTGGATTTAAAGGGCTAAAAAAAAAAGGCTCCTCTCTGTATAATGTATAGAACATCCTCCTGAATTAATGTCCCTCTCTGTATAGAACATCCTCCTCAATTTATACCTTTCTCTGTATAATGTATATAACATCCTCCTGCATTAATACCCCTCTCTGTATAATGTATAGAACATCCTCCTGCATTAATTAATGACCCTCTCTGTATAGAACATCCTACTGCATTGGCATGTGGAGGGTGCAGAACTTCAGATGTTGCGCTCTTCATTGCTGGTCTCCTTCACTCAATGTAATATCACAAAAAGGACTGAAACTAAAATGTAGTGCATTTTATTTTAGTTTCTTTCGTTTTTGGTATGTAGCAGTTTCGTATCTCTTGAGTCATACGAAAACTAAATTATCCCAAAATTCGGACTAAATCGTTTTAGTACTAAAACGAATGCACATGTCTAGAAGAAACTCCTCCATTTCACCCAGCTTTTTAGCCAGATCGGAAGGGGGGGGGCACTCCTCACATCCTGAATGCTTTACAAGTGTAAAGGGATCAGGATTATTATTATTATTATTCTTTATTTATATAGCGCCAACATTTTCCGTAGCGCTAAACAATGGGTACAGTGTTACAAGGCTTTGAGACCGAAAGGATGAGTAGTTCCTTTAAGGTCTTTGGTTTAAACTGTATGAGGATGCTGAGCGCATACAGTCTGCTTTTTGCTTGCTCAACACTGACTTGTTGTTAGTGTCTTTGTGTGTTTTTCAGCGTTGGGGTCTCTGGCTTCAGAATCTAGACACATGCATTTGTTTTTGGATTAATATATGTTCGTCCAAAATTCAAAAAATTTCTGACCTTTCCCCTGTCTATCTGTTGTACAACAACTATCCCCTCCACAGAGGCTTCCAAATGTCTGACCATTGATATCATCTTATGACTCGATCAGGATTGAGCTGTGGGTTAAAGAACCACCTGGACCTTCCAGGAAGGGGGACATGACTGATGGTCTGGGCCTGTCAGTTAAGGAAGGATCTGGAAAGCTGTAGAATCCCGGGGGCCTCACAGGAGGGGGGGGCTTGACTGATAGCTAGGGTGTTATTGGCGGTGTGTTTGCAACAATGTTGCTTACCTGGGCTATATATGCTGGTGATGGGTGCAGTGTTCCTCTTGTTCCTGCCAGCGTGAGAAGTACATCAAGGTGGGATCAGGTGTTTTTCAGGTGTTCCTGGTGATAGAGAAAGGAGAGAGAAAGGGACTTGGTGGCTGGGATGGCTTCTAGATCGCTGGAATGTCTGCTGGAACATTTGAGGGAGCACGCTGCGGCTCGTGGAGCATCGCTGCAGGATTTGATGGTGGAGACCCTGGCATCATCTCGCGAGCAAACCCCAGAGGTGCGGCGGATAGAGGCGTTGGTCGAGTGGACGGTGCTGGACGAGCTGGGGGGTTCGGAGGGATGCCCCCGCTTACCAGGTAAGATGGCCAACGGATGCCACGCTCGAGGAGCCCGTTTGGAGGTCCTTCACTTCCGGTGGCCAGGGGGAGAGTGAGGAGAGCTGCAGCGTTCGCCTCCAGGCCCCCTCCCACTCATCTCAGGCCTGCAGCATCACGAGCGGGGGCGTCTGGCCCGCCCACAAAATGGCGGCACCCATCTTGCGGCTGGAAATCGGAGGGGGATCATTTTGGCAGCGGTTTCAGGGAGAGACCCGGCGGCGGTGGCTGGGGACATACCGGTACCAGTGCAGGGGACATCTGATGGCGGCCCTCAAGTTCGGAATGGACGTTCCCAACGCTCTCAGCCTAGGAGTGTCTTGGAGGCAGGATCTGGAGGTCTGTGAAGGGTGCCGGTTACCAGTGGAGGTGCTGTTCCTGGGCGACCATTGCTGGGCTCACCTTTGGCTGCGATTCCTATGGCTTCTGGAGGATCATCCCTGCTGGCTGCACGTGAGTCAGATTTGGGGGGTGCAGCGTTTGGATTGCTCGGCCTTTCTGGGGTTAATGCGTCTGGTGGTGCTAGTGGTGTGACGACGGGGTTGCTAGAAACCCTGGTTGCTGCTCTTAGGCGCTGGCAGGATGGGTCAGATGCTGCAGCTAGGGACAATGTTTCACTGAGTATGTCGAGGCACGTCGTTCCTGGGAGCACGGTACCTGCGTCTGTTATTGCGCCTAGCTCTGCTGCTGTTGGGGTTCCCGCGTCTGCTTGCTCATCTGGGGCAGCGCCTGCACCTGTTTTGGCGCAGATGTTGGATCAGCGGGGGATTTCCGAGGCTGGCGGAGTTTTGGTTTCTGGTTCGGGGGGGGATGACTGGGCCTGCGTTAATTGGGGTCTCAGCGGTGGGTGCCGAGGGGGTTTCTCCCATCGGAGTTGGGGGTGCAGGCATCTCTTATGGGTCCTGCGAGTTGTCTCCAATGGGTTTGCAGGTCACTGCGGAGTTACGTGAGAAGATTTGGATAAACGAATATGTGGATGTGCTTACGCTACTTTCTGTGGATAGGAAGACGTCCCAGACGGCCTGACCCGTTCATGGAAGAGATGGAGAAGGAGAAGTTAAAGAAAATGCTTCCTCCCACTTTTGGAAATTGGCTACAGGGTTTCTTGGCTTATTGTGCTATTTTGTGCGAGCGGTTCCCGGAGCACAGCGTTTCGTTGTTTGCATATATCGATTCAATTTGGGGGCGTATAAGATTTACGGGGGACAGTGCTGGTTCCGTTATGACCAGCAGTTCCAGCAGAAGATGGCAGTGCGTCCTGGGCTCAGGTTTGATGTCCAGGACACAAATTTATGGCTTCTTCTTATGACACCTAACTGGCCGGCGGTGTCTCCCTTTCCAGGGTCCGCTGCACCTAGGGCCCCGGGAGTGCAGGCGGGGCTGGAAAGGGGTGGTGTTGGCTCTTTAATGAGTCTAACTGCCGCTGGTCTGCTAACTGTAGACTCCGACACGACTGTTCTCTCTGTGGGGGCCCCCACCGGCGTTCTGGTGTTTTAAAGGACAGGGTTCAGCTCTCAGACCTTCCGGGCGGGGACAGTTTACTAGGAGGGATAATGCCGGCGACCGTGGGGGCCCTGCTTCTTTGGCTAGAACGGTACCCCAATAGGCAGAGTGATATGTCATTACTGGAAGGTTTCCGTGATGGTTTCCCTATACCGCATGAATATTCAGATTTCCCGCAATTTTCTCGAAATCTGGTTTCAGCTGGGCAACACGCGGAAGTGGTGGCGACCAAGCTGAAGGGCGAAGTGCGGCTGGGGCGGATGGTGGGCCCATTTGCGGTGCTTCCTTTCCCTAACCTTCGGATTTCTCCTTTGGGCGTCGTGCCCAAGAAGGAGGAGGTCAAATTCCGTCTGATACACCATCTGTCCTATCCGGCGGGGATTTCGGTCAACGATGGCATTGGCAAGGAAGGTTGTCGGGTACGGTATTCCTCGTTTGATGAAGCTTTGCAACTCGTGAGGGATGCGGGGCCTGGCTGCTTGCTTGCCAAGGTTGATGTGGAGTCGGCCTTTCGGTTATTGCCGATTAGGCCTGACTGCTACCATTTACTCGGTTGTGAGTTCCGTGGTCAGTATTATTGTGATCGTTGTCTTCCGATGGGCTGCTCGATTTCCTGTTATTATTTTGAGTTGTTCGCTTCTTTTTTCAACTGGGTGGTCTGCCAGCGTGCTGGGCGGAATTCGATGGTTCATTATCTCGATGACTTTCTTTTCGTGGGACCATCGGATTCTGCTGACTGCGCTGAGCTGTTACAAATTTTTCGAGAGGTGGAGGGGGAATTTGGTGTACCGCTGGCGGAAGAAAAGACAGTGGGTCCTGGTCATTTGATCACCTTTATGGGCATCGAAATTGACATGGTACTCAGAGTTTTTCGACTTCCAGTGCAGAAGATCCAGGTCTTGCTGCGGTTGGTGGTTAGAGCTCGGGGAGTCGCGATATTGCGTCTTTCGGAGCTTCAATCACTGTTTGGCAATCATTTGGCATTCGCTTGCCGGGTGATGCCTATGGGCCGCGCTTTTTGCCGTCGCTTGTCTTTGGCTAGTGCGGGTGTTCGGGCCGCGCACCATTTTATACAGATCACCAGTTCTTTGCGGGCTGACCTTGTTGTCAGGCAATCCTTTTTGTTGAACTACAATGGGTTGACGTATTGGCAGGAGGCGGAGGTGGACAATGAGTTCATCAAGCTTTTTGCCGATGCGTCGGGTGCCCATGGCTTCGGGGTCTATTTGCAGAGAGACTGGTGTGCGCAAGGGGTGGCCCTCGGAGTGGTCATCTTCGGATCTGATACGAAATTTGACGTTTTTAGAGCTGTTCCCATTATTGGTGGCCCTGGAGCTGTGGGGAGAGTGGTTGGCAAATAGGCGGGAGGTGTTCTGAATGGACAGTTTGGGTGTTGTGCAGGTGGTGAATCATTCGTCCGATTCCCCTCCCGTCTTGGCCCTTTTACGGCGCCTGGTTCTGCGTTGCCTGGAGCGGAATGTGTGGCTAAACATGTTCTGGGTGTGCAGAATGTAGTGGCTGACGCTCTCTTCCGGTTCCAGTGGGACCATTTTTGGCAGGTGGCTCCGGGTGCAGCGAGAACGGCGACGCCTTTTCCTCAGTGGCTCTGGACCCTCGCTTCGCTGGACTAAGGCGGTTGTTAGAAAGTTCTCTGTCGTCTACAACTTGGAGTTCCTATTCGCAGGTCTGGCGGGCGTGGGTTCTGTGGCTGCGGGAGAGAGGGGTTGGCAGACGGCTGAGGATCGCAGGTGGGCCACGATGGTTCATCTGGGTGAGCTTCGGCAGCGGGGGTGTTCCGGGTCTGGGGCGGCAAAAGTGTTGGCGGCTCTTTCTTTTTTGTGTGATGTGGTCGGTTGGGAAGACGTGGGGAAGGATTTTTTGTTGCGGCGTATTATTAGGGGATGGCAAAGGATGGTGGCTCCAGATGTCAGGCGCCCGGTGTCCGGGGTGCTATTTGCAGAGTTGTTGGTGTCTTTGGGACTGATTTGCAGAGACCAGTTTGAGGTTGGTTTGTTTCAGATTGTGTTCGCTCTTTGCTATTATGGTGCTCTTAGGGTGGGGGAGTTGGTGGCTCCTAACGCTGGGGCACTTTCGGCTTTGCGCTTAGAGCATGTCACGATTTTGCCTAACCGTTTACGGTTGTTGATCTCTCGATCAAAGACAGACCAGTTGGGCAGAAGTTTGGTAGTCACTCTGTGTGCAGTCGGGGGGGTAAACTGGCCGGTACTTTTGGTCCGGGACTATTTGGGTGGCCGTCCAAGGGTTGGGGGTTCCTTCTTAGTTCATCTGTCAGGGGCCCCTCTTATGAGGTTCCAGTTTTTGGCGGTTTTTAAGTGTTGTATTGCATCTTTGGGTCATGACCCTAAGCAGTACGCTTCGCATTCTTTTCCAATCGGCGCAGCGACGATGGCGGTGGAAGCTGGCGCGTTGGACGACATGATTCGGTGCTTGGGTAGGTGGCAATCGGATCGTTTTCGTTCCTATGTGCGCCCTAACCTCTTGTAATTACAGGTTCTTCTCCGCGAACTGTTTGGATCATCGGCCACTTGTACATACACTGGGCGGCCAAGCGGGCTGAACAACGGCCACTTGGCAGGAACCTGGGTTTTCCCACGGACTTGGCTAGGATCCGGTGGATTGGTATCAGGGGTTTACGTTGGGCCCAGGTCGTTGGGGAATGCGAGTTGTTGGCTGGTCGAGCGGCTAGGGATGTAGTGTTAGTGGTGCATGCAGGGGGGAACGATTTAGGGGCTGTTCGTTCTGTAGACTTGATTAGGGATATGAAGCGCGATCTAGCCAGTTGCTTCACCATATTCCGGGGTTTATCATTAGTTTTTTCGGAAATTGTTTCTCGTCCCCGTTGGGAGGATTTTGCAGCCCCGGGGGCTCGGAAAAGGGTCAACAGGGAGATCTCGAGATTTGTTGGTAATCTGGGTGGGGTGTCTGTTAGACATACGGAGCTAGAGGGAGACAATCGGAATGTCGTTAGGAAGGATGGGGTCCATCTCACGGAGATTGGGTTGGACATTTTTCTGGTGGGTTTGATGTCTGGCGTGGAGGAGGCGCTGTCTGTGGGAGGGCAGGGGCAGGCGTTAGGGTGGCCCCTGGCGTTGGCGGTTTTCCCTGGACAGCAGTGCTTAAAGGACGGATAAGCCGCCTTCGGGTGTGGCTATGGGGATACGAACCTCGCTAGCGGGGGGACAAGCTCTTGGTTTTGGTACAATGTTGGAACTGCCTATTGCATTGGGTAATAGGGCAGAATTGTGATTTAGCACTGCGAGTTATTGTATATAGTTAAATAAAGCTGTGGCCCATGCACATTCCAATTTACATAGGTGTCTGTGTCTTATTCACGTTAGGGTTATTGGGGTAAGGTCTTAGGCCTAATCAGTCATGGGTCTGAACATATTGGATCACGAGAAAGAAAATCATACAGGTTACATAAATGTATACATACAGGGTTATTTAAAGAGAATTGAAAAGCCACCGCACGTTCGGTGACTTTTCGTTCTCTTCAATTTGGTGCGATTTGGCAATCCCATTTCGGTGACCCTGTGGTGTAGTCAGCAAGCACCACAGGGCCGTTGTAGTGCAGGGAAAAGCCGCTGCAAAACCGACGAACACTCACCGCAAAACCAGGCGAACGCACACCGAAACCCGCAAAAACATCTGGATTAACCCCGCCTGAACACGCCTAAGAAACCCGAGCAGGAGCTGATCAGAGCGCAGAGCAGCCGCCGGAAAACGCGACACCGCAGAGGAATGGAGTTGAAAAAAAAACAGTACGCTTGAATGTTTGAAAAGTGAATCGCTGTTTGCAAAGAAACTACAGATCGAAAATGTCAGAAATTTACATATAAGATCCAATGAATGATAATAAAAAGGGCTGTTACAGAAAAAAACAACAAACGATTTAAAAAAAAAAAAAAATTTTTTTGCAAAAAACTCCCGAAAAATGCCTGAAAGATCCTAAAATATCTAAAAATAAAGAAACTTTTTACTGCAGAATATTATAATCAACGGTTTATTAGCTATTCAATTGAAATGGGAATATTTTTAACATTGAAGCCTATGGGATTCGCCTGAATAAATCTATCGAATGAAACCACTGAACAGCAGGGCATTTCGGCAACTTTTCACTGCTGGTTTTTGTTCTCTGAATAGGCAAAGTATTGCTTCTCTATGGGGGTTTCATTGCCCTCGAACAGGCACCGTATGTGCAGGCAATTCGCCAACATTTGGCGAACTGCCTGCTCTCTGGATAGCCGAATGGCCGGGAAAGGTAACCGAACGGTGAATTTCAGCGTTCGGTTACCTTTCGCCAGCAATTCGGAGCTCTTCGAATAACCCTGATAGTATTTAGTTAGGGCATCACTGGCTGCAATCTGGATGCCCTGGGCACACCCAGACCCTCTGCTAGTTCATAACGTGGCAAAGGATGCTCATCTACTGTGTACATGCAGTTCCAAATCATCTGGAGTGCCAAGGTTCACTATCACTGCTATAGAGTAAAAGGCCTTTCTCCGTCTGCCCGCTGAGAGTCTATCACTCTGCCCCTACTCATACGGCCACAGTATGTTTTTATGCTCATAGTTCAGGGAGTGTATGAATATATGTGTGAAGAAGGTCAATGTGTGTGAGTGCTTGGAGGTGAGTGTTTGCAGCAGTGTTTGAATGGTATAAATTATTGCATGCCGAGCATACATTGCTCTGGCGCATGTGGACCATGAGGAAAGCATTTTTCAAGAGAATTACGTCTTCAAGGACCTGTATATATTTAAAGTGCCAGAGTCTAAGCAGTGAGTTTGAATGTCGGCAGACGTTTGGGGAATGTTGTGATGTCACACATCTGATAAAAATATTACAGCTACACAAAGAACAGCATGTTCAGAATGTCATTGCCTGGGTTTGTTTAAGGAGGGAGTTTAAGGTCGGAGGTTTACGTTTTGGTGATGTCAAAAGCAGGACATGATTTGGGAAGGGTGAGATCAGGATG
Organism: Leptobrachium leishanense; assembly: GCA_009667805.1. Lineage (NCBI taxonomy): Eukaryota > Metazoa > Chordata > Amphibia > Anura > Megophryidae > Leptobrachium > Leptobrachium leishanense. The sequence continues at coordinate 47,280,737 of CM019074.1, read as the reverse complement.
CATATTGTGTTGAGGGTACTTAAGGTCATAGTGATCACTGGTTTAGGAAGGAATTAATAGGGTACGTGCCTCCGGGGGTAGCTCCACTGATTTTCAGTCAGGTAGATTATCTCAAGCATCGCTGTAAATGTATGACATCATTAACACCCTTCACTACCACAATCGAGTCAGCTCGATCTTCAAAAGCACCTTCAAGTGGCTGAGATTGTGTTACATAATTACATAGTTACATAGGCAGAAAAAAGTCATGCGTCCATCAGGTTCAGCCTTTCACACATCACCAACTGCTGTTGATCCAAAAGAAGACAAAAAACCCAGTCTGAAGCGCTCGCCAATATGCAACAAACTGGGAAAAAATTCCTTCTTGACCACAGAATGGCGTCAGATTTCTCCTTGGATCAAGAAGCTTTTACCCACATATTAAATATTATGACCCTTAATATTCTGTGTCTGCAGGAAGTCATCCAGTTGTTGTTTAAAAGTCTGTACAGTCTCTGACCCAACCACCTCAACAGGCAGAGAATTCCACAGCTTTATTGTTCTCACCGTAAAATAACCCTTCCTATGCTTTAGGCTGAATTTCCTTTCATCCAGTGTAAATGGGTGACCTCGTGTCCTTTGGATAGTCCTGTTAATGAATAGGTTTCCAGACAATGCTTTGTAATGGCCCAGGATATATTTATATAAGGTTATCAGATCCCTTCTAAGGCGCCGCTTCTCTAAACAGATTTAAACTTGTTAGCCTTTCCTCATAACTTAAATATTCCATTCCCCTTATTAATTTAGTCGTCCGTCTCTGCACTTTTTCTCGCTCTATAATATCCTTTCTTGACAGGTGTTAAATCAATCTGGCCTTATTCTAGAAGAATGAATACGAACTTAATTTTTTTGCAAAGGGGCTCCAGAGCATGCCTGTAAAATTTCAACACATCCATTATGACAGATGATGAGATAACTTTCTTGAAAAACCGAATCTCATTAATTTTTGCACAGAAACTGAAAGCCCAAGCTATAATGTAAATGTAGTAGCGCTTTTTGGGCAGCAGAGGGAGCCCTCTGCCTGTTAAATAGGGCTAACCTGCATTGAAAATATGTGGACATCTTTGTATAATTTTACTGTGTGGGTAATGAAAAGTCATTTTCCATAACACCCCCCCAGGTCATGTGAGTGGTATTATGGAAAATCACTTGGTAGTGAAGAGTTTAATTTCACATTGATATTATTATTATTATTTTTGGTATGGGATGGACGGTTGCAGCAGAATTTGAAGTGCCTAGGGCAGCACCAAGTTAAAATACACCACTGACTGACACCTCAAAATGTGATCCTAGTTTCCTTTCTGTGCACTTCTCTAAGTGATTAACCTCTTCACTCCCAAGGTCAAGATAGCTCGGTTTATCAGAGACACCATCGGCTGCCTGATATTGAGTTATCTCATTCTGCCGCTTAGCAGGGCAAAAACAAATTTAAATTTGTTTGTTGCAAACAATTTCCTTTTGCATTTGGGCTCCAGAACATATCTCTAAAGTTTTAGAAAAGTGGGCATGATGTCTGAGGTGTTACCACTTTTTAATATCAGCTGGGGAATGTCTCTGATGGATTTTTCCCCAGTTTATAACGCACACAGTCCTGAACTGCAGTAACTCCGTTTGACCAGTAGGTGGCTATATCTGCCTGCCAAATAGGTTATTGCAGTAAGGAATACATTATCAACATTTCCAAATATTTCTTGATGTGACTCAATTAAAAATTATTTTTAAAAAAAACAAAACAGGTGGATCCCGACAGTTTTTTGTAAAATCCCTTGGTATTGAAGGGGTTAATAACAGCTAACATGCAGTATTGTTTTTTAATATATATTTATTACGAGCAATTCACTATCAGCTGCTTTCTTTTCACTCTATTAGCATCCTTATCCGCACTGTCCATGTTTAGAAACGTGATCAAGGTTAGAAATGACACTATTTCAGTGAACGCTTTGTAAAATGACAGCGGCAGATTTGGCATCGTCTGAAAGCAGCTATACAATATCATGGACACCTTCCTTCCCACCACCAGCATCTTCAGGGGATAATACACCATGTAATTAGGAATTTTGCCATCATTACATACATTATAACAAGCGGATCCTGTAAAAATAAAAATAAAAAAAGATTTCTTTCTATATCTGCAATGTACCAGCTTTAGGAAACTTTTCATTTCAAAATAAACACAAGAGAACGTTTTGTTTTCTGAACAAAAAAAAATGGTAAAAAAATGCAAATTTGCAAATTATAGGTTAAAAATTAGAAAAAAAAAAATTTTGGACACTGACTGGGATGAACACTTTCGTCTTTTTCAATTTTCATTTATTTTTTCTGGTCTGTCTACATGTCGCTATTTGTACTTTTTCTTTTTCCCCCTCATGGACACGCTTCTTTTTTAATATTTTTGTGCCCGGGCGCTTCCCTTCTCTGCAGCCTTCGCTTGGGACTCTTGTGTGCTTGTTGGGGCATCGAGATTTCCTACCCCCCCTTTTTTTGTGTGTGTGTGCATGTGGGACGCTGGGTGGCCTGGGTGAGCCACCAAAACGGCAACCATGGATCCGGCCGTTTTCTTGGCCCCAGGTCTCCCGGCCCTGTGACCTCTTCCATGGCCCCCAGCTTTCCCTTGGGTTGCCGGGGTGTGCCGGGAACGTCACCTTTCTTGGGCAGTCCACTGCCCCCCACACCCCACCCTCTTCCCATTTTTGCTTCGCCCGTTGTCTCCTTGCTGCCGATCGTCCGGTATATAGTAACGCCCCCCTCCCCTTTTTGCTATTATTTTTTTTAACTATTTGAGACGCTCTTCACGATTTTCGTGTTTTTAATAGGTGTTGTATCATTTTTGAGACTTGATGTGCTGGCCCTGTGCGGCCACTTTTTCACTTGACGTTTTGTGTCTTTGCAAAATTATAAATAAAGAATTAAAAAAAAAAAAAAACGAAAAAAAATATATAGGGCACTATTACAGTCTTCGCGTAAAATCTTGTGCGTGCGCAAGAACACATTAATGCGAGGGGCAAAACCCTTCGCGCTGAACGTCGTATTACGACGTTCGCTCAAACGATGCGCGTTAAAGTCTAACGCGAGTGACCCTGCGTGAACCCTTTGCGAGCGCAAGTTCGTGCGCGCATCCCATACTTAACATTGTGAGCGCAAATGCGTTCGTGTGCTGGTACGCGGATGGTATTACAATTGATGCGCAAATTTTTACAAACAACGTTTGCGCGCATAATTTTAACGTCTTTGAAAAGCTGATGTTAACGGCAAATCTGAACGTCCTGGCCGAAACCAAATACACCAGCCCAGAAAAAGAAATACAGCACAGTATAGTTACACATTCTACACATACCCAAACAATAAAATGGAGAGGTTGTGCGTGTTTTTTTTATTGCTGCAACATATACAGGGTTATCCAAAGAGATTCGAAAAGTCACCGCATGTTCTGTGACTTTTCGTTCTCTTCAATTCGGTTCCTTTTGCCGATTGCATTTCGGTGACCCTGCGGTGTATTCAGCAAACACCACAGGGTCCCCGAATTGCAGGGAAAAGCTGCCGCAAACCCGACGAAAACTAACCGAATGCACGCTGAAAACAAGCAAAAACATCTGGATTAACCTTCGAAGAAGCCGAACAGGAGCCGAACAGGAGCCGAATCACACAGAGCCGAAGCAGCTGTGACGTAGAGGAGGCAGTGAATAAATTAGAAAAACCATTTGTATGAATCTGGGAAAATGAAACGCTGTTTGCAAAGAAACTACTGAGCGAAAATGTCTGAAATTTTCACAGGAGGTCCAGGGAATGATAATAAAGAGGGCTGTTACAAAAAAAATAAGTAAACTGAAAAAAAATCTATAAAAAAAAACGGACTTTAAAAAAAAAAAAAAAAAAATCTGAAAAATGCTTAAAGTATCCTAAAAAAATCTACAAATAAAGAGACTTTTTGCTGCAGAATTTTATAATGAACGGTTTATTAGATATTGAATTAAAACGGGAATATTTTTAACATTGAAGCCTATGGGATTCTACTGAATAACCCTGCCGAATTAAACCACCGAATGGCAGGGCATTAGGGGAACCTTTCACTGCTGGTTTGTGTTCTCTGAATAGCCGAAGCAGTGCATTTTCATGGGGATTTCACTGCCCTCGAACAGGCACCGAACAGGCACCGTATGTTCAGGCAATTCGCCAGGATTTGGCGAATTGCTTGCTCTCTGGATAGCCGAATGGCCAGGAAAGGTAACCGAACACTGATTTTCAGCGTTCGGTTACCTTTCTCAAGCAATTTGGATCTCTTTGGATAACCCTGATATACTCAGATTAATTTTGACAGGCGCAAAATCTGAATGGGAGACAATTGTGCTTCTTAATTCAGATTGGCTGAATCGCGTGGAAGAACAGTCTGCCCACCGATTTCTGCGTGCAGCGTTAATTTGCGTGCGTTTTGCGTGTCTTTTTTATGCGCGATATTCTTTGACGGATGAAAAAATGTGCTCGGATCGTAATACCAGCGTTAATTTACGAGCGTTAATGTTTAACACTGCGCGCAAAAAAATTGCGCTGTGCATGCGAATTTGCGCGGAGAATGTAATAGAGTCCATATTCTTTTTAGTTAATTTGATAAAAAAAATATATACAGTATATATCGGAAATTCTCACAATGATTACACCTATTCCTTCTTCGATGAATACACCTCTCCGCATATTCGCGCGACACATTGATAGAAACACGCTGATGGGATAATGGACGAGGCTGTTTTATTTACTTATTTTCCATAAACACATTTGGGAAGGATCCCGGAGCGCTCACTGGGCTCGAGCCGCCTTGGATAACAGCAGCGGAGCCGAACTTCCATCTGTCACATTCTCCTAGGGGCATGATAAACCACTGCTATGCATTCCCATATATAGTCAGGGAATTATGTGCTGACACCGCTGCACCCTGTACGTCATTTATACCATACACCAGAGTCCCTCGAGGAGTCATTTTATCTCATGAAATGTAACGTCTCCTCGATGCTGAGTAGGAGAGGGATATAAGTAACTCGGCCCGGGAGAGCCAGTGCATGACACGAATGTGATATCGCCGCTAAGCATTTTAAATCGCACGCAGACGGAGAGGGGGAGCTGTCTCCTTTTTATTTAAGGGATGGCGTGAGCGGAGGATTTTACAGCTCTGCAGGACCAGAGGAGTTAATGCGACGTACGACGTTAACCCTTTCAGTGTCAGCGTATTGAGTAATCCGACGCAAGCACTACGAACCAAGAGGTTCATAAAGGCTGGCGACTGAAAGGTTATAAATAATTAAACTTACAGTATGTCGTGCAATTATTACTTTTACAATGATTTATAAAGCACCAATATATGCCACAGAGCTGTACAATGGGTAGGACGGAACAAACATAGGCTAAATAAACATGTTAGATGCAAAGAACAATTAGAAAAGAGGTCCCTGCTCCAGTGAGGTTACACTTTAAGAGGAGTGAGGTGACACACAGAGGTGACGATGACGATAAATAACAGAGGACCCTATTCCCTTCTTTGCGCGAACATGGGGACTCAAACGAGGAGAATCTGCACCTGTGAACTGCTGTGAGTATCACCTCCTTCTCAGCGCAGGATGCTCGTTGCTGACTGTACCATCCGTGCCTGAATCCAGGCAGCACATGAAAGGTGCTGCCCATACTCGGCACTGATGTCTGTTACTCAAACAGTTAATCACAGCACACACACCACACCCCTGTCTGAAATAAAGGTCCACACACCCCTCTCCAGGGCTGGACTGGGACAAAAAAAAAAATCAGCCCTGGACTTCATGCAGACCGGCCCACTTTATTATACAAACCTGCACATAAATCGTATATAAAATATAAGTATTGCAGAAAAAAAAATCAATCTTTATACCCCCCGCAGGTTGCTCTCATCCCTCTTCTCTCCAATCACTTTTTATCCCCCCCAGGTCGCTGTAACCCCCCCAATCAATCTTTATTCCCCCCACTCTCATCCCCAATCACGTTTTATTCTCCACAGTTCACTCTCACCTCCTCATTAAATTGTGTGCCCCCAGTTCACTCTCACCCCCTCATTAAATTGTATTCCCCCAGTTCACTCTCACCCCTCATTAAATTGTATTCCCCCAGTTCACTCTCACCCCCTCATTAAATTGTATTCCCCCAGTTCACTCTCACCCCTCATTAAATTGTATCCCCCAGTTCACTCTCACCCCTCATTAAATTGTATCCCCCAGTTCACTCTCACCCCCTCTTTAAATTGTATTCCCCAGTTCACTCTCACCCCTCATTAAATTGTATCCCCCAGTTCACTCTCACCCCTCATTAAATTGTATCCCCCAGTTCACTCTCACCCCCTCTTTAAATTGTATTCCCCAGTTCACTCTCACCCCCTCATTAAATTGTATCCCCCAGTTCACTCTCACCCCCTCATTAAATTGTATTACCCCAGTTCACTCTCACCCCTCATTAAATTGTATTCCCCAGTTCACTCTCACCCCCTCATTAAATTGTATTCCCCCAGTTCACTCTCACCCCTCATTAAATTGTATCCCCCAGTTCACTCTCACCCCCTCTTTAAATTGTATTCCCCCAGTTCACTCTCACCCCCTCATTAAATTGTATTCCCCCAGTTCACTCTCACCCCTCATTAAATTGTATCCCCCAGTTCACTCTCACCCCCTCTTTAAATTGTATTCCCCCAGTTCACTCTCACCCCCTCATTAAATTGTATTCCCCAGTTCACTCTCACCCCTCATTAAATTGTATTCCCCAGTTCACTCTCACCCCCTCATTAAATTGTATTCCCCAGTTCACTCTCACCCCCTCATTAAATTGTATCCCCCAGTTCACTCTCACCCCCTCATTAAATTGTATTCCCCAGTTCACTCTCACCCCCTCTTTAAATTGTATTCCCCAGTTCACTCTCACCCCCTCTTTAAATTGTATTCCCCAGTTCACTCTCACCCCCTCATTAAATTGTATTCCCTAGTTCACTCTCACCCATCATTAAATTGTATCCCCCAGTTCACTCTCACCCCCTCATTAAATTGTATTCCCCAGTTCACTCTCACCCCCTCATTAAATTGTATTCCCCAGTTCACTCTCACCCCCTCATTAAATTGTATTATCCCCAGTTCACTCTCGCCCCCTCATTAAATTGTATCCCCCAGTTCACTCTCACCCCCTCATTAAATTGTATTCCCCAGTTCACTCTCACCCCCTCATTAATTGTATTATCCCCAGTTCACTCTCGCCCCCTCATTAAATTGTATCCCCCAGTTCACTCTCACCCCCTCATTAAATTGTATTCCCCAGTTCACTCTCACCCATCATTAAATTGAATCCTCCAGTTCACTCTCACGTTCACTCTCACCCCCTGAAAAATGCTGGACGTATAAATGCAGTCCGTCTGACCACGTTCCATCACTCACACACAAAGCTATGCAGACGTTGCGGACGCAGCGCACTTTGCGCGGCCGTTCAAGGGGTTGTACGTTCTTGCCTGCCTTGCGTCCGTGGGCCGCGGCCGTTGTGCGTCCGCAGTTCAGTGCGGACGTACTTCATGTGTCGGGCTCTGATGGGCTTTCTTTCATGCTATCACGGACGTACTTTTAGGCTAGGGTCAGACGAACGCATTTTTCACGTGCGTTTAGCCGCACGAAATCACGGCCGTGCTAGCAGCAAATGACGTCCAATGCCGGGGAACATACGACGAACGGCTGCACAAACGGTCATCCGTGCAACGCAAGTGGCCAACGAACGCATTTTTTCGAGAACGTCAAACCGCTACTACTGACGTACAGAGTGCGCTGCGGCCGCATAGCGGTGTGTTTGCGTGATTGGGAGACGTCAGACGCTGCTAATGTCCGGCTAACATAACGTCCAGACGCAAAAGGGTTTTATTGATGATCCGTACAAAATCACGGACGAAAATGCGCATCGTATGACCGCTATCGCGTATTCCGTGAAAAAATAAGTCCATTCGTTCGAACGCACTTTTTCACGGACAACGTGAAAAATGCGTTCGTCTGACCCTAGCCTAAGGCGCCATCACGGACGTGAACACTACGCTCGTCTGATCCCAGCCTAAATTGTATCCCCCAGTTCACTCTCACCCCCTCATTAAATTGTGTGCCCCCAGTTCACTCTCACCCCCTCATTAAATTGTATTCCCCCCAGATTCCTCTCATTACCCTTTCGCAGGCCCACATTCTTTACTCCTGAATCTGCCGATGATCCATGCTGCAAGATAAAATAACAGAATATACTCACCAACGCCTCTGCACTCAGCTGCCTGCTCCTCCGCTCCGGACCGGTCCGCAGGACTGCGCCCATCGTTGGCCCCCTCTATGTCCACATCACGTGACGTAGGTCATGTGAGTCACGCTGAAGGGGGTGGCGTCACTGCAGCATGCCGTTCCCATCCACGTGCTCTGTATATGGGAGGCATGCTGCGGTGCTTAGGCTGCGATCGCAGTCAGCCAAGCTCCTGATTCGGACTCCAAGAGTCCGAATCCGGAGCTTCTGGTTAGGAAAACGGCGGCGGCCACTGAGCCATCGGTCCACCGGGAACCTCGCGGTAGTCCCGATTGCCAGTACATGCCTGCCCCTCTCTACCTTGGCTCAGCATTAAGAGTCTAAACCTGAAAGTGGGCAGACCTGTTCTATGTTACCGCAGTTATTCTGGGAACCAGACCCCCTGCTTGCCTCCGACTACCGAGCTCCACCAGCCCTTTGACCACGTATCGCCCCTTGACCAATCTTTGAATTACCCTCTTGTACCTTCACCTGGATCTCCCCTGTATTTGTTTACCCTCCTCCACCCACTCTGTGTGTGTATTCCTGCATATTAGGCTCAGACACCCCTGTACCTACGGTGCCACCTGTAACCGTGGGCCCCTGCTTGGGCCATCGTGGTGGTTAGAAACAAGGAGTGAAGCCCTTAAGGCAGATGAGCTACTGACTGGACAGATAAATAAAACAGACTAGTTTCTCCAAAACCAAGGAGCACCAAAAAACAGAACTGAATTGCCACTAAGCTTTGAAGGTTTCAAGACCGACAAATAACTTAGGACACGCTCAGAAACAACCAATGTACGACAGTATATGAATTGTTCAGGCTGCAGGGCAGTCAACAAACTGACAGACTAGGCAATACAGGAACTAAACTCCACGTCAGGGCTACTCAGGAACCAGACAGACACAAGGGACAGGAGGGCCAGAAGAACTAAAAGGAATGTTAAGCTGGGGTAGGTCCTTTAGTTGGCCTCTAACTAGGGAGAATACCTCACAAAGTAATAACAGAGCAGTGGAACAAGACGAGCGAGGGTAAACACAATATATACAGACAGACTAACTAAAGAGGTCCTTATATCCGGCCTCTGAGTATACTAAACTAAGACAGACAAGGTACATGAAACCTACAACATACAAGAATGGTGATACAGGCAGAGGTTGGCAACAGATCAGCATATACAGTACCAGGAGTGGGCAGAAGGGATAGTCAGAAATACAGCCGAGGTCAAAACCAGAATACCATGAGACAGGAATGCTTTGCAGCAACACAGGGAACATGAACCAAACAGAACCACCATGAAACTCCACAAACCGTCAATGAGGCTCTGTGCTGTTGGCAATATATAGGGAGTGGGACCGTGTGATTGGTCCATGTGACCCCAGACCAGGAGATCATAACAGAACCCCAGATCAGCCCTAGACAGCACAGCCAGACACACCACAGGGAAAAAAACAGACATGAATCCTTCACCACCAGGGGGCAAGGCCAAGAGGTGACACCACCCCGGTGCCTTCCCTGACACTCCTGGAGTCCATAGGACTCCATGGAGGGTTGTGCGTCCGGGCCCCGAGATTGGGCAGTGCCGCGTAGTGATTGTGGAGGGAGACTGGGAACTATTTATTCCTAATCTCACTCTACTCGTGACCAGGAGGAGCGGCAGATTGGACCACATTCTTATCGATCTGGAATGAGAGTTGAGTATCGGATTTATTGGGGAATTTTTAGGGGGTGCTAAATGATTTTGCATTTGCAGAACCATTTAGCACCAGCATTTAGGAGTTGCTAAAACTTTGCCTTGTGTGTCCCGATGGTAATTAGCGCTAGCACTTTGTAATACCTTACTTATCGCAATGCTAATTAATGATTGCATTCCCCATGATAAGTATAGGATGCGCAAAGTACAGTGCGCTCGCGGACGCTAGCGCAAAAAGCGATGCACTAACGGATTACTATGGAGGATAACGTCAGGAATGTAATATGGGTGGCATGTGTTAAATACAATTATCCTGGCACTAACGCTTACACATTCAGACACTAATGTTAGCGCCAACTAGGGAATAGTACCCAGAGTGTGCGAAGTAATGGGATGCATGGGGGCTGTGGGGGAGAATTATTGTTGTTGTTACTCACCTGCTGGGTCTTTCGAGTCCAATACCAGCAGTAGTGATGGGCCGAACACCCCCGTGTTCGGTTCGCATTCGAACTTGAACACCCGAAAAAGTTCGACAGCGAACTCGAACACAATTCGAACACCATGCAAGTCAATGGGGCTCGAACAATCGAAAATTAAGGTCCCCTCCAAGAGGGCATATATGCAAGATATTGGCCATAAAAGGTGTATGGGGGTCCGGGTACTGCCCTGGGGGACAGAAAACAATGGAAAAAAATAAACAGTTTTTAACCCTTTCACTGCTGAGTGCTGAGCCATTTCACCGCTGTGCGCTTAGCTCATTTTTACCGCTTTTGCTCATGTTTAAATGCGATTTGAAGCCATGGGAAATGTTTTATCACCAAGAGTGGGAAATGTCTGAGCAACAATGAGTGGGAAATGTTTGAGCAACAAGGAGTGGGAAATGTTTGACCAACAAGGAGTGGGAAATGTTTATGAATCCCGTAGGCTTCAATGTTAAAAATACTCCCGTTTTAATACAATATCTAATAAATGTTTATTATTATATTCTGCAGTAAAGAGTCTCTTTATTTTTAGATTTTTTTAGGATCTTTTAAGCATTTTTTTGAAAACTTTTTTTTTCTCGAATTTCCGCAAATGTCCCGAAAAGTTCGAAGTTCGCAAAGTTTCGAACAGCCGATGTTCGAATTGAACTTCGAACCGATTCGAACCCATCCCTAACCAGCAGCCCTTATCAAGCAATGACTCCCAGACATTCTAATTCTAGCCGCTAAAACAATGTATCAGTCGCAATAGATACGTTAATAGCGAGCCACAAGTGGAAAACATCTTGTACAGGATTATTCCATTTACAATCTCCCTCCATGTTTCATCCTCGGCTCCTGCGTGATCCCACGGATGTGCGAGTTTGCACAAAGATTGTGGCTGTGCCGTGCAAGCTTGTTGGAGTTCTATGGACTCCAGGAGCCATTACCAGTGGCGGTGTCCTGTGTCTGTGTTTCAATCCACGGCCAGCGATGAGGTGGAATAGGTTTGGTAAAAGGGAGACAGTAAGTAAAATCGGCACGTGCAAATTGTTTCACTTACCGTTACCCTTTCACCAGCGAGTGCGGAATAGGGCCCCGTGTGTATACAGAGGTGCATTCAATTTCCACGCTCTTTAAAACCACAACATGAGTATCCAGAAAGTATAGATAGCGGCGGCATAAAAAGGGGACATACAAGCCAAATTCACCCACCTTTAGGAACATACCAACAGTAACCTGTGTGCATAGCTTTAAAATCTTAAAAAACAGTAGCAGTGACTGGACACGGTGGGCACTATCGCGTTCCCTGAGCTAAAACCAGATGCTAAGGGGAAAAATTAGCGAACGCTAATTTCCCTTTTGCGTCCCGATTTCACCAGCAGATTATGGGGCAGGCGATTAGTCCAGCAGCGTGCCACATAGCGCTAAGGTGCAGCTCTAACGCACCGTCCCCAGCATCTGCTCCATGGAGTCCATAGGACTCCACTGAGTCTTCTCCTGCCGTGTCACATGACCGGCAGGATCTTGCCTCTCGCGAGATCCTGCAGGTCGGCGGAGTGATTGTGGAGGGAGACATGGGACTTTCTTCCCCCAGTCTCACTCTGCTCCTGGCGGCCAGAAGCAGCGGATCGGGCCACCATTCTCACCGCGGGATAAGAGGTGAGTACGTGATTTTTGAGGGGCTTTTGAGCTGCAGCTAATGGATTCTGCAGCAGCGCAATCCATTACCTACACCTGAGTTGGTGGTAACTTTTTCGCTAGCGGCAGCTCTTAGTAACTACCAAGTGATCCTAACGCTAGTAAATCTGTGCTTTCTCTTTGGGCTACCCCATGTTAGTTATAGGGAGCGCAAAGTACAGTACACCTTCGCTACGAATCGCAAATTAATGAGCGTTAACAGGTTTTTTAAGCCGTTAGCGATTCGAAGGCGATCTGGCTGTATCGCTATGACCTCCTTTAAGCTAACACTAACGCTGACACTAGTGTTAGCTTGAAGGAGGTGATAGAGCCCGGTATATGCTATTAATCACATATGGGGTCATTAACGTTTTGTACCAAGGGGTGTAAAAATGAATGAGCGAAATGTATCAAATGGACGTTATGTAACAAATGTTTCCAGCTCAACTTCCTCTAAAACTTGTAATCCATTGGACAGTTCAATATATGAATTTGAACTTTGCTTAGCAGATAAAACATATAGAAAAGTGATCTCATGACCTGTAACAGCAACTGGAAGATACAACTGGGGTGACTTGAGGACCAGACCCGAACCTGTTAAAGTGTCCGTCCCTTCTCTCCAGTCAAGTAGAACTGCAGCAGCTTTCCGTCTTTCACAACCCTCAGCCAGAACTTGAGGGAGTGCTGTATAATTCAATGTATCTCTCCCCAAATACCAAACAAGACTTCGTGCAAGGAAGAGGAATGGTATTTTTTTTGAGATGGAGATCACTTTATATGGGAAATAGGGGAAACCACAACATGAGTATCCAGAAAGTGTAGATAGCGGCATAAAAAGGGGACATGCAAGCCAAATTCACCCACCTTTAGGAACATACCAACAGTAACCTGTGTCCATAGCTTTAAAATCTTAAAAAACAGTAACAGTGACTAGACACGGTGGGCACTATCGCGTTCCCTGAGCTAAAACGGGATGCTAAGGGGAAAAATTTGTGATCGCTAATTTCCCCTTTGCGTCCCGGTTTCACCAGCAGATTATGGGGCAGGTGATTAGTCGAGCAACGTGCCACATAGCGGCCGCTAGGCTCGGGATGCTTGGTGCAGCTCTAACACACTGTCCCCAGTATCTGCTCCATGGAGTCCAGGTGGTAAAATGAAAGAATCAACAAAATACATTGGACCACATTACAATCTTGTTGCTAACGTTAGAGCTCACCTGCGTGAGCATTAATGTTAGCCGCGGTGTTTACCACATATTACAATCCAAACGCAAATGGCTTAAGTAACCCGTTTGCGTTTGGTACCTTGTGCTTTTCAGCGCCAGGTTACTGTACTCTGCGCTCCCTATACTTAACATGGGGAGCGCAAAGTGTTAATCAGCGTTAAGATTACAAAGTCCTAGCGCTGATTACCGTCCGGCTCTGGTTAGCGTAAAGTTAACCAAAGCCAGGACTTGGTGTTAACGGATTCCGCTTCTGCAGAATCCATTAACACCAGTCTAAAAAAAAAGTTAAAAGAATCAGATACTCACGTCCTGTCCCGCGGTGAGGACCATGGCCCCAACCGCCTCCTCCGTCCGGCGGGAGCAGAGAAAGACTGGGGGAAAAAGTCCCCCCAGTCTCTCCCTGCGTACCACTACGCTGACCGGCCAGATCTCATGAGGCAAGATCCGGCCGGTCATATGACCGGCAGGGGGACACTCAATGGAGTCCTATGGACTCCATCGAGTGGATGCTTGCGGCTGCACTCAGCTTTGCCGCGAGCATCTAGGGGCGTAGCACGCGGTAACAATGCAGGCAGCTTTTTAAGCGCCTGCATTGTAATTCCACGCTAAACCGGGGGATGGTAGGGAGAAAACACTGTGCCCGCAGTTTTCTCCCTACCGCCCCCGTTTTAGAGTGGAGATTGTAATGTGACCCATTGTCTACAAGAGGGGGGGGGTGAATTCCTTGAGGAGAAACAGAAACCTGGATTAGTTTAAAACAGATGGGATTAACACAATATCAACAACAACTGAACATCAAATCAATCTAAGGATAAACAAGGGAAAGACAGTACAGACAATAGGTCTAGATTAGATTACTTACACAAACGAAACTCCTAAAATACAAACACTCACCAAGACATTTTAAACACATTAACCCTTAGGTGCCCACTTCTGCCCATTGTCTTTTAGACTTGGCTTTGCCACATTGGTCCACGGTCCACATTGGCAGGAGACCAGCGTCCACACTTATCCAACAGGCACAGAGCCTGTGTATAGTGTGGGCAAGGGTGCCAAGGAAGGTTAGGTCACAAAGATGGAGGGAACTTTGGTTACATGGACAAATAGCTCATTTGCAACCAAACCCCTAATAACTCCAGCCTGTTAAAAGAACATGCTAGCAACTCTCTCGATTTACGGTACTTATTTTCTACCTGTAAGCAGTTAATCCTGGTTATAAAGCAGCCTTATGGATAATGCTTATTCTATATCTTCCTTGCTCACAACAGGGAGTGTCAGTTTCTGCTTTTCTGTGCAGTGAGTAATAAATGACATCAGGTTACAGAGTCAAGAGACAGACAGCAGAGTTGTAAAACACAAAAGATTCGTCATAGAGTTTTTACATTTTTGTGCAAATGGGTAAAAATGTCATTATTTGGCAATCCCTTTAATGGATTTAAAGGGAATCATGATGCAGAAGGTAGATAATAGAAAAGGATACACTTGAGCACTAGTACCGGCTTGGTGGAGTAGAGATAACATCACTGCTCTGCGTGGAGAGAGCCTTTCGAGACATGGGTTCAATCCCGGCAAGAGCACCTCTCCAGTAAGTGTCCTTGGGCAAGACACCTAACGGTACATACTCACCACCCAGGACATACTTGAAAACGAGAGAAATCTCAATGTATCCTTCCTGGTAAAATCCTACAGCGATATCCCTTAAACCTCACCCAAGGCACCGATAGGCATGTCTTGGTTTCAGCCATGAGATAATGTATATAGATCAGCTTAATTGCATATTTTACACCTTTGTATCTTTATTATTCTGTGTTGTAGTTTGGGATTTTTTTCATGATATTATATAAAAAAAAACTGGTTTTAGGATATTAATTAATGGAGCCAGCTTCGTTTGCAGTTTTGATCATGAGTTTTCTTCACTTTCAAAAAATATGTATTGTTACTCTCCAAAACACATAAAAAAAGTGATTTGTCTGCGGCTCATTCATTGGCAAATTGCTAATGACTCTACGGTGGAATAAAAATGAAAATAAATAAATCAGTAAAATATCCATCTCTTTGTTTCAAACTGTTAATAGACATAACCTAGGTTGTGTTTAACCCCTTCACTGCTGAGCCATTTCACTTCTGTTTGCTGAGTTGATTTTTACGTTTTTTTGTGCTCATCATGTTTAAACGCGATTTGAAGTCATGTTTAAGGCTGGGGTCAGACTTACGCGTTTTTAACGTGCGTTTAGGCGCACTTAATCACGGCCACAGACTTTTCAACATGGACCGGATGACTTCCTGCAAAAACATAATATTAAGGGTTATATTATTTAATATGTGGGTAAAAGATTCTTGATCCAAGGAGAAATCTGACGCCATTCGGGGGTCGAGAAGGAATTTTTTCGCAGTGTGTTGCATATTGGCGAGCGCTTCAGACTGGGTTTTTTTTGCCTTCTTTTGGATCAACAGCAGTAGGTGATGTGTGAAAGGCTGAACCCGAAGGACGCATGTCTTTTTTCAGCCTGTGTAACTATGCAGCTATGTAATAATTGAAATTCCTTTGCAGAGAGCTGATAGGACTCTCTGATGTAATGCGTTTTTAGAGAGCTCTTGAAAGACTGGAGGCATGCAGAATTGAATGTTGACAGGGAGGTCGTTCCATAGGCAGGGAGATGCATGGGAAAAGTCCTGAAGGGGAGAGTGAGGGAATAATAATAGGTCAGAGGCAGAGCAAAAATAAAGCTTACTTTAAACAAATCAATATCATGCTAATCTTTTCCACTCAAGATTATTCAGGTTAACAGCTTCCACGGCAGGTATATCTACTGGAAATGGTTTGCAAGAAAAATATTGTCCACTAGGAGGCACTATTATCCCATGGATCCCACAGCGGGTTAAACTGGCTCTCAATAATTTCGATTAAAACCAATTCTTTCTTGTGAACAAGTTGTGATGTTCAGAATAAAATGCTGTTTATTTATAAAAGAACACCATATATACTTTCTGTCTCGTTGCTGATCTATTGTAAGGGGGATTTATTTGCTACATATACATTTTGTTTCCCCAACATTTTCTGAGCTGAGCGTTTTGCAGTCTCTAAATAAAAATACAGGGTTATTCAGAGAGAGCCGATCTGGCCATGAAATTGCACCGAACACTGAATTACCCATACGGTGCATTTTCGTGCCCATTTGACTATTCAGAAAGCAGGCAGTTTGCCAAATTTTGGCAAATTGCCAGCAAAATACAGAGCGACATCATTGAAATCCCCATAAAGAAGCAATAATTAATCTATTCAGAGAATGCCGAACAGCAGAGAAATGTCAGTGAAATGCCCTGGTGTTCGGTGCTTTCATACGGCATGTTTAATCAGGCGAATCCCATAGGTTTCAATGTCAAAAATATACTTGTTTTTGTACAATATCTATTAAACCGTTTATACTTTTAATATGCAGCAAAAAGTCTCTTTCTTTAAAAAAATTTTTAGCATTTTTCAGGCATTTTTTGTGATTTATTTTTTTTCCGATAATTTTTTTAAAATTTTATTTTTTTAATAGTTTTTTTAATAATTTATTTTGTAACAGACATTTTTATGATTATTCATAGGACTTTATATGTTATTTCCAGACTTTTTCCTGCAGTAGTTTTTGTGAACAGCGTTTCAAATTTGAAACTTTCAATCGTTTATTTTTGTTTGTTTTTTACCCC
Organism: Leptobrachium leishanense; assembly: GCA_009667805.1. Taxonomy (NCBI): domain Eukaryota; kingdom Metazoa; phylum Chordata; class Amphibia; order Anura; family Megophryidae; genus Leptobrachium; species Leptobrachium leishanense. The sequence goes on along the minus strand of CM019074.1, from coordinate 47,263,653 downwards.
GTTTGTCGGCTTGTCGGCTTCGTGCGGCAGCTGGTCGGTGCTGTGTTTGGCATATCGTCTGCTTTTTTCAGCAGCGTTTAGGTTTTTTCTGCGGTTTTGCGACGGATGGTCGGCTTTTTTTGGATGCGTCCATTTTTTTTCCAATGGCCTTACGGCATTTTTTTCGTTTGATGTGGCGAATTTGTGGCAGATTTTCGGATGCGGTCGGCGGATGTTCCCAGCACTTAGGAGACCCTGTGGTGAATGCTGAATTGATTCCCCAAAGTGTGGGGAACGAGAGAGAACTAAAATGACAGTGACAATTGGTGCGCTCTGAATAACCCCTATAATGCATTAACTAGAAGTGAAGTTTTTTTTAAAGTTGAGCATTAAAGCCAGAAAACCAAAGAGAGAAAGAAGGACAACTTTAAATTCCCTTTTTATTTCATTTTATTTCATTATTTAGCACTATTCTGCTTGGCTCAGGATGAGCTGTATGTCGCCTGTATGTGGGTATTTATTAAGAAACACAATGCGTTTCTGTTGTATACGTCAGACAGGGATATGTGCAATGAACTCAAATGTGGACAGAAACATGAGTATCAGAGATTAAAAAAATTTAAATTAAAAAACTATACCTTTTGAGATGAAGAAGAAAGGAGAAACAATTAAAAAGGGAAAGAGAAAAAGAGAGAAAAAACCCAAAAGGGTAAAAAATAGAGCTGTGCAATTCATTTCATTCCGAATTGAAATTCGGACGAAATTCACCATTTTCGTGTTTCGGGAGCATTTCCAAAAACGAAATATCGACCACCCGAAATTTCGGATCGATTCGATGATTCGCATCATTCAGTGATTCGGATCATTCGGTGATTCAGATCATTTCGGCGATTCGGATAATTTTGGCGATCCAGCTCATTTCGCCGATCCGGCTCATTTCGACGATCCTGATCATTTCGTGTGATTCGAATCAGTTGGTTTTTCGGTTTTTTATGAGTCATTTTGTTTTTTATTGCTTATTTAAGAATGGCAAGTAGATTACTACCAATAGAATGTAAGTTTCTTTACTTAATTATTCTTTTAGGATTTTTTAGGTGAAATTTTAGGTTTCCTAACTTTTTTAAACAAAACAAGACTTTTTAACCCACAGGTTTCAATGCAGCATATGAATCCACACACTGCCGGGCAGCGCCTCTTTGCAGTATAATTAATGCAGCATATGAATCCGCACACTGCCAGGCAGCGCCTCTTTGCAGTATAATAATGCAGCATATGAAATCACACACTGCCGGGCAGCGCCTCTTTGCAGTATAATTAAGGCAGCATATGAATCCGCACACTGCCGGGCAGCGCCTCTCTGCAGTATAATTAACGCAGCATATGAATCCGCACACTGCCGGGCAGCGCCTTTCTGCAGTATAATTAATGCAGCATATGAATCCGCACACTGCCGGGCAGCTCCTTTCTGCAGTATAATTAATGCAGCATATGAATCCGCACACTGCCAGGCAGCGCCTCTCTACAGTATAATTAATGCAGCATATGAATCCACACACTGCCGGGCAGCGCTTCTCTACAGTATAATTAATGCAGCATATGAATCCGCACACTGCCAGGCAGCGCCTCTCTACAGTATAATTAATGAAGCATATGAATCCACACACTGCCGGGCAGCGCCTTTCTGCAGTATAATTAATGCAGCATATGAATCCGCACACTGCCGGGCAGCGCCTCTCTACAGTATAATTAATGCAGCATATGAATCCGCACACTGCCGGGCAGCGCCTCTCTACAGTATAATTAATGCAGCATATGAATCCACACACTGCCAGGCAGCGCCTCTCTACAGTATAATTAATGCAGCATATGAATCCGCACACTGCAGGCAGCGCCTCTCTACAGTATAATTAATGCAGCATATGAATCCACACACTGCCGGGCAGCGCCTTTCTGCAGTATAATTAATGCAGCATTTGAATCCGCACACTGCTGGGCAGCGCCTCTCTACAGTATAATTAATGCAGCATATGAATCCACACACTGCCAGGCAGCGCCTCTCTGCAGTATAATTAATGCAGCATATGAATCCGCACAGTGCTGGGCAGCGCCTCTCTGCAGTATAATGCAGCATATGGATAATTACACTGCCGGGCAGCGCCTCTCTGCAGTGTAATTAATGCAGCATATGAATCCGCACACTGCCGGGCAGCGCCTCTCTGCAGTGTAATTAATGCAGCATATGAATCTGCACACTGCTGGGAACTTCACAGCAGTGTGTGGATTCGCATGTTGCATTAATTACAACTCATAAAAAAGGAAAAACTAACTGATCAAAAAATTAATGTATCCGAATCAATGAATCGACCTCCAGAGAGGTGCTGCCTGGCAGTGTGCGGATTCATATGCTGCATTAACTATACTGCAGAGAGGTGCTGCCCGGCAGTGCGCGGATTCATATGCTGAATTATTCTGCAGAAAGGCGCTGCCTGGCAGTGCGCGGATTCATATACTGAATAATTCTGCAGAGAGGTGCTGCCCAGCAGTGTGCGGATTCATATGCTGAATTATACTGCAGAGAGGCGCTGCCCAGCAGTGTGCAGATTCATGTGCTGCATTAATTATACTGCAGAGAGGCGCTGCCCGGCAGTGCGCGGATTCATATGCTGAATTATTCTGCAGAGAGGCGCTGCCCAGCAGTGTGCTGGATTCATATGCTGAATTATCCTGCAGAGAGGCGCTGCCCGGCAGTGTGCTTGGTCATATGCTGAATTATACTGCAGAGAGGTGCTGCTCAGCAGTGTGCAGATTCATATGCTGAATTATACTGCAGAGAGGCGCAGCCCAGCAGTGTGCGGATTCTTATGCTGCATTAATCATACTGCAGAGAGGCGATGCCCGGCAGTGTGTGGATTCATATGCTGCATTGAAACCTATGGGTTAAAAAGCCTTGTTTCTTTAAAAACGTTAGGAAACCTAAAATTTCACCAAAAAAATGCCTTAAAAATCCTAAAAGCATAATTAAGTAAAGAAACTTACATTCTATTGGTAGTAATCTACTTGCCATTCTTAAATGAGCAATAAAAAACGAAATAAGTCATAAAAAAGCGAAAAACCAACTGATGCGAATCATCCGAAATCATCTGGATCATTGAAATGAGCCGGATCAGCAAAATGATTTGAATCGCTGAAATGAGCCTAATCACCGAATCGATCCGAATCACCGAATCGAAATGATCCGAAACGAAAGAAAAACTGTCCGAAATGAAAAAAAAAAACCCCGAAAAGAAAAATAAAGTCATGCACAACCCTAGTAAAAAATAAATAAGACAATGGGAGAAATAAAAAAAAGGTCCTAGGGGGGAAGCAGAAAAATGGAAATGGAATCCAAAGGATAAAAGGAGAATAGAACGTGAGAAAGGATTTCAAGGTCGAAAGGACAGAAGTCAGAGAGGAAGCAGAGTAAAGAAACCAAGCGTAAACCTAGGGTATAGAACTAACCTTGAAACAGGTTAATGGGAAGAGATAAAAAAAAGAAGCAAAAAGGGTAAGCAGAAAAAAAGCCGATGGAAATGCCTGAAAGAATATGATGGAAGTGAAAATAGAATACAGGGGAAAAAGAACAGAAGCAAAAAAAGAATCAGACAAACGTATGAAAGTGATGGGAAAAACATGGAACAAAAAGCAAAAACTGGTTGTAGGTGTCCGGTAAAAAAAGTGATAAATAGAAATCATAAATCTTAGGGCCCCTTAGTAAACCATTGGTCCGGGACCCCCTTCCCTCAGATGCAAAATTAAGTAAAGTAATTAAAAACATTTGCCTTGTCTTCTACTTACCAGATGCTTCAGCCCAACTGTCACGTCCTGCACCAAGGATCTGACCCTTGCTGCTCGCTGGCCGGGCGCAAAGTGATATGCATGGCCGAAGGTGGTCACATGGGTGGCCAAGGGGTGGGGCGCGGCCTGATGACACGGCGCCACTGGGTTTAAAGTCAGTCTGTGCAGGCAGACTCAATGCCCTGATGTGGTTTAATATCCCTCAGTGCTTTTTGCGTATTTTGGTTTATGTGTATGACTCTGGCTATCCTTAACGAACCCCCTCTGTGTATGACTCTGGCTATCCTTAACAAACCCGCTCTGTGTATGACTCTGGCTATCCTTAACAAACCTGCTCTGTGTATGACTCTGGCTATCCATATCGAACCCGCTCTGTGTATGACTCTGGCTATTCTTAGCGAACCCGCTTTGTGTATCGACTGGGCTATTCCTGATGACCCTGCTCTGTGTACCGGCTCAGCTATTCCTGATGACCCTGCTCTGTGTATCGCTCTTGGCATACTGCTGACCATCTCTCCTGGTAATAAGATCCCTGTTATGTGGACTGAGTATATCCTCCTGTTCCGGTATCTGTTAACCCTCGCTGGGTGCTTATCGATCTGTTCCCCGAAGATAGTTAGCGTTACTGACCGTCAAAGGATCGGAGGGGCACCAGTGTCATAGACCCTGTGTATAGGGACCAGTGTCATAGACCCAAGGGGGATCCATGACACCAACAATTTCTTGTTATTCTGGTGGGACAGTGCTGACAGTTCACATCAATGTGTCTCTGATAAGCTGCACAGAGTGAGGCAAGGGCCCCTTGGAGCCACTGGTCCCCTGGACATTTCATTGACTGCCTGTAACCCCCCCTGATAGCAGACCTATAAATAGATGATAAATACACTGATTCTTTTCATTAACCATCTGGTCCAAAGTTTTATCACATGTTTATTTAACACAGTTTGAGATACTTGTGGTACTTCTGTCAGTGTGGTTACCTACGGCTTCTTTTTTAATATATAAATATATTTCACCATTTAAACAATCTACAGTATTTCCCCTACTCTGTTTCTCTTCTCCATATTTTCTGCTTGTGAAAGAATAGAAGCCATATAAAGGGTTCATGGGGGCGATGCACCCATGAAGAATGGATTGCTTACCAACAGTCCATTTTTATGCTGTTTATCATGAACCAATTAAGGAACATCCAAAAATTGTAGGTGGGGACCTAAATGGTGGACAGGCAGGACTCATTCACCCAACAGGTGCCCTCTGGCAAAGCAGACTCATTCATCCGACAGGTGGCCTCTGGTAAAGCGCACTCATTCACCCGACAGGTGGCCTCTGGTAAAGCGGACTCATTCACCCTACATGTGGCCTCTGGCAAAGCAGACTCATTCACCCGACAGGTGCCCTCTGGCAAAGTGGACTCATTCACCTGACAGGTGCCCCCTGGCAAAGCAATGGGGGACTGTACAAAAGCAAATAGAAAAGTACAGGAAAAATATTAATAGGCAGTTGAGGACAAAAGCCAAAAACAGAAACCCTGGGAAAAGGGTCAAGAAAGCTACATGAACAACTCGGACAACAAATAAGACAGGAATCATGTTTGACCACCGTGAGGACAGATGTCAAAAGGCTGGGGTTGGAGGTTAGACAACAGAAGCCAAAAAGAGATCAGAAAAAAAAGAGTAGACAGAAAGACGCAAGAAGGAGAAATAAGAAAATATTTATGGAAACAGATACACATCAAAGACAAAAAAGAAGAGAGGATGAAGAACAGAAGATGTGCAAAAGGGTGATGGTAGTGAAGCAGATATGAGACACCAATGCAAGTCCTATACCTACAATGGAAAAAACATGGAGGAGTGGGCACTCAGGATGGACCATGAAAGAGCTTTATTGCATAGATGCCATCTCAGTGTTTCTTCTCAGGCACAAGCCTTTCTTCTTGTGCGGAGCTGAAACGTTGCTCCTTCATGGTCCATCCTGAGTGCCCACTACTCCATATTTGTTCTTTGTGATGTAGGGGTTTGAGCTGCCCTGGTCTGTGTGGCTCCAGTGACTTGGACCTTTTGGCAGGCGATTGGTGTTCCTCCTTTTTGCCTCGGCTACTAAAGTGTGTGATTTCCGATGGATCCACCATGCTGACTTACCGATTAGTGACTTTTGCAATATTCTCAGGGCGATACCCATGCGATAAGTCAAAATGCTATTCGAGAAAATCATCAGCTATTGAATCAAGAAATTGCATCTAATAAATATATTCCTATTTTATTCACATTATTTATGCAAAACACCATAGGTGTTGTGGTTTTACCGCAGCCAGTGGTCTTTCTTTTGGCCAGTCTATCTGTAAAGCTTAGTTTCTCCTAACCTGACACTGTTAGAAGATATTGTAATCAGCACAGGCTTTGCCCTTGCTCACAATGCCACCTTATCACTGAGAGGTGTCTGAGACAATGCCAACCCTTCCGAGTGATAATGGTAAAATAATGCTTGGAAAAGGGCCAGCCAGCTAAAGGGATTTGTAAAAGCTTAGCCTTTAAATGCTGCTAACCCATTATTGCTTTTTCTTCAGAAGAGAAGCCTGAAGCTTATCCAATAGAACATGATCGCGTGGACTGTGAGGACACACACACATTTACACGAGAGCAATCACTGTATAAATCCGAATTCTGGTGTTTCTACAAACCACACTGTTATCTGCACACTAATTATATATATATATATATATAAACGGCACTCTTCCTGAAAAAATAATAATCAAAAACCACCATCTTTAAATATATAGCACCCTGTGCGACATAGTTGGAGTCTTGTAAAAAAAAAGGACATTTTATTGCATATTAGATATGAACGGTACGGCAGCGTGTGACAGGATAGGTGTGTGTTTTATGGTTTTATTATAAAAAGGTGTTTTATATGATTGCTCTTTTTTTGAGCTGAAACGTTAGACCTTTTTTTATCAAAAATATGCAATAAATATTTCGCTTTTTTTACCCTGAGCCCGTCCCACGTGGTGTTTTGTGTATATAAAATCAATGTTTTATATATATACTAGTTGTAAAGCCTGCCCAGAGGGCAGTCTATTGTGGATATACTGCCCCTGCTCATGTATACTGCCCCAGCTCGTGGATACTGCCCCAGCTCGTGGATATTGCCCCAGCACGTGGATACTGCCCCAGCACGTGGATATTGCCCCAGCACGTGGATATTGCCCCAGCTCGTGGATATTGCCCCAGCACGTGGATACTGCCCCAGAACGTGGATACTGCCCCAGCACGTGGATACTGCCCCAGCACGTGGATATTGCCCCAGCACGTGGATATTGCCGCAGCACGTGGATACTGCCCCAGCTCGTGGATATTGCCCCAGCTCGTGGATATTGCCCCAGCACGTGGATATTGCCCCAGCTCGTGGATACTGCCCCAGCTCGTGGATACTGCCCTAGCACGTGGATATTGCCCCAGCACGTGGATGGATACTGCCCCAGCACGTGGATACTGCCCCAGCTCCTGGATATTGCCCCAGCACGTGGATACTGCCCCAGCACGTGGATATTGACCCAGCACGTGGATATTGCCCCAGCACGTGGATATTGCCCCAGCACGTGGATTACTGCCCCAGCACGTGGATACTGCCCCAGCACGTGGATATTGCCCCAGCTCGTGGATACTGCCCCAGCACGTGGATACTGCCCAGCACGTGGATATTGCCCCAGCACGTGGATTGATACTGCCCCAGCACGTGGATACTGCCCCAGCACGTGGATACTGCCCCAGCACGTGGATGGATACTGCCCCAGCACGTGGATACTGCCCCAGCACGTGGATACTGCCCCAGCACGTGGATATTGCCCAAGCACGTGGATATTGCCCAAGCACGTGGATACTGCCCCAGCACGTGGATACTGCCCAGCACGTGGATACTGCCCCAGCATGTGGATATTGCCCCAGCACGTGGATACTGCCAAGCACGTGGATACTGCCCCAGCACGTGGATACTGCCCCAGCACGTGGATTACTGCCCCAGCACGTGGATATTGCCCCAGCACGTGGATACTGCCCAAGCACGTGGATACTGCCCCAGCACGTGGATACTGCCCCAGCTCGTGGATACTGCCCCAGCTCGTGGATACTGTCCAAGCACGTGGATACTGCCCCAGCACGTGGATACTGCCCCAGCACGTGGATATTGCCCCAGCTCGTGGATACTGCCCCAGCACGTGGATACTGCCCCAGCACATGGATATTGCCCCAGCACGTGGATTGATACTGCCCCAGCACGTGGATACTGCCCCAGCACGTGGATACTGCCCCAGCACGTGGATACTGCCCCAGCACGTGGATATTGCCCCAGCTCGTGGATACTGCCCCAGCACGTGGATACTGCCCCAGCACATGGATATTGCCCCAGCACGTGGATTGATACTGCCCCAGCACGTGGATACTGCCCCAGCACGTGGATACTGCCCCAGCACGTGGATGGATACTGCCCCAGCTCGTGGATACTGCCCCAGCTCGTGGATACTGCCCCAGCACGTGGATACTGCCCCAGCACGTGGATACTGCCCCAGCACGTGGATACTGCCCCAGCTCGTGGATACTGCCCAGCACGTGGATACTGCCCCAGCACGTGGATACTGCCCCAGCTCGTGGATACTGCCCCAGCACGTGGATACTGCCCCAGCACGTGGATACTGCCCCAGCTCGTGGATACTGCCCCAGCTCGTGGATACTGCCCCAGCACGTGGATATGGCCCCCCCGCTCGTGGATACTGCCCCAGCACGTGGATATGGCCCCCCCGCTCGTGGATATGGCCCCCCCGCTCGTGGATATGGCCCCCCCGCTCGTGGATATGGCCCCCCGCTCGTGGATATACTCACCTACATCGGCCCTCCAGCGATGGCGGTCCCGCGTCCCGCTTCCAGCGTCCTCTCTCGCTCCGTTGGTCGCCGGATGACGTCACGAAAGCCTTTGACCCCCGGGGTCAAAGGCTTTCGTGACGTCATTCCGGCGAACAACGGAGCGAGAGAGGACGCTGGAAGCGGGACCGCCATCGCTGGAGGAGCTAAGGGCCGATGTAGGTGAGTATGTGTAGGCAACATCCCCCTACATTGGCCCGGAGCCTCAGCGGTGGCTGTCGTAGGCTGCTCGGCCGGCCTCCAGGCTTAGGCGAGCCCCCGGCTCGGCTGGGCCTGTAGGCCCAAGCCAAGCCGGGGGCTCGCCTGAGCCTGGAGGCCGGCCGAGCAGCCTGCGACAGCCGGAGGACAGTCACCGCTGGAGCTCAGGGCTAATGTAGGTGAGTATGTGCTCTCCACACCCACCCTGCTTACTCGGCCGGTATCCAAGCTTAGGCGAGCCCCCGGCTTGGGCCTAGAGGCCCAGCAGAGCCGGGGACTCGCCTGAGCATGGAGGCCGGTCGAGTTGCATGCTCGGCCGTCCTCCAGGCTCAGGTGAGTCCCTGGCTCGGCTGGGCCTCTAGGCCCAAGCCAAGCCGGGGGCTCGCCTGAGCCTGGATGCCGACCAAGCTTAGGCGAGCCCCCGGCTTGGCGTGGGCCTAGAGGCCCAGCCGAGCCGGGGACTCGCCTGAGCCTGGAGGACGCCCGAGCATGCAACTCGACCGGCCTCCATGCTCAGGCGAGTCCCCGGCTCGGCAGGGCCTCTAGGCCCAAGCCAAGCCGGGGGCTCGCCTAAGCTTGGATACCGGCCGAGCAAGCAGGGTGTGTGTGTGTAGAGCACATACTCACCTACATCGGCCTCGAGTCCTCCACCGGTTCCACACATACTCACCGACATCGGCCCTTAGCTCCTCCAGCGATGGCGGTCCCGCTTGCAGCATCCTCTCTCTCTCCGTTGCTCGCCAGGATGACGTCACGAAAGCCTTTGAACCCCCGGGGTCAAAGGCTTTCGTGACGTCATTCCGGCGAGCAACGGAGAGAGGATGCTGCAAGCGGGACCGCCATCGCTGGAGGAGCTAAGGGCCGATGTCGGTGAGTATGTGTTAGGCAACATCGGCCCTGAGCTCCAGCGGTGACCTCCTCCGGCCGAGCAGGCTGCTCGGCCGGCCTCTACGCTTAGGCGAGTCCCCGGCTCGGCTGGGCCTGTAGGCCCAAGCCAAGCCGGGGGCTCGCCTAAGCCTAGAGGCCCGCCGAGCAGCCAGCGGCAGCTGGAGGAGGTCTCCGCTGGAGCTCAGGGCCGATTTTGGGGTGTATTTTTTGGGAACTTCGGCCCCGATCCTCCAGCGGTGACCTTCTCCGGCTGCCGCTGGCTGCTCGGCGGGCCTCTAGGCTTAGGCGAGTCCCCGGCTCGGCTGGGCCTGTAGGCCCAAACCGAACCGGGGGCTCGCCTAAGCCTAGAGGCCCGCCGAGCAGCCAGCGGCAGCCGGAGGAGGTCTCCGCTGGAGCTCAGGGCCGATTTTGGGGTGTATTTGTTTGGGAACTTCGGCCCCGATCCTCCAGCGGTGACCTTCTCCGGCTGCCGCTGGCTGCTCGGCGGGCCTCTAGGCTTAGGCGAGTCCCCGGCTCAGCTGGGCCTGTAGGCCCAAACCGAGCCGGGGGCTCGCCTAAGCCTAGAGGGCCGCCGAGCAGCCAGCGGCAGCCGGAGGAGGTCTCCGCTGGAGCTCAGGGCCGATTTTGGGGTGTGTTTGTTTGGGAACTTCGGCCCCGATCCTCCAGCGGTGACCTTCTCCGGCTGCTGCTGGCTGCTCGGCGGCCTCTAGGCTTAGGCGAGTCCCCGGCTCGGCTGGGCCTGTAGGCCCAAACCGAGCCGGGGGCTCGCCTAAGCCTAGAGGGCCGCCGAGCAGCCAGCGGCAGCCGGAGGAGGTCTCCGCTGGAGCTCAGGGCCGATTTTGGGGTGTATTTGTTTGGGAACTTCGGCCCCGATCCTCCAGCGGTGACCTTCTCCGGCTGCCGCTGGCTGCTCGGCGGGCCTCTAGGCTTAGGCGAGTCCCCGGCTCGGCTGGGCCTGTAGGCCCAAACCGAGCCGGGGGCTCGCCTAAGCCTAGAGGCCCGCCGAGCAGCCAGCGGCAGCCGGAGGAGGTCTCCGCTGGAGCTCAGGGCTAATGTAGGTGAGTATGTGTAGGCAACATCCCCCTACATTGGCCCGGAGCCTCAGCGGTGGCTGTCGTAGGCTGCTCGGCCGGCCTCTACGCTTAGGCGAGTCCCCGGCTCAGCTGGGCCTGTAGGCCAAGCCAAGCCGGGGGCTCGCCTGAGCCTGGAGGCCGGCCGAGCAGCCTGCGACAGCCGGAGGACAGTCACCGCTGGAGCTCAGGGCTAATGTAGGTGAGTATGTGTAGGCAACATCCCCCTACATTGGCCCGGAGCCTCAGCGGTGGCTGTCGTAGGCTGCTCGGCCGGCCTCCAGGCTTAGGCGAGCCCCCGGCTTGGGCCTAGAGGCCCAGCAGAGCCGGGGACTCGCCTGAGCATGGAGGCCGGTCGAGTTGCATGCTCGGCCGTCCTCCAGGCTCAGGTGAGTCCCTGGCTCGGCTGGGCCTGTAGGCCAAGCCAAGCCGGGGGCTCGCCTGAGCCTGGAGGACGCCCGAGCATGCAACTCGACCGGCCTCCATGCTCAGGCGAGTCCCCGGCTCGGCAGGGCCTCTAGGCCCAAGCCAAGCCGGGGGCTCGCCTGAGCCTGGAGGCCGGCCGAGCAGCCTGCGACAGCCGGAGGACAGTCACCGCTGGAGCTCAGGGCTAATGTAGGTGAGTATGTGTAGGCAACATCCCCCTACATTGGCCCGGAGCCTCAGCGGTGGCTGTCGTAGGCTGCTCGGCCGGCCTCTACGCTTAGGCGAGTCCCCGGCTCGGCTGGGCCTGTAGGCCAAGCCAAGCCGGGGGCTCGCCTGAGCCTGGATGCCGACCAAGCTTAGGCGAGCCCCCGGCTCGGCTGGGCCTGTAGGCCCAAACCGAACCGGGGGCTCGCCTAAGCTTGGATACCGGCCGAGCAAGCAGGGTGTGTGTGTGTAGAGCACATACTCACCTACATCGGCCTCGAGTCCTCCACCGGTTCCACACATACTCACCGACATCGGCCCTTAGCTCCTCCAGCGATGGCGGTCCCGCTTGCAGCATCCTCTCTCTCTCCGTTGCTCGCCAGGATGACGTCACGAAAGCCTTTGAACCCCCGGGGTCAAAGGCTTTCGTGACGTCATTCCGGCGAGCAACGGAGAGAGGATGCTGCAAGCGGGACCGCCATCGCTGGAGGAGCTAAGGGCCGCTTTCAAATGTCCGTCGCGCATGCGCAGACGGCTTTTGGCGACGGACAGTTTTTAGCTTATCCTTTTATAGTATAGATATATATATATATATATATATGAATTAAGGGGGTTATTCAGAGTGCGCTGAAATGTCGCCGACATTTCGATGCTCTCTCATTCCCCACGCTTCCCTGCACTTTGGGGAATCAAAGTTCCACACCCTGCGGTGAATTCAGCATTCACCACAGGGTCCTCGGAGTGTGGGGAATACAAGCCGCAAACCCACCTGCCACACCCACAGAAAACCCACCGGAACTGCCGCAAAAAACATGCCGAGCACCCCGGAAAAAGCAGACAAGCCGTCGATCACAGCGCAGACCAGTCACTGGAAAAAGCCAACAAGCTGACGAACGGTGTAAAAAAAAAAAAAAAAAAAGAATACGCTTCAAAGTGTCAAAATTGAAACGCTGTTTGCAAAACAAGACTACTAAATGAAAATGCCTGGAATTTACATATAAGGTCCTGTGAATGATAATAAAAAGGTCTGTTACAGAAAAAAGAAAAATCGCTTTAAATAAAAAAAAGGAAAAAAAAATTTGCCCAAAAAAATCCCCAAAAATGCCTAAAAGAGCCCCAAAAAAATCAATAACTTAAGAGACTTTTTACTGCAGTTTAAAATAATAAACGGTTTATTAGATACCATAGATACTCGAGTATAGCGCGACCTGAATATATCGCAATGGATAGAGATTTATTATGGAATTGAGAGAATTCTCAAGACTCGAATATAACGCGAGAAGCAAAATTATAAAAGTACTGGCAAACCATTAAAATCCTTCCAGGTTTTCTTAACACAGTCAGGCTACCCTCAGGCCACCCTCAGGCCAGGCTGCTCTAGAATGATTGAAGTTGTTACTAAAAGGGTTATTCAGAGAGAGGTGAAAACCAGGAGAATTGCCAGGAGAATGACCAATCTAGACCAAATAGCCGATTTGGAAAGTGAAATAAATGGGAGAATTTTTCTGGTTTGGCTATTTTGACCTAGAATTTTCACTTCTCCAGTCATTCTCCTGGTTTTCACCACTCTCTGAATAACCCTGTATGTATGAAGCCGCTGGCCACCCGTCTTCTTGTGATAAGATGGCCTCTGGAGTGAGATGACCAACACGGTGAATCATTCACCAATAGCCAGCACGCCAGGAAGTGTCGTTTTCTGACCTCCGGCTCTGGCAGGCAGGCTCATGCACTGCTTGTCATGGAGACTTGGGATCCAGAGCAAGTCAAGTTTTTTTTTTTTACATGTGGTGCAGGTGTCTCGAATATAACACGACCCCTCCAATTTTGAGGTAAATTTTTGTCACCAAAATCTAGCGGTTTACTCGAGTATCTACATTTATTAAATAAAAGCGGGAATATTTTTAACATTGAAGTCTATGGGGTTCACCTGAATAAACCTGCTGAATGAAACCACCGAACAGCAGAGCATTTTGACAGCTTTTCACTGCTGTTCAGTGTTCACTGAATAGATTAACCATTGCTTCTCTAAGGGGGATTTCACTGCCGTCGAACAGGCACCATACTTGCTGTCTGTTCGCCAAATATTGGAATAGCCAAACGGCCCCGAAATGTCCCTGTATGGGGTCAATTCACTGTTTGGTGACATTTTGGGGCCAGATCGGCTCTCTCCGAATAACCCCTTATGTAAAATATCATATCATGGTGCCACTTTAATTATAAACTGCCTGGCCAAAGAAACTCACCAGCTACGATATCGTACAAGTTGTTATGATCTGCGGTTGCTTCAGTTGGTCAGGTCCAGGTTCACCAATGTATTGTGCCCAAAAAAATTAGGTCAACTGACTCCCTGAATATATTGAATGAGCAAGTTTTTCCATCATTGAATTTTTTGTTCCGAGATGGCACAACGGGCATATTCCAAGATGGCAATGCCAGGATTAATCTGACTCAAATTGTGCAAGAGTGGTTCAGGGAGCATCATAATTTTCACACATGGATTGCCCACCACAAAGTCTAGACCCCATAGAGAATCTTTGGGATAATGTGCTGGAGAAGACTTTACGCAGCGCCCCGACTCTCCCATCATCAATATAAGATCTTGGCCACAAATTAATGCAACTCTGCATGGAATTAAGTGTTGTGACATTGCATAAGGTTATCGAAACGATGCCAATGTGAATGCGTGCCGGAATCAATGCAAAAGGCGGTCCAACAAAATATTAGTGTGTGTGTGGCTTTTCTTTTGGCTATGCAGTGTATTACATTTTATTGAAAGCAGTCAATAATTCTCTAGCATTTGATGTTTCTTTTTTTGTTATTAAGGTCCCTGGAAACTATACGTATAAGAGATTTATGCAGATTAGGGGGAAAAATGGAAATATAACTGCAGAAAAATCTGTGCTAGAAGAAAAGTTATCGTGTGAAAGCGTGTAATTGCTCTCCGCTGGAACGCTTTGCTTTTTTAGCTTGTCTACGTTTATTTTCATTAGTTTACAGCTGAGAGTTTTAATTAAATGGAGCGCATGTGAAATGATTAGGACTTGGCAAAAGCCAGTGTATGAGATATTACATTAGCACACAAAGTACAGTCAGTTTAATAAACCAAAACACTGTCGTGGTGTGACGGGATGTAGCCGCTCATTTCCTCTTCTCATCTAGTTCTTGCATTCATTTTTTGGATGTGCCCTTTTCTGGAACATATTTAAAAACACACACAGTAGGGATGAATATATTGAGAAAGTTGTTATATAAATATGCTGAAATATGTAATATGTGTAACGTGTGTGATATTTGTAATGGGTGCTCATGATACACACAGTGGTGTGCAATATGTGTATGGTTGATGTTGATAGGTGTGTTTAATCCCTTCACTATCACAATCGAGTGAACGTGATCTTTAAGGGCACCTGCAGGTGCCCGAGATCGAGATAGCTCTATCTTGACTTATTCTGAAGCATTGTATAAACAAATCTGGTTTACTGCGAATGAAATTACTTTGCAAACGGGCTCCAGAATGTGCCCCTAAAATTCAAGTACATAATACGTGGCATTCGATGTACTGGTACTCTTTGAACAGCTTAGATTTCCATGTCTCCTTTAGGAGAATCACAGCTGAATTACACCTGTAGTAGTGCAATTTGGCCAGCAGTGGACTATCTGCTTGTCATATATCAATACAGAAACTGTATCTCTGTCGCTACCTAGAGATGGTTTCACCAAACTAAGGTGAACCTGTGAAAAACAAATTTGTATGATGGAATATAAGCAACTAAAACAACATTCAGTGGAAACTGAAAAATGGGTCAAATAGAGTCTGGATGAATATTAATTGAACTGTAGAGAAAAGATGGATGTTTATGATGAATCATCAACTGCCTCCCTCCATTTGGTGGTATATCCAAACCAACCGACAATAGCATGTAGAAAAAAGAGGGGTAGATGGTGGAGTCAGCGCTTCCTTCAATGGAGGTATCTTCTATTTCTTGTTTAAATTCCTCTTACCATAGGTCCATACATGCCTCAAATAAAACAGGAAAGTACCATAGTGTAGCAATTTAAATGGTAAGGCAAATGGCAGAGAAATAGAAAGATTACACTAACATTTTTCGGTGTCGTAAAGACACTAGATGTAATACACGCCGGTGATATTATAGGGGGCACCGGATCTCCCATACAGCCAACAAAGTCACTTTCCGCTCCGTACAAAACAGGATGCAACGGGTTTAAAAATTAAATTTTAGCCCGTTTTTTTTTTTTTTAAATAAAGTAGCCTTCAATTTTTAAACCTGTTGCATCCTGTTTTGTATGGAGCGGAGAGGGACTTTGTCGGCTGTATGGGAGATCCGGTGCCCCCTATAATATCACCGGCGGTGTATTTCATCTAGTGTCTGATTTATGACACCGAAAAATGTGAGTGTAATCTTTCTATTTCTCTGCCTTACCATTTAAATTACTACACTATGGTACTTTTCTGTTATATTTGAGGCATATATGGACCTATAGTAAGAAGAATTTAAACAAGAAATAGAAGATACCTCCATTGAAGGAAGCGCTGACTCCACCATCTACCCCTCTTTTTTCTACATGCTTGTCATATATGGCTTCTGTTTGTAAAATGCACTTATGGTACACTAGAGTGCAATTTTTACTGTGTAAAATGGTTTTCAATAAAACCACTGGGTCCTGACAGTGGCTTTTCTCAAACTACTTGGTAGAAAAGGGGTTAATATGTGTGTGATATGTGTAACGTGTATGAAGTTTGTCTGGTGGGCTTTTTAGTTTATTCAAATTTAATTTGTTTAATTTTAAAAAATAACACGTTGCCCATTCCTGGTTATTTATTTCTTTGCAGTGAGGGGGCCAAATGGAGATAAATCCCTGGAGGTTTGGTGTAGCATTAAAATCAAACACCCCTGTTTCCCACTGTAGTAGTGGGATCTGAACCTATGGCCGGTGCAGATTGCGTATCTGCTCTCTTGTGATGCCAGTGCTCAGTGGTGATTTGTCAGAGGTGCAGTTTGTGCTGCTCGTTCCACCAAACACCAGTAATAAGGCAAGATACTGAAAGGTAGGGTGCTGGGCGCCTTAAGGCGTCTTCTTCTGACTGGTTCCAAATTCTGTAACCCGCTGGGAAATTCTCTGTGGTGTCATGGAAAGGCCTGGGCCCCCTGGAACAGTCAGGCCCCTTAATGCATCATGGGCTGTAACCCCCTGTTAGGGAGTGGGACTCTGGGGATTTTTACTGCTCACAGTTCATCTTAATCATAGTAAGCAGTATGGGAGTTTCTGTGGACTAAATTGTTTGTTTGATTTTAAAATTCCTGTATATATATATATGATGCTGTGGTAAGGTCACAGTGGTGCGAGTTATGCTATTTTCATCAATTTTTTCAAAAATGGGCCCTATTCTAATGTTGGCAATAATATAACTTATTGAGATGTGATACATAATGCTGTAAGTATATTTTGTACTGTGCTTGCTCCTAAGGCCGAGTACTAATAGAGCACCTATGTTGGTATGCTAATAATTGGAGATGGTACGTAAAAATTTGCAAGCAAAGAATTTTTTGTACTTACAGTCCCCATTTAACGCTGGAATAGAGCCCAATATGAGTCCAAGCGTGGAGTAAACGTAACCCCAGCACTGGGAAACGTAACAAATTCCTAGACTTCAATGTCTTGGTTTACACCAGGCTTTTAATCCAGCCCTATGTATCAAATACATGGACAGGGAAGCATACATTACTTTATTTCCCATTACTATTATTTTTTTGTATTATTATTTTTTATTATTTACAAAGTTATTTATTTATTTTAATTTTAAAGGGTGATCCCCACTGTGAATGGTAGACTTAGGTTATTTAAGGATGGGTGGGGTAAGGTTTCAGTGTTTTAAGAATTCTCCTAGTCATCACTGAGAGCAAGGCATACCAAGTTCTCCAAATTCCAACGAGTGGTTACGATAATCCCTTGAGGTGGCTAAATATTTCTCAAGAAATTTGACTCTTTTTCTTTGGTGGTTTTCTGTATTGTCCTTCGCATAGCAGCTCTCCCTACATGGTATTGAACAGCTGCCGATGTATACTTAGACTAAGGCACAAATGGTTTCCTTTAACGTTACAGTTAAATTTAAATCACGGGCAGTCCACGTCGGGCCAATTTATGTTTAAAGGGGACAAATCCTCACAAATATCCACTGGTCTAAAGCATTCACCGGAACAATATAGGGGTTATTCAGAGACAGCCGATCTGGCACCGAAAAGTCACCGAACAGGAATTTCCCCATACAGTGATGTTTCGGGGCCATTCGGATATTCAGAGAGCAGGCAGTTCGCAAAATGTTGGCGAACTGCCAGCAATAACCGTGGAGAGAGACTGTGGAGACACAGGTTCGATCCCGGCAACAGCACCTCCCCAGTAAGTGTCCTTGTGCAAGACACCTAAAGGTACATACTCGCCACCCAGGAAATACTTGAAAACGAGAGAAATATCAATGTATCCTTCCTGGTAAAATACTTTCTCAAAAAAAAAAAAGCACGGTGCCTGTTCGAAGGCAGTGAAATTCCCCATAGAGAAGCAATGGTTAATCTATTCAAAGACACCGAATAGCAGAGAAAAGTTGCCAAAAAGTTGTTCGGTGTTTTCATTCGGTAGGTTTATTCAGGCGAACCCCATAGGCTTCAACGTTAAAAATATTCCCTTTTTATTCAATATCTAATACACTGTTTATTATTTGAATCTGCAGCAAACAGTTTCTTTATTGATTTTTTAGGATCTTTTAGGCATTTTGTGGGATTTTTTCGGCAAATTTTTTTTTCTTTTTTTTTCAAGAGTGCTTTCTTTTTTCTGTAACAGACCTTTTTTATTATCATTCATTGGACGTTATGTGTAAATTCCAGGCATTTTAGTTCAGTAGTTTTTTTGCAAACAGTGTTTCAATTTTGAAACTTTCAATAGTAATGTTTTTTGTTTTTTCACCACGTACGTCAGCTTGTTGGCTTTTTCCAGCGGCTGGTCTGCGCTGTGATCTGCGGCTCGTCAGATTTTTCCGACGTGTTATGTGTGATTTATGCAGTGGTTCCGGCAGGTTTTCGTTGTGTTTTCGGCAGGTGTTTGGCGGGTTTTCCCTGCACTCAAGGGACCCTGCGATGAATGCTGAATTCACTGCGGGGTGGAGAACTTTGATTCCCCGAAGTGCAGGGAAGTGCAAGGAAAGAGAGATCATCGAAATGTCGGCGACATTTTGGTGCTATCTGAATAACCCCCTATATCTTCACACCTTTCATTCATGAATTTACTCTTTAAGAAGATGAAGGGGGTCACTCAAAGAGTGTTGGCGTATGGTGGTCGCAAACACCGTCAGAAATCGATGGTGTTGCATTGGCAGTTTCATAAAAGTGAAATCCAAATAGCGGCAGGAGACACTTCACCATAAAATGTGTCATACATGTTTGGATTACCTTAATGTGAAACAGATGAAATGCTTTAAGTGGCTTCCATTGTTAAAATTCTTCTTCCAGACTGGATTTATTAGGGTTTATTTGAAAGCCCCCTCTATGTACAAGCTGTTTATGCGTACCCACTTACACATATTAATGGTTGCAGCTTAATATATATGTATAACTCACCACATACATAACTAACTACTCATATATCTCGTTCCCCGCGCTTCCCTTCACTTTGGAGAATCAAAGTTCCCCACCCAGCGGTGAATTCAGCATGCGCTGCAGGGTCTCCGGAGTGCAGGGAGAACCCGCTGCAAACCCACCGAATACCCGCCGAACACTCACTGAGCACTCACCGAACACTCACAGAAAACGCCGCAAAAACCCCGCCAAACATGCCGGAAAAAGCCGTCGAGCCACCGAGCACAGAGCAGAGCAGCCGCTGGAAAAAGCCAACAAGCTGACGAACGGGGTAAAAAAACAAAAAACAGTACACTTGAAAGTTTCAAAATTTAAACGCTGTTTACAAAAAACTAGTGAACGAAAATGTCTGGAATTTACATATAAGATCCTTTGAATGATAATAAAAAGGTCTGTTACAGAAAAAATAAAATGGGAGTATATTTAAAATTAAAGCCTATGGGGTTCACTTGAAAAAAACTGCCGAATGAAAACACCGAACAGCAGGGCACTTCAGCAGCTTTTCTCTGCTGTTCGGTGTTCTCTGAATAGATTGACAATTGTTTCTCTATGGGGGATTTCACTGCCGTCAAACAGCACCGTACTGGCTGGCAGTTTGCCAAAATTTGGCAAACTGCCTGCTCTATGAATAGCTGAATGGCCCCGAAATGTCACGTACACAGAATTTCTGTGTCCGGTTACATTTCGGGTTCAGATCGTCTCTCTCTGAATAATCCCTCAAGCTATTCAATGAGTTCCAGTACATCGACTGGTATGTCTCCCTGCTTGCCAAAAAGTGCTACTACATATCTACAGCAGTGACGTGCGGTGAGGTCAGTGGCTGGTAAGGCACTGGCTAGTATCAGAGCCAGATATACAAAGGGTTACGCATTTGATTATCGTTATATAGGAGAATAGAGTTTCACTATTTATAAAGTAAAGATCGCATTTTTTTTACAGTTCTAAGAGCATGCACTTACAATACTGACTAATTGAGGGCGCTATTACACACATGCTGATAGCTGAGCTCTGCCTGCCCCCCCACGACTGATGAGGACAGTCACGTGACTGTCCTGCGTCAATCAATCCTTGGG
The DNA here is from genome assembly GCA_009667805.1 of Leptobrachium leishanense. Taxonomy (NCBI): domain Eukaryota; kingdom Metazoa; phylum Chordata; class Amphibia; order Anura; family Megophryidae; genus Leptobrachium; species Leptobrachium leishanense. The sequence continues at coordinate 47,243,425 of CM019074.1, read as the reverse complement.
GAGCTCTGCCTCCCATGGGGGGCATTTTTTTTTTTTTAAAAAAGGAAGTGCTTGAGACCAATGGAGCTTTCCCATTGGCTCAAGCTTTCAATCGATTGGATTAATTAGCAATACTCAACTATACAAAGACACACCATAAACTGTTCAATCCAAATCTGATTTCTATTCTACCTCTATGCTACATCCTATGTCTACTACAGGTGGGAAGGCTTAAATGACCATGGGGTGGGTACTTTACTGTGTAATGGGGAGACAATGGTTTTAATAAGAGTGATTTTGTCTTGGAGTTTTGTGTGTTTTTGTAGCCTCTAATCTGAATGCTCTTCTCATGCAGGGAACCATGTGTTTTGCTAACTCTGTAAAGATAGGAAATACAGTAAATAATAGACTTAGCTTAGGATTTATCTTTTTTAACATGCTGAATTGATAATGTTAAAAAAAACAATAGAATGTGTCTTTAATGTTAACCCCTTCACTGCCGAGAACGAGATAACACAGGACTTCAAAGGCACCATCAGATACCGATATCGAGTTTTCTTTATCTGCAGCTCTGAAGGACAAAAGCAAATGAAATATGTTTGTTGAAAACAAATTTTGTTTGCTTTTGGGCTGCAGAAGGTGCCCGAAAACTTTTAGCTCTGGGGCATAATGCCCAAGGTGCTAAAACTTTTTAAAATCGGCTGCAGAATGTCCTGACATATCAGGCTTAACAACAACCGATGCAGGGAACCACGAGCTGCAGCTGAAACTAGTGTAACTCCATTTGGTCTGTAGATGGCGCCATCTGCCTGCCAAATAGGCTATAACAGTAAGGAATACACTGGGAATATTCCCAAATATTTCTTATTGTATAAATAATTAAAAATGAATTTTCAAAAACAAAAATTACTGGTTCCTGACAGTGTTCTTTTGGAAAATCACTTGGAAGTGAAGCGGTTAAGCATTATCCTCCCTTTAAAGTACAACAATGAACATAGTCTTTCGTTGTCCTCATTCTGCCACATGCTTCTTTATAGAGATATCTCATTGGTCTTTAACCACTTGGGGACTGCGGACGTACCCTGTACGTTGTGGCCACGGGTCTCCCTTAGACCGTCCAGGTCCTCTAACCTCCCTCCCGCCTGATACTTACCTTCCCCGCTGGGCTCCTGAGGCAAAATGGCAAGCTGGAAGCCTGTCCCGCCTCTTCAGGGAGCCCAGCCAGCGCAATGATGTCATCACACTTTGTGATGACACCATCGCCAGGCGCCCACCGGCGCCTGTAGCAAGAATCAGGAAGGGGAAGGGCTCCTTTGGAGCCCTCTAACTCCCCAACCATTAGAGTCTCCCCTTTGCAGCGGTGCAAAGAGTTAACCCTACGTTGCCAAGTCGTGATTCATACCCAGAGGTGGCTGACATCTTGGGTGTCAGCCAATCCTCCGGGTCACCCTCCACCCACTGACATCCTCACCATGTGTGTGAGGATGTCAGTGGGCCAGTTAATCCCCTGGCTGCCAAGTTGAGATAGGGGGATACCTTGGATCCCGATCCACAGCTAGAGGGACATGTTTGTCATCATTAGAAAGGCCTGATCATGGCCTTTCCAATGATATCAAACATGACCAGGTTTGGTGTACATTAAATAAAAAAAATATAGTAATAGAAAAGAAAAAAATTGTCTGGTGTTTAATTACAAGAAAAAATAAAAAACTATTTAAAAAAATGGCTATAATCTAAAAATTATGAGCATAAAATGGTCAGAATGAGCTCAGTGCACAGAGGTGAACTGGCTCAGCAGTGAAGGGGTTAAAAGCTAAATTGGGTATTTCTAATCTCGGGACAAAATTTCAAAACTATTTAGCTGGGGTCTTTTTTGGCAGTTGTAGGTGTTGGGGATTAAGTTACGAAAAAGTGTGTTTTTCCCATTTTTTTTCATCATATTTCATTTTTTTTATAGTTCTTAATTATATGACAGGATGGAAATAATGGTAACTTTAGAAACTCCATTTAATGTCAGGAAAAACGGTATATAATATGTGTGGGTTGCATAAACGATAAAGAGGAAAATTTTACCTAAACACAAACAGAGCAGAAATCTAAAACCAGCAGCGGGCACTAAAGGAGGTTAAGATAATTTACATTTGTTGATTTTTTTTGTTACTGTTACTGATAATACCCGTCTATAGGTACATTTCTAGCTTTTTGACATATTTTTATATATGCAGTTTTATTGATTTGATGTTATTTAGATTTTGCAATTCGATTTATTGCCTATGGGTTACGTTGTCAGGTTTCAAAGCCTCAGTAGATACGATTATTAGCTATATTAAAGGCAGCTGTTTATAGTAAAACCCAAGTTAAATACTCGTTGCTATCTCTCCATGATGCCCTATTTAGTCTGCAACTCACAGTCTTTAATGGAAAGAATTTAAAGCTCTCATTTTTTAAGATCCTGTTACAAAATGTATCAGGTTTGTAGTAGACTGAGCAGCCGGTAAAGTAGTCAAGAGCAACATAAAAATACACTTATCTACTTTTCTCAATTATACTTCTGCATCAGTTTCTGTGCCAAGCCAAAATTATATTAGGATAATTTTATGTCTAGACTCCGGGGGAAGATTGGTCAAGCCCAGTCTTCAAAATTTTCTTAAAATGTGATACACATTTCAACACAATTGGCTTTATTCCAGCCAAACCGTTAACATTAACAAGTGAGACGTAAAAGTTAACTGCTCTCCTGTTATTCCAGCCGAGTTGTGCCTTGGCTATTATGTTACCCCTATTGCAGCTTGACTGTTATGGCTGCTCTACGCACATTTGTGACTCCACTCCTCTTAGATTGTGAGCTCACGTGAGCAGGATCTTCTTTTCCTATGGTCCTCCGTGTTCAGTACTTACTCCCGGTCCATTAGTAAAGAGCAGTATATGAGCTACAGCTTCCTCTCATCTAAAAACTGAAGGTATAGTGACCCAGTGTATCTCTGACTTTGTGTGATCCCTGTGAGGGTCTCACACTACTTTGCATGGAGCCATGTTGTCTTCAAGAGAGGATAACAACACCACACGGTGCAGCTACTGCGCTCCTCAAGCAGTTACCTTACATTATGAGCTGAGTTGGAAATATAGCTCACACTCATAATAGCGTTAGTAATAAAGACGCGTTAATGCTTAATGATTCTCACCGTCTTTTGGCATTCGTGGTTCTCTATTCAACGGCTTGGTCTTACTCTTAACAAAAACTCCTGAGATTTTTTTTTTAAGGCCACGATATTCTCTGCTTTGCCCTTATGAAGCGAACAATGCTGCTGCAATAAGACATCTTGTCATTTCTCATGTTGGACAAAAGTGCAGAGATGACATAGTGCACTGTTACGCACTGCATCATCTGAGATTTAAGTCGGCATACCGCTGGGAGAAGAGGTAGGGGTCCTTTGGACCCCCTGCATTTCCATTCTGTACATCCTGCAAAGTCGAGTGAGTTGCCACTGTACAAGCCAGGGTCTGGATTTCAAAATGATACCAAACAAGAGCATATAATGTTTAAAAGCAAATAAATAAATAAGAAATTGGTCCTAAAGCAGTGGCATTGTCCACTTGTCACATATAAAGTTAAACATGCCACTGCCATTATTCACCTTTTCAATTCTTCATCTGAGAAAAAATACAGAGTCTTGCACATAGAGACACAATGCAAAAAAATACAAGAGGAAAAATTTAGTTTTTCCAATTTTGGTTAAAATTGTGTATTTCCTTTGAAAAAAGCAGTAACAGGTTCTATCAGGGTTATCCAAAGAGATTCGAAAAGTCACCGCACGTTCGGTGACTTTTCGTTCTCTTCAATTCGGTTCCTTTTGCCGATTGCATTTCGGTGACCCTGCGGTGTATTCAGCAAACACCACAGGGTCCCCGAATTGCAGGGAAAAGCTGCCGAAAACCTGACGAAACCTAACCGAATGCACGCTGAAAACAAGCAAAAACATCTGGATTAACCTTTGAAAAAGCCGAACAGGAGCCGAACAGGAGCCGAACAGGAGCCGAATCACACAAAGCCGAAGCAGCTGTGACGTAGAGGAGGCAGTGAATAAATTAGAAAAACCATTTGTATGAATCTGGGAAAAAGAAACGCTGTTTGCAAAGAAACTACTGAGCGAAAATGTCTGAAATTTTCACAGGAGATCCAGGGAATGATAATAAAGAGGGCTGTTACAAAAAAAATAAGTTAACTGAAAAAAAAAACAAAAAAAAAAACGGACTTTTAATTTTTTTTTAAAAAATTCAGAAAAATGCTTAAAGTATCCTAAAAAATCTATAAATAAAGAGACTTTTTGCTGCAGAATTTTATAATGAACGGTTTATTAGATATTGAATTAAAACGGGAATATTTTTAACATTGAAGCCTATGGGATTCTCCTGAATAAATTTGCCGAATTAAACCACCGAATGACAGGGCATTAGGGGAACCTTTCACTGCTGGTTTGTGTTCTCTGAATAGCCGAAGCAGTGCTTTTTCATGGGGATTTCACTGCCCTCGAACAGGGACCGAACAGGCACCGTATGTTCAGGCAATTCGACAGGATTTGGCGAATTGCCTGCTCTCTGGATAGCCGAATGGCCAGGAAAGGTAACGAACCCTGATTTTCAGCGTTCGGTTACCTTTCTCAAGCAATTCGAATCTCTTTGGATAACCCTGTATGTTTCTGATAATTATTTTTAAAACACATACCCTATAAAATATATAAACCCATGGGTATGGATGATAAGATCTGGAAAAATAAATTTACATACTGTAAATGATTGAAATTGCCAATTGAAATTCACACTTTTTTAAAATATTTTTTGTCACTGGCGCGACATGACATATACACATAATAATGATATATATTGAATCTGCCGAGTCCACTGAAAAAACAATACACATTTTTTCGAGATTCTTGAAAACAACATGACTTCAAATAGCATTTAAACATGATAAGTATAAATTGTTTAAGATAAACTTAACACACTGGGGTGAAGCGGCTCAGCAGAGAAGGAGTTAATGAATATCCGTTCTTTTGTATGGCTTCTATATAGTTACATGCAGGGTTGGATTTGCATCTCAGGAGCCTGTAGGCACACACAAATGTGGAGCTCCCCTACACCCCCCCCCCAAAAAAGAAAGAAGAAACACGCCAAAATGGCTTTTTAAATTTTAGTTTTCAGGCAACATAAAAAAGAAACCATTTTAAGGCTAGGGTCAGACGAACGCATTTTCGCGTTGTCTGTGAAAAAGTGCGTTCTAACGAATGGACGCATTTTTTCACGGAGTACGCGATAGCGGTCATACGATGCGCATTTGCATTCGTGATTTTGTACGGATCATCAATAAAACACTTTTGCATCTGGACGTTATGTTGGCCGGACATTAGCAGTGTCTGACATCTCCAAATCACGCAAACACGCCGCTAGCGGACGCAGCGCACTCTGTACGACCGTACTAGTGGTTTCACGTTCTCGACAAAATACGTTCGTTTGCCACTTGCGTTGCACGGCCGAACTTTCGTGCGACCGTACTTCGTATATTGGCCGTCATTGCCCGTCATTTGCTGCTAGTGCGGCCGTAATTAAGTGCGCCAGAACGCACGTTTAAAGTGCGCTAGTCTGACCCTAGCCTAAAAAAACTGAAATTTTTTTTCTCTCTGGTCTCAAATCAAATGAAGGGGCAGAATCTGTTGCCTTAGTTGAGTTGGTGAAGTGGCATTGTTTTTATATGTAAAAGCATATATTGCCTCTGCATAGAACAGAGAAAAAAATAAATCTTCCATTTACCTTTTAATTGGTTTTTATTTTTACATCACATGGTCATGTTTGGTATCATTGGAAAGACCAAACTCTGACCTTTCCAATGACCCCTCACTTAACCTTGTGCGGTGTACAATTTAGAGATGCAGGGTTCCAAAGTCCCCCTGTCTCTCCTCACTGCAGTGCCACGGTCTAGGTTGATTCGATTCGATGAAGCCATGCATTGAATCATCAACTCCACACTTGCTGGCAGTATAGGAAATGAGAAGGTGAGTTAGCGCAGCATCACTGTTCACTTCTTAATTGTAATCTGAATAATACTGCTTCATTAGAAAAAAAGAGAAACGTACAGGGCTATTCAGAGAGAGGTGAAAATAAGGAGAATTGGCAGAAAAGAACAATCTAGACCAAATAGCCGATTTGGAAAGTGACACGAATGGGAGAATTTTTCTGGTTTGGCTATTTTGACTTAGAATTTTCACATCTCCATTCATTCTCCTGATTTTCACCTCTTTGAATAACCCTCATATTATTTTATTTATTTTACTTGTACATAAATCAAATTTGGTTATATCCAGTATCAGTGGAAAGGCCATAATCGGGCCTTTCCAATGATACCTCATATGTACCTCTGGCATTTAGGGCTACAGAGATACAGTGGTCTAAATGATTGTAAATTGTAAAAAGAAAAGAAAAAAAAAATTCAGAGCAAGGCATCCCCTTGTGACAGGTGCCTGTAGGCACATGCCTACTCTGCCTAGTTTAAATCCGGTCCTGGATACATGTCCTAAATAATATCAATAAGGCAACCAACAGTATGTTATTAGCCAGTATTATGAGTACCTCAATTAAGTAAAGGTAAAGTAAAGTTCTGCTGTGTAGAGCATTGAAGAATAAACTTACAAAGAGACAATAATGCCAATTTAGGCTAGGGTCAGACTAACGCATTTTTCGCGCTGTCCGTGAAAAAGTGCGTTCGAACGAATGGACGCATTTTTCACGGAATACGCGATAGCGGTCATACGATGCGCAGTTTCGTCCGTGATTTTGTACGGATCATCAATAAAACACTTTTTGGGTCTGGACGTTATGTTGGCCGGACGTGTGCAGCGTCTGACGTCTCCTAATCACGCACACACGCAGCTAGCAGACGCAGCGCACTCTGTACGTCCGTACTAGCGGTTTCACGTTCTCGAAAAAATGCGTTCGTTTGCCACTTGTGTTGCGCGGACGGACTTTCGTGCGGCCGTTCTTCGTATGCTGCCTGGCATTGGACGTCATTTGCTGCTAGCACGGCCGTGATTTCGTGCGGCTAAACGCATGTTAAAAATGCGTTCGTCTGACCCTAGCCTTAGTGTTATAGCAAAATTGTAATTCAATGACTGCTGCACTGCAAAACACAAAACACATTTATATTCATGAGAAAATGTCTCTAAATTCATGGAAAATGTCTCAAAGCGTTTTATAATATGGAAAGTGCAATTCAATCACAAACGTGGCCAGTATGTCCCTGTTCTGTGCTTCTTATGCTCCTTTGTTGTACTGAGAAAAGTCTGCATTTAAACTTGATTTTATTTCAATGTCTATAGTTTAATGTTTAGTTGTATACTATACACAATCCCATACTCTGATATTTATACCTCTTTTCCCCAGGACATCTCATGCTAAAGCTAAAGCAGATGGTGCAGAGCAGGCAGCGCATTTATCCAACAATGAATCCAGTATCGCAAGAACCATGGCCAGGGAACTCTCCCCAGACTTTTACCAACCAGGTACTGTATATGGAAAAAACCCACACTCATATAATTCAAGTAGTAGAAACATCATCCGCTTAACCCCTTCACTACCAATATCGAGATATCTCAGGCTTCAAAGGAACCATCTGGTGCCCATTATCAAGATCTCTCGATCTGCAGCTCTGCAACCCAAATGCAAATGAAATTAGTTTGCTGCAAACTAATTTTGTTTGCTTTTGGACTGCAGAAGGTTCCCCCAAAGTTTTAACCCTGTGGGCCTATTGCCCAAAGAGCTAAAACTGTGTAAAATCAACTAACTGAATGTCCTGACATCAGACATTCAGCGGCCGATGCAGGGAACACAAGCTGCAACTGTAACTCAATTTGGCAGTAGATGGCACCATCTACTGGCCAAATATGTTATTACAGTAAGTAATACACTGGGGATATTTCTTACTGTATAATTAATCAAAAATATTTTTTTCAAAAAAAACATTGGTTCCTGACAATGGGCTAAATTACAATCTTCGCACAAACGTTTGCGCCGGCACAAAAAACATTAACGCGAGGGGTAAAACCATTTACGCCTAATCTCGTATTACATAGTCAGCGCAATAACCACGCTCAATCGTCTACCGCGGGTGAACCTGCGCGAACCCTGCGTGAGCTTACTGTACTGCGCGCTTCCTATACTTAACATTGTGAGCGCAAATGCGAATGTGCGCTGGTACGAGGATGGTATTACAATCTATTTGCGGTAATTACCACATAGCCTTTGCGCGCATAATTTTAGCAACTCCTAAAAGCTGGTGTACTGTTAATGGAAAATCTGGACAACCTGGCCGAACCCAAATATGCCATCCCAAAAAAAAAAAGCAGCAAAATATAGTTACACATTCTACTCATTCCAAACCAATAAAATGGAGAAGCTGTGTGTGCATGTATTATTGCTGCAGCATATATGCTCAGATTGACTGTGGCAGGCGCAATTTCTTAATGTAAGATAATTGTGGTTATTAATTCTGATTGGCTGAATCGTGAGAAAAAAACTGTTCGCACACAGGTTTTTGCGCGAGACGGTACTGCGCGAGCATTTGGACGCGTCCTGTTTGTGCGTGGTATTGATCAGCGGATGAAAAGACGCGCAAGGATTGTAATTCCAGCGGTGATTTTCACGCAAAAATTTTCGCTTTGCGCGAGGGTTTTTGCGCGAAGATTGTAATATAGCCCTATATGTATGATCACCAGACTATATCAGTCTGTAGCGATACTTTTTTTATTTTGGACAATCGATACATTTAAAAGACAAGATTTTGAGAGCATACCTCTCTTCTTCAGGTCTGGAAGTTGTACTGCTCATTATAGCTTCCAGACCTGAAGAAGAAAGTTATACTCTCAAAAACTTGTCTTTTAAAAGTAATGTTAGTCTTATAAAAAGGGATCAGTATGGACTGCTATAGTCTGGGAATTTTGGCATCTGGACTAACACAGTTTATCATGTATATATTTGTATATTGTGATAAAGGCACTGGATACAGGAATCAGTACTTCCTCTTTCTTTTATTGTGCAGTCATAAAATTAGCAGGGTACAGCAAAAAGCATCAAATAAACAAAATATAAAACAACCGCCTACTCATTCATGCGGAGTCTAACTAAATTTACAGGATGCCCTGACTGAATATTGGGCAGCTAGGCCGCTTGCCAATAAGTGGTACAATAATGAAAAGGTACTTCCTTTTATCTTCAGGAGTTTATTTTGCTTCCTTCCCTGCTGTAGCCAGCACACAGACTGCACCCTCAGAGGGGGACCACTTCTCCTATATGGGCACGGCAGACTTAATCAGGCATGAGTTTAGGATTAACCCCCCTGACGGTTTTCCCGAGTGTGGCTCGGGGTTAAATTCCTATGCTGGAAGCGGTAACCTCTAGCCACACTCCGGCTGCATACATTACCTGTCCCTGCGCTCCCTCGCTGGCCAACGCAGTCTCCTCCGGGCCGGCGATCGTGACCTCATACTTCCTGATTCCCTTCTCGCGAGAAGGGAACCAGGAAGTATGAGGGTCGTGATCGCCGGAGGAGACTGCGGGGGACAGCGAGGGAGCGCAGGGACAGGTGATGTATCCAGTGGCAACCCTAGTGTTGCTCGGGGTTACCGCTTCCAGCATAGGAATTTAACCCCGAGCCACACTCGGGAATACCGCTAGGGGGCCAAAAAAAATAATGGAACGTTTCTGACATCTAAAAGATGACAGAATCGTAACGCCAGGGAGGTTAACCCTATAGTGGGAAAATGGCATTCTTCATACACCTACTAATATATTTATGGTCTACTACCCTGTCCCTAATCACACTGTCATATATATGCATATCCTACCCAGAATTCCTTGCTGCATATGGGGAATGTGGAGCTCTGGGATGCAATTCTTTGAATTGCTGTGATGTGCAAGTGGCTTCTGCAATAATAAATATATGTATATACATAGGAATTTGTGAATTTTTTATCTTTAGAATATAAAGTGGGCTCTATTCCATTCCTGATACTAACATGGAGACAGTAAGCAGGATGATGCGTTTGCAGATTTTCCCTTACCATCTCCATGTTAATATCGTATTCCAGGGAAGGTACTATCTGAGCACCTCGCCCCAGAATGCAGCACCAAGCTCTCTGATATACACAGTAGCGCTTCCATGCTTCCTCGAGTGTCAGCTCCTGGAGTCCATAGAACTCCATGGAGACTTGCGGGTCGTGAGCACAGGATTTCCCCCTTAGCATTCCCATTTTAACGTTAGGGAAGGAATGGGGTTAAAGGTTTTCTAAAGTGTATTTTATAGAATGTCTAAAAAAATGCTAAAACAGTGTGAAAAGAAGGAAATTGCATATAATGGTGAACATGCAACTGCTGATAAGTGTACAAATAAATATACTTATATGATCATTTAGCTCCCGTGGATCCTCCTTTTAGTGGAACACAGAGGATCTTGGAATTAAACAAAAAAACAATCCAATAGCGCAATACATTTAAAAGATGTTACGTGATGCTGGTGATGTGGTGTTGTGCTATACACTCACATTTATCAGAGACTAAAACTCTGGCTCTGGATGTATAGGTGTTCAGTCAACTCAAGGGTGACACACTCCTTCTTTGCCAAGATCACCTTAAAGATAAGAGGTTGAGACGGCGTTCCGATAGCGTAATAAAGTAGTAGTAGTAGTAAAGCAGTAACTTAAAAAAGTGTCTTTGTCATGGGATATCGGCATGTGAGTGCAATACCAGTACAACTTTGTTTTATTACTCCACAGACAAACCATAAATTCTTTATATTAATGCGGTCATATGATATTTTTCTGCAGGTATGAGCATTGAATAGTGTCTTTAGAAAATGTTTTGCGAATGGTCTTTTCCTTTCATGTTTTTGTCAAAATACTAACTATTCCACTGATGTTTTATGGAGTTTTGAAATTCACCCTCTGAATGTGTTCTCAATATACTCAGGGCCCGAGTACATCAAAAGGAAGTTACTCCAGGAGATTATAGAAAATACAGAACAAATGGAGCAAAAAGAACCAGTTGCTTCAGCCTCCAATGAGCCTTCAACCCCTCCAGAGAGTTCCCAACTTCAGGAAAATCAGCCTTCTTCAAGAGATATTTCTCCAGTGCGGACACCATCACGTACCTCAGCTGAAACTCCACCAGATACAAAGGTATTTAAGCAGAACTCAAGAAAAGAAAAGTTACTGTCTCCAGGCAACTGGAATGGAGACCAGAGTCGTGGTGGTAGCCATGCTGGAAGCAGAGCTGCAACTCCATCAGGAGTCACCGGAATTACTTCTTATAGTCCAACCAGGCAGAGTCAGCAAACAAATCCTGCACATGATGCACAGGTGAAATCTCTTCACAGGTTGGAAGAGAAACTAAGCAATACGGATGTTGAATTTCATAAGGGATATCATAGCTATGCTGTACGGACCTCACCGGTGACTCCTCCGCTGGACTACGAGGAGAGAGAAGCATTCCCTTCACCTACAGCATCACCAAAGACAGGGACCCCAGATCTGAAAGAACACGTAAAAGAAGAATTACCTTTTTCTCAAGCCGCTCATGATAGAAAAACCAACGTGGAACCTCTTAAAAAGGCTGAAACTACCAAAGACATCAAGCCAGAAGTAAAAGCAGAAAAACCTCAGGTGAAGACAGTCTTGAAAGCTGATTCCAGAAGTGATATCAGCACAGAATCTAAAAAAGAAAGGGCTTATGAGACCAAAGTAGTCCAGAAACCTGAGCCCAGGACAATCCAGAAACCAAGTGTATCAAAACCAGAGTCTAAAGTTGTGACGAAAGCAGCCCCCCAAAAACTTGAACCAAAGCCTGCGCTCAAGACTGAGTCTAAAGCATTGACAAAATTGGAAACAAAGAGTGTAGCTAAAAAAGGTGTCCAAGGTGCATTGGAGGCAAGTATGCAAGAAGAGATTGAAGAGGTAAGCATTTCCAGTTTGTATTGCTCTTACTGAACATTAACCAACATTTAAAGGTGTCTAGTCATGGACGATGGGGCACTGGTAACTCATGGGAAGAACACCTTTGCTTATACCTTTTTCTTGGTACTGTAATGGTTGGTGGGGTGGTGTGAGCCCAGTATTGCAGGGGTTCACAGGTATACAGACAGGAGGGAACAGGATTATTGGGTGTCACAAATGTACCTTGGGGCGGTAGACAGGACACAAGGGGGGACTCCAGGCAAGGTACAAGTGGGTATTCCAAAAGAATGGTCAAGACGATCTGTTGATCAGAGGCTGGCAGAAGGTGGTAATCGATGGGCAAGCAGGGGCTCTGGTACACAGGAGGGTACACAGCAGGAAGGTGTGGTGTATGTTTGTGCTTAAATGTTTGTGTACCAGATATCAGTGCTGAGTATGGGGCAGCACTTTACATGTGCTGCCTGAGCCTGGAAGGTAAGCACAGTGCAATCAGCAGCGGAGGCATTACAGGTACTGTCACATAGCCTCCTCACTACCCTAACACAAGGAAATTAAATTAAATGCCAGAAATGTGAGTATCACACATGTAAGGGACTTGGATGGTCATCCCTTATTTTTTCTGTAAATATTCACAATTGAAACTAAGCACTGCCAGATTTGTGATGAGATTAAAAGCTCTCAAAGCAGTTTCAATTTGCACACTGCATACAAATAGCTCGACACTCAGCACAAAATGATGAAATGACCAGTACGCTCTATGTAGTACTATTGCCTTTTCACTACCATGACTGAGTTACCTTGATGTCACCATCAGCCTGACATTAAGTCGGAGAAATGCAGATGAATTTTGTTTATTGCAATTTGTTTTGTTTGCAATTGGGCTCCAAAATATTTGAATATTTCCCCAAACATACACTACATTGTAAATATCAACCTTTGTACTCAGGGCCAGATTTACAATTAGGCAAAGTGGGCATGTGCCTACAGGTGCCAGGAAATGTTAATTTACAGTAGAAAAATGCAGGGAAGCGCTAAACTCGAACCTCAAGCCCAGCTTGCGGAAATATTGGAATAGCAATTCCCACCCTTAGGATAACTGCAGGAGAGATGGGGCCACATTACATTCATCGCGCTAAAACAGGGACGCTAGGAAGAAAAACCTGCGCCTGCAGGTTTCTCCTTTGCACCCCCGTTTTAGCGTGATATTACAATGCAGGCTCTAAAAAAGCTGCCTGCATCGTAATGCAGTGCTAAGCCCCGAATTGTGCGCGGCAACGCTAAGCGCCGCCGCGAGCATCTACTCGATGGAGTCCATGGGACTCGCGAGATCTGGCAGCTTGGCGTAGTGATCCGCAGGGGAAGACTGGGGGACTTTTTCCCCCAGTCTCTCCCTACTCCCGGTGGACAGAGGAGGCGGTTGGAGCCGCGTTCCTCACTGCAGGATAGGAGGTGAGTGACTGATTCATTTAGGGGGGGGGGGGTTCTGCTGGTGCTGACGGATTCTGCAGCAGCAGAATCCGTTAGCACCAGGACCAGGCTGTAGTTAACTGTCGGGTTAACCGCAGCCAGATGGTAATTAGCGTCAGTATATTGTAATACTAACGCTACTTAATACTTTGTGCTCCCCATGTTAAGCATAGGGAGCGCAAAGTACAGTAACCTCGCGCTGAAAAGCATAAGAATCCAATTGCTAACGTTTTTTTTAACCCATTAGCGTTTGGATTGTAATATGGTGCGCCCGCGCTAGGGCCACCTAAGCTAACGTTAACGCTCACTCAGGTGAGCACTAACGTTAGCGATAGGAATGTAATGTGGCTCATTATGTGTAATGTCTCCAGTAGTTATTATAATTTATTATTATTGTTATTCCTTAATTATGTAGCGCCAACATATACAACATTTGACAGACCAACACAGGAGGAAATAAGGGCCCTAGTCCCGTGGGAACTTAAAATCTAGAAGGGTTGGAGGGTGAGAAACAAGAGGAAAGGACTGCAAGGTGAGAGTGATGGACTGGTTGGGGCAGTGAGGTGTATCAGTGAGTCGGGTGATAGGCTTCACTGAATAGGAATGTTTTAAGGGAGCATTTGAAGGAAGGGAAACTAGGGGAAAGTCAGACAACCCAAGGAAGTGTGTTCCAGAGGAAGAGGGCTGCGCTTGAGAAATCCTGCAGTCTACCATTGGAAGAGGTGATGCAGGGAGAAGCTAGGCAAAGGTCGCTGTTTGACCTTAGGGTGCGGGCTGGGGTGTATTTGATGATTAGTGAGGACAGGTATTGGGGAGCTGAGTTAGTGAGATCTTTTTAGGTCAGGGTAAGGATGGAGCATGAATTTAATTCTGCAGTGGATAAGGAGCCACTCAGCCAGTGAAGAGACTTGCAGAGAGGAGCGGCAGAGACATAGTGGCAGGTTAGGCAAATAAGCCTGTCAGAGGCATTTAGGATTGAATGTAGAGGGGTGACGGAAGACAGCTAGAAGATTATAACAGTAGTCAAGTTGGGCAGGAGGAAGAGAGAGAGACCGGCTGTGGGGGATGGAGAACAGAGGAGAGTCAAGTGCAACTCCGAGACAGTGAAATTGGTTTTATGGCCCCTTAGATAGTTTTGAACTACTTCTTCCATGATGCTCAGATATTTGTTAGGATGGCAAAGCCTCATGGGAAATGTAATTCCAAAACACCCTGATAACTGGGTGCTGACTTCTGCTTTATGCACTCTATGCACTCTATCAGGTCTATCCAAAGAAAGGTGAAACTCAAGAGAATGACTGGAGAAGTGAAAATTCTAGGTCAAAATAGCCAAACCAGAAACATTCTCCCATTCATCTCACTTTCCATATAAGATATTTGGTCTACATTGTTCTCTTCTCCTGCCAGTTCTCCTCATTTTCACATCTCTCTGAATAGCCCTGTAGGTGATATACACATCGTATCATGCAGTGCACTCACCTGCTCCAAATCTCTTCTTTCTCAAGAAATACAAAAATAACTTTGTAGATTTCTTTAAACCAATTCCACAGTACATTATTTAGTGACTATAATCCATCCAGCATCTGAAGTGATTGAATCTCTCATAGATTTCATTAACTCTCCAATTAATAGGAGGCAAGTGCCCAGACAAAAAATGTTCTCATTTAGCTGAGATGCTTTTGTCAGTAATAATTAGATGATAATCAATGATTGAGCTGAATGCCTTCAGTTAATTTAAGCAGTTCCCAAACATTAACGTTGCAAAGATTTCTAGGATTTCTAGCCTTCTAGTGGCTTGCTTTACCTTATTTTTTACCTTTTTAATTAATAAAATAAAATGCAATCACAATGCTTAGCTTCCAAACAACAGGGTTTCCCTGGCGATACCATAACATAGGTTTTCATTACAGGGATTTTTACCACCTAAATCTATATACCACAGTGACGTGCGGTGAGGTCAGTGGCTGGTGAGGCACTGGTTAGTATCAGAGCCAGATATACACAGGTTACATAGGTTCAGGTTTAGTGTTCCCCCGGATCTGGCTGCTCTCATTGGTCCCCAGGATCTGGCTGCTATCATTGCTCCCCAGGATCTGGCTGCTCTCAGTGCTTCCCAGGATCTGGCTGCTCTCAGTGGTCCCCAGGATCGGGCTGCTCTCAGTATTTACCAGGATCTAGCTGCTCTCAGTGCTCCCCAGGATCGGGCTGCTCTCAGTGCTCCCAGGATCTGGCTGCTCTCAGTGCTCCCAGGATCTGGCTGCTCTCAGTGCTCCCCAGGATCTGCATCATCCACTCCAGGCAGCCGAGTGTCACACTGAGGGCACACTGTGCCACACCCTGAGCACAACCCCGTGCCCGCTGACTGTGCGAGACAGGACAGTCACATGTCATATCAATTTATGGGAGGCCTGCCTCCCATGCAGGTGTTTTTTGAATGGCTTAGCCCACTGGCGCTTTCCCATTGGTCCAAGCTATTCCATTGCTCTCCCAGTGCCTCTGAGGCACTTGGAGAGCAATGTTCAGAAAGTGGGCAGTGCTCGGATGTCTGTTCATTGATACCATGTGTATCTAAGCAAAGGACAGTATGTCAGAGACACTCCTACACAGAGAAATGCAACTTATATGTCATCGATGAGGCCCATGAAAACTTTAAACATTTTTGGACACAAACATTTTTCAGAGTTTTCTCTATTATATGTGATAAATAAAATAGACATTCCCAACATTAAACGGGTTATTCAAAGAACACCGAATTGGACACAAATTACCCCGAAAGATGAATTTTCCCGTTCACTGCAATTTCGTGGTCATTCGGCTAGTCAAAAAGCTGGCAATTCGCCAGATATTGGTGAATTGCCAGCGAAATACAGTGACCTTTGGCAGCAGGGGAAACCCCCATAGAGAAGCAATGGTTACTCTATTGAGAACACCGAACAGCATCGAAATGTCCTGATGTTCGGTAGTTTCATTCGACAGGTTTAATCAGGCGAATCCCATAGGTTTCAATGTAAAAAAATTCCCCTTTTTCTTAAATATTTATTCAACCGTTTATTCTTTTCATTTGCAACAAAAAGTCTTTGTTTTTTTAGGATTTATTAGGCATTTTTTGGAATTTTTTTGGTGACATTTTATTCTTATTTTTTTTAATTTGGCTTTGTTTTTTTGTTCTGTAACAGACCTTTTTATTATTATTCATAGGACCTTGTATAGTTCTTCCAGGTATTTTCATGCAGTATGGTTTTTTAAACACCTTTTTAAAACTAGCGTTTTTTTTTTTTACCCCTGTTCGTCGGCAGGTCGGCTCTTTTTGGATCGATTCGGCAGTCTGTTCGGCGGATCGTTGGATGCATTCTGTGATTTTTCGTTGGGTTATTTGATCGATTTGGCGATTTGGCGGTTTTGCGGTGGTTTGAGAATGCGTTCAGCGCGGTTTTTCGATTCGTTAGGTTTTCTGGCGGTTTGGAAATGCTTTTGGCGTATTGATTCGAACGGAGAGCACATATCGGTGCTCTCTGAATAACCCCTTAAGAGTTCTTGGCATTGGGATCCTTCTTACAGACAGGGTACCATGTCCTTGCAAAATAACAGGGTCCTTTTGGGCATCGATTAACCACAGCCTTGTAGGGTCACAAAAACACACCGTTTATTGTCTGCAATATTCACAGTCCATGCAGCAACACAAACCTTAAACATAAAGGGCCAAATTATGATCCTAGCGGTAAAACGGGGGCGCTAGGGAGGAAAAACTGCACCCGCAGTTTCCCCCTAGCCGGCCCGTTTTACCGCTAGATTACAATGCAGGTGCTAAAAAAGCTGCCTGCATTGTTTGTTAAGCACGCGCATCCTCTCATTGGAGTCCATAGGATAATGAATGATAATAAGGTCTGTTAAAGAAATAAGAAAATATTTTTTTAATTTACTTATTTTCTTCCACAGCAATGGCATTGTCCATTTGTCACATATAAAATGAGCAATACCACTGCCGTTACTCACCTTCTCAATTCCCAATCCGGGAGCAATGATTGATAATAGAAAAGAAAATCAGTGAGGAGGCCGCGAGTAAGAGCAGAGGTGAGCAGCCGATGCACTTTAAGTAGGGGGCAGAGTTGCTGAACTATGGGCCTCTGGGTTGCATTTGCCCCCAGGCCAAAAGTTGCAAGTCAGCTCCTGCTAAAAACTAGGGATGTGCATGGCTGAAAAATCTGTTTAGTTTAGTTTAGTTTCGTTACGTTTTTAAATAATTCTGTTTTCGGAATTTCGTAACTAATTTAGTTTCTTATTTCGTTTCGTTTCGGATCGATTTGAAATCTCGAATCGATTTGAAATTTTGAATCTATTCGAATTTCATATATCAATTCGATAGTTGATATCAATTCAAATTTTGGATCACTAAATAAAACCCCAATTAATCAAATTTTGCTGTTAATAGAAAAGCTAGGGTTAAATTTTAAGCTGTGTCACAGATTTAGTAGTTGAGTCTAATTAAACATAAAAATTTATTTGTTTCATAAAGTCCTTTGCTGACTATTACTTGTATTATAAGTTAAGATCAATTCGATTGTTGATATCAATTTGATAGTTCATTTCAAATTATTGTTGATATCAATTATTCAAAATTTTCTTTTATGATGATGACACAGTGTAAAACAAAATAATTTCATTATATACACCATTTAGTTTCGTTTCAAATTCGTATCGCATCGATTCGTTATTCAGAAGTACTTCCGAACTACGAATTATCACATTTTGTTCCAAATTCCAAATTTTTCCAAAACGAATGCACATCTCTAGTAATAACACATTGGGAGGTGAAAAGAAGGGGAAGAGGCACACCCAGCTCTTCTGCTCCATGCCCATGAAGGCCTTAATCTGGCACTGATTTACACCCCTTCATAGCAATGGTCTTCCCTGATGAATGTGGCCTCTTTCAGCAGGATTATGCCCCTGCCACACTGCAAAAAAACTTGTTCAAGAATGGTTTGAGGTACATGATAAAGAGTTCAAGGTGTTGCTTTGGTCTCCAGATTCCCCAGATCTCAGTCCTGTTGAGTAACTGTGTAATATGCTGGAATAGCAAACCCGTTCCATGGAGGCCCCACTGCACAACTTGACGGAGATAAAGGATCTGCTGCTAATGTCTTGGTACCAGATACCACAGGACATGTTAAGAGGTCTTTTGCAGTCCACACCTCGGTGTAGCAGCACAGATGTTTTGGCAGCACGTTGGGGACCTACACGATATTAGACTTGTGGTCTTAATGTTGTAGCTGATCGTTGTATAAAAAGGTTTACTCAAAATTACAGCTTATGCTCCGACAGATAATTCCCCCATTGGGTAGAGTTACAAATTATAGCATTTGCCCTCCGAGCTGTTTCAGAAAACAAATACATAAAATGTAATTTTATAAGTATCGTCTCTCAGTATTTAACTTTGAAAAATACAGCTCGTGTGTTTCTGAGACAAGATAAATAAAGTGTAATACAGTTGCAAGAAAAAGTATGTGAACCCTTTGGGATTATGTGGAGTTTTGCATGAATTGGTCATAAAATGTGCTCTGATCTTCATCTAGTAAGTCACAACAATTTGAAAAACACAGTCTGCTTAAAATAATACAACACAAACCTATGTTTTCATGTTTTTATTGAACAGAACATGTAAACATTCACAGTGCAGGGTGGAAAAAGTATGTGAACCTTTGGACTTAATAACTGGTTGACCCTCCTTTGACAGCAATAACTTCAACCAAACGTTTCCTGTAGTTGCAGATCAGACCTGCACAACGATCTGGAGTAATTTTGGACCACTCCTCTTCACAAAACTGTTTCAGTGTAGCAATATTCTTGGGATGTCTGGTGTGAAATGCTCTCTTAAGGTCATGCCACAGCATTTCAATCGGGTTGAGGTCAGGACTCTGACTGGGCCACTCCAGAAGGTGTATTTTGTTTTGTTGAAGCCATTCTTTTGTTGAATTACTTGTATGCTTTGGGTCATTGTCCTGTTGCATCACCCATCCTCTGCAGAGCTTCAGTTGGCGGTCAGATGGTCTTACGTTTTCCTGCAAATTGTCTTGATAAACTCTGGAATAAATTTTTCCATCAATGACAACAATCCGTCCAGGCCCCGAGGCAGCAAAGCAGCCCCAAACCATGATGCTCCCTCCGCCATGTTTTACAGTGGGGATGAGGTTTTGATGTTTGCTGTGCCTTTTTTTCTCCACACATAGTGTTGTGTGTTTTTTCCAAACAACTCAATTTTGGCTTCATCTGTCCACAGAATATTTTGCCAGTAGTGCTGTGGAACATCCAGATGCTCTTTTGCAAACTTCAAACGTGCTGCAATATTCTTTTTGGACAGCAATGGCTTCCTCTGTGGTGTCCTCCAATGTACTCCATTCTTGTTTAATGTTTTCCTTATTGTAGATGAGTCACCACAAATGTTAGCATGTGCCAGAGATTTCTATAAGTCTTTAGCTGACACTCTAGGATTCTTCTTTACCTCATTAAGCATTCTGCGCTGTGCTCTTGCAGTCATCTTTACAGGACGACCACGCCTAGGGAGAGTAGCAACAGTGCTGAACTTTCTCCATTTGTCGAGTGTCTGTCTTACCGTGGACACATGAACGTCTAGGCTTTTGGAGATACTTTTGTAACCCTTTCCAGCTTCATGCAAGTCAACAATTCTTGATCGTAGGTCTTCTGAGAGCTCTTTTCTGCAATGCGTGGTTCACATCAGGCAGTGCTTCTTGAAACCAGTAAACCCAAAACTGGTGTGTGTTTTTAAAGGGCAAGACAGCTTTCAGCAACACATCCAATAATATCACACTGATTGGACTCAAAGTTGGCTTACTCCTGGCTCCAATTAGCTCTTGGAGAAGTCATTAGGCTAGGGGTTCACATACTTTTTCCACTCTGCACTATGAATGTTTACATGTTATGTTCAATAAACACATGAAAACATATAATGTTTGTGTTGTATTATTTTAAGCAGACTGTGTTTTTCAAATTGTTGTGACTTAGATGAAGATCAGAGCACATTTTATGACCAATTCATGCAAAACTCCACGTAATCCCAAAGGGTTCACATACTTTTTCTTGCAACTGTAAGTGTGTGGGTGCATGTGTGTCTTTTGGGATATTTGTAGAAAGTTAATTTTGGGTTCACAATGTTTCAAAAATAAGTTAGTAGAATTTGATATACGTACTAATATATACGTATATAGAATTTGATATACGTGTCCATAAAGTCTCTTTACAATTTCAAAAATTTATTACAAAGGCAAATAAAAAGACAGATAAGTGAAAATTACTACAAAATAAGACGTATATATTGAAGGTTTTTTGCCTCATTTAATACACCTCTATATGGGCACCATTAGTTGCACGAAGCACATCAAGACGGTCCTCAATTTCTTGCCATGTTCGCTGTAGCATACCCTCATCAATGGTGGCAATGGCTTTAGATTAGTGATGTCCCATACCTTTGTTCCATACACGATATCTTTAACATAACCCCATAGAAAGAAGTCGATGGGAGTGAAATCTGGTGAACGAGGTGGCTGGGGAATTGGGCCACCCCTTCCAATCCATCGGTCATGAAATGTTCAATGGGGTTCATTTAACAGTACCTCATTCATCAACAGGGTACCTGAAATACACGAAAGCAATGTGATAAAATCCTTGATAATGACTGAGTACATAGAACAAATCTGAGGAAGATATCTCATCAATTGCCTTTTGTAACAATTTTTTTAAATTGTAAAGAGACTTTATGGACACCCTGTATAGTAAGAGATTTGCCTTGCCATGGGGAGATGAAACTTCAAAAGGTACTAAATATATACTGTATATCCTACCAATTACTGAGGTTTGGCAACATTGATCTCTCCACAAGTAAAGCCGTCTGTATCTCAAGATATTACTTCATTAGTGAAGAAAATTAAGAAGGGCCGCCATCTCAACAAACACAATATTCATTTTCTTATTTACTGTTCTTGCAGAGACCTGATATCATCATGATCTGCATGGTGATTTTATTGAATATTGGCCTGTCTATCCTATTTGTACATTTACTGACATGAAGCAATGCCGTAAGTATTTATTCCTTCAACAGGTAAAATACATTCAGTTTTGAAAGTCATCGTATCTGCGTGTTTCTCATGTTGGGACTTAGAGGGAAGGGAAGCTATTGTGTACTGTTACTTTTTACAGTCTTGTGCGGCAGAGGGAACAATATGCCCTCTCGTGCCTGCTTTTTGTTTAAGGTCCCCACAAGAGAAAACAAAATTAACTATTTTCCACTGGGTCAGTGTGAGATTTTGTTTTCGCTTAGACAAAAAGCAAAGGTTTTTCATTCAATAGGAGATCGTGCACGAGTGTTCTGCACCTTTGGAAAACCATCTTCTGCTTGCTCGATTAGTGTGGCCTAGATGACCTGGCAACATATTCGAAGGCGCCAGATTGCACCACTACAGGGACATTGTGTTGATTGTCTGTTGACCTTTCCAGTCAGCCCTTGGCCTCTCACCATCCCGTACCAACAGGAATTCCCAATTGTCTGATGCTCAGTCTGGCCTGATCGGCAATGATTAATGTGACCTTGGATTTGTTCCATTTATGACAAATTCTCCAGTATCTGCTTGTATCAGATCTGCTAATGCAATGTCCTTTACACGAAAAATATATTTTCATGGCTTGAAAAATTGGTTTCTAACCTAGACGCCAGTAAGAAACCTTGGGAGCCAACTGCGGGCTACATTACAATCCTAGTGTTAAAACTCGGGTGCAAGGGAGGAAAAACTGCACCTGCAGTTTTCCCCCTTGCGCCTGTGTTTTAACGCTAGATTACAATGCAGGCGCAAAAAAAATGCTGAGCGCAGCCGTGAGCATCCACTCGATGGAGTCCATAGGACTCCATTGAGTTTCCCCCTGCCGGTCACATGACCAGCTGGATCTCGCCTCGCGAGATCCGGCTGGTCGGTGTAGTGATACGCAGGGAGAGACTAGGGGGACTTTTTCCATGTCTTCCGTGTCTGTTCATTTCTGTCTCTGTTTATCTATCTTTTTCCATCTCTAGTTTTTGCTATCTCTGTTCAGTTATCTCTCAGATTATCTCTCTCTGTTTTTCTGTCTCTGCTTAGTTAACGCTTGCTCTGATTTTCTGTCTCTGGTTATCTGTATCTCTTTATCTCTATTTATCTATATCTGTTTATCTCTCTGTTTTAGTCTTTGTTTAACGCATTTATCTGTCTTTGTCCTTTGCATTTATCTATATTTATCGCTCTCTGCTTTTCTATCTCTGTTTAATTAGCTGTATCTGTTTATCTCCATTTATCTATTTCTCTGTTTTCTCTCTGTTTAACTCATTTATCTATATCTGTTTATCTTGCTGTTTATCATGCTCTTTTTCTCCATTTATGTTTTTCCATCTCTGTTTATCTCTCTCTCTCGTTTCCTCTTTATTGTCTCTCATTTCCTCTTTATAGGCTTAACTCGTTTATCTATATGTGTTTATCTCTCTCAATGTCATTGTTTACCTCCCTTTCTCTGTGTTTCTCTCCGTTTAACACGTTGATCTATATGTGTTTATCTCTCTGTGTCATTGTTTACCTCCCTTTCTCTCTGTGTTTCTCTCCGTTGATCTATATGTGTTTATCTCTCTCAATGTCATTGTTTACCTCCTTTCTCTCTATATTTCTCTCCATTTAACACGTTGATCTATATGTGTTTATCTCTCTCAATGTCATTGTTTACCTCCTTTCTCTCTATGTTTCTCTCCGTTTAACACGTTGATCTATATGTGTTTATCTCTCAATGTCATTGTTTACCTCCCTTTCTCTCTATGTTTCTCTCCATTTAACACGTTGATCTATATGTGTTTATCTCTCTGTGTCATTGTTTACCTCCCTTTCTCTCTGTGTTTCTCTCCATTTAACACGTTGATCTATACGTGTTTATCTCTCTCAATGTCATTGTTTACCTCCCTTTCTCTCTGTGTTTCTCTCCGTTTAACACGTTGATCTATATGTGTTTATCTCTCAATGTCATTGTTTACCTTTCTTTCTCTCTACGTTTCTCTCCATTTAACACGTTGATCTATATGTGTTTATCTCTTTCAGTTTTTCTCTCTGTCTATGTTTATCGACCTCTATGCCGCTGATTTTCCAAATATTGCATTGACATGTTTGGTAACATTTTTGCTTACACAGGAAAACATTAATTGCAACCTATGGATTTCTCGAAGCTGCCTTTCAGAAAGATCTCACGGAAAGATGTCGGGACGAGCAACAGTCGATTTGTACCTTGACAAGCCGATAAGGGATCTGAGAGATGCGGACGATCAATAGAACTTCACTCCTGCACATTTACCTGTTACATGCAAGCAATGACATGAAACAGATTTCTGATTATCTTTCTATGAGTTTTGTCAACGCACTGTGAGGTTAAACGGCTTCGTTTGTAAAGAAAATAATTAGCTCAGTTGATAAATACATCACTAACACTGAGGGATAAAAACCGAGATGTTTTTTCATCTGTGAATTCTTGCTCTAAAGCGAACATTTACTTCACTTAGGACAGGAATTCATAGGATGGAAATCTATATATATGTGCTGGAGGGTAGGGGGCACGTTCAAAGAGACTCTCATACATTTTAATTTCAACTCCTAATTTATGTTTTTTTTTAAATAAAAGGTTTTCTGTGTGCAGGATTTAGGTTGTCGAATTGAATTTCGTAGGTACAAGACGGAGACGACATGTTTACACTTATTCACTCAAAAATAAATCAACCGCAATTATCTAACCCCATGTCTTAAAAAATAGGATTTCAAGATTAAAAAAAAAAGTTTTTTTTTAAATTTATATATATTTTGCATGTGCTAGAGCTTTGATTTTAGAAACGCTGTACAATAATGAATGATATGCGCATAATTCTTTTATGAAGCATATTACCGTGGCTGTATGCAATCAATAACCCAAAGCGACCGTTTTTTAAAGACAAAAAAAAGAGCTGAAATGAAAGCACTTATTTTTTAGAGCGTTTTCATTAATGATCAGACCAATGCCTTTTCATTTTTTTAAAGAACAATATCTGTTTATGTACAAAGCCGGTTTTTCCCCTCTCCCTTTACTTTTATTTTCTGATCCGCTTAGGTTTTGATTAGCAGGTAGGAATTCTTGAATCATCTCAGTTAATTTATCTGCTAAATAACATATTCTCCTAAAAGATGGCAAAATATGGCTTTTGGGTTAAAAAAAGGTGAATGAAAACACTGGAAAATAAGACTTTAAATGACATTAACACTTTGTCTTTGATTGGCTCTCCGTCAATCACTGGGTTAGATGGTAGATGTAAAACACAATTTTTTTTAATTTCATGTATTGTGTGTCACGTTAAAAAGCAAATCACGGCTACGCTTGAATAGTAGTTTGTTTGGTTTTGAAGGGGTGGGAGAATACGGCAGCGTCGAGCATGAGTCCATAATTCACTCCTGTATGTCCTGATAAATGTCATTGTAGGGGATCTTAATTCTTTCATACAAACGACCAGTTTTTCAGATATGATCCCATGTCCGCAGACAATAGGAAGATCCAAACATATGTTTCTGGTACCTACAGTGAAGAATAACGTCTACCTTTAGATGAACAGTGATCTAAGGGTCCACTGCCCATGCCTGTACGCACTATTAATGCTACGGAAATAATAATATTCAACAGAAAATTCAATTACAAATGGGCTCCGGAATGTCCCCCAAACGTTCATGCAAAAACAGTTTGAACAGCCGGGACTCTGTGTCTAAAACACAGATCCCCAGCTAATTCATCCTCTTGTTTCAGCTGCAGTAGTGCTTTTTGGCCAGAAGATGGCGATGTGTGTCTTTCAATTACATCTACTACAGTAAAAAATAAACTGTGAATATCCCCAATAATTTTTTACTGTATAGTTAATAATAGCGCCTGGTTTTATGGAGAATAACGTGTATAGATACGTAAAGTTTTGGCTATTGCCTCTCGGTGTACTATAAATCATGGCTATAAATTAGATAAAGTCAATGGTGAGAGAGCCCGCAGCTGAAACATTGCATATTTGTCCTGTAGCTTTACCGCTCTCATTAGTAAATCAATTTACTATGCAGGCCAGAGTATCCATATTATTGATTAGGTATTATAATGAGTCAATACTGGATTTCAGGACAGGGTTTGGAAAAGAGGGGCCGGTGGGACACAGGTTGAGCTTGCGCTTACCATATCTGGATTACTGTTTTGTTGTACAAATTGCTGCTGTCTGCCAGTGTTGTGTTGCTGCCCGAGAATGATGGTAGTTGAGCACGCAAAATTCTATCCTGTTGCACATCTTGATTACTGACCATCAGTTAATAAAGTCTGCTCTTTCAATGATATAAACTTGGCGTTTATTTGACAATGATTCTCTTCAAAAGTTGCTTAATCATGTTATTCCAATGGATTAAAACTTTCAACTGTATGTGAGTTGGTATTTGAGCATTCATTGCTCTTTTGTGGCTTTTGAGTTCAAAGTGCAGGCCCATAATTCCAAGTCAACTTTTGAATTCATCTGTATTCAAAATATGAAGAAATTCAAGTTCCTGTGATATAACCGCTGGACACAGGGATCAGTGCTTCCACTTTTCTTTATTATGCAGCCATGGAACATGCAGGGTACATCATAAACAGAAAAATAAAACAAATACAAATGAAATACCTACTCCTCATGTGGGCCCCAACTAAACGTTTATTATTCCTACCTATAGTATTGGGTGGCTAAGCCGCTTACCAATAAGCAAAATAAAATTGTACTATACTTTTGGCTTCAGTATTTAGCTTCCTTCCCTACTTCACCCAGCACCAAGACTGCCTTCTGAGAGGAAACCATAGCTCTTATAAGGGCAGGGCAGTCCTAATCAGTCATCAGATGTGAGTTAACCCTATAGGGTGAAAAGTGCTTTCTCCATTCGCCTGCTAAATGGTCTATTACCCTGCCCCTAATCATACTGTCACATGACCTAAAAACATTTACAATTTAATTACACACATGGCAAAATCAAGTACAATGCTGTCAGTTATTGAACCAATTTCAAAAGAAAGTCAGAGAATAGACCCTTTCTAACACATACAGCCAATGGAGACACCACTACTATAACATTCATTTTAATGAGCTGTTTGATTGGACTATGTTACTAAGCCTATGTTACCATCTTTTTGAGCTTTGGCTAATCTTTCCACATCTGTCAACCTATGTATAAATATAACCTCATTTTACTTAGAGCCACATGGTCATACAAATACACCAAACATTTATTCTCTATGGAGGTTTGATAGCAGCATGTATCCCAGTCTATCCTCATTCTCCATGGTTGGTAGAATGAAGCCATAAAGACTGATGTACAAAGATTTGCGTAGCTGTTTGAAGGCATAATATACACACTCTATGCAGAGATACAACGGTTCAGACCAGGGGTCAAGTCCCCCAAAAAAGTGTGGAAACTCAAGATTGAACCATTGGAAGATTCACAGCCATTCAAGCTTCTTGTTATTATCATGATGAGCATGCCATTCCTCTGACAAATCTATATAAAAATAGGGAGAAAGCTGCATAACGAAAAGCAACACATAGGGTAATACCTTCCAAATGGGAGATATTACCCTATTTGTCGCTTTTTCATTTTGCACATTCCTCTGATAAGCATAGACAAATTTGCCCAAAACTTAGAAACAACTTTAAATATAGATATTAGATATTTTTATGTATTTATGTCTGAATTGAAAGTTATTGCATCTGAATTGAAAGTTATTGCAGTTGGCCAGTATATCAGCTGAATAGGAACTAAGTTTCTTCTTTTAATTAATGGGGGTGCTGCTTTCTCAGGCATTCCTGCTCAGATTGACTCCTGCAACAGTTGGAGGCCTTTAGTCCATTCACTACCAAGTTGTTTTCCAAAAAAACACTGTCAGAAACCAGTGGATTTATAGAAAACAACTTTCTATTACAGTGTAAAAATTAATGTACCCTTAATAAAATACATTTTAGAGGCAGCAAGCTTATTGACAGGCTAAAAATGTGTCGCTACGACTATAATAATACACTCAGCTGGTGATCCGCATTTCCTAGAAAGAGACAACAAATCCACAAACTGTTCAAACAGCTTCAGCACCTTGGATGACCAGTCCAAGGTGCTGAAAATTTATGGAAACATTCTGGAGATCATTTGCAAACCTATTTAATTTTCAGTAAACAAAATTGCTTTGCATTGCTCCAGAATATGACCAGATTGAGTTTACTCAATGTTGGACTCCAGCAAGAGTTTTTGAACATTGAGTATATTCAACCATGCTAGTGAAGTGGTTAGATAAACAAGTTTTTCTCTGCAGGATGAGTACCAGCATCAACAGGGAGGAGGGTATGTGATGCTCAAGTTGCTACATTTCAAGTTGTATTGTCAAGCACTAGCATTCACATTGGTCAAAGAGAAAGAGCAAGCTTGAAGTTTAGCTGTTTTTCAGATTTATCGTGAAATGAAAACATTATTGGTCAAATAAATTAGTGATATTTCCTTCAATTACATGAAGAATTGTTATTAAATGGAAGTCTGGTGTTGAATGTACCAGTATGTTTTACTGAATCCAAAAGATAATAGACGGGCATTCTATATGCATATTGTCTGTATGTGAGTGCACTTTACCATAACCCTATGGTTGGGAATATATCAGCTGCAATATAACCTATATATATAATAATATTATATTTTTATACAATAAATATATAGACGATATAATACAGAACACTGAGCGGTTGGAACGATCACTGACCATTGAATGGAACTACATATTACAACCAAGCCATTGCTCTTATTCACCCCCCAGTTAAATATTTTTTTTCTTTCGTTTCCATTTTAGGCTCGGGTCAGACGAGCGGACTGATCAGGTCCGTGTTGCCGCACATTTGTACGTCTGTTATAGCATATAATTATGAACAATGGAGCCCCACACACAAAGTACGTCCGCATGGAACTGCGGACGCATAACGGACGCAGCAAACGGACGCAGCAAACGGACGCAGGTTAGGCAAGAACGTAAATTTGCTAGAACGGACGCACAGAGTGGGCTGTGTCCGCAACGTCCACATAGCTTTGTGTGTGAGTGATGGAACAAAGTCAGACGGACTGCATTTTTGACGTCCAGCACTTTGACGGACAAAATGTTTTTCATATTAATTTATTTTCCCTTCTACATAAGTAAAAAAAAAACATCAGTCACAAAAACGGACTGTGTGGCCACTACCTTGTCATCAGTCGGAAAGTACGTCCGTTGTGCACGGACGCACAGTCCGCACAGAATGCGCTCGTCTGACATTAGCCTTAAAGTTCACGACTTTCTTTTAACCATTGCCCTTTCTAACACAGTTCTAAGATGTTAGAGGCTGGAAAATAAGACTCATGCCCACTTGATGTGTGTATTCGTGTGAATTTCACTCACCTACATATGAATATTGTTTAACATAGCAAATGTGTAGAAAAATTAAGAAATTTTAAAAATTCATGAAAACGATTGCACAGAAATTAACAAAATGTAGTATTTTTGCCCATGTCAGTAACATGCCTGGTGACATTGTGGTTTTAATGTTATGTCTATGACTAATAGTACCTCTTTACTACCGAGATCGAGATAACTCGGGTTATAACCATCAGGTGTTCAATACCGAGTTATCTCGATCTGCAGCTGTTCAGGACAAAACCAAAATGAAAGTCGTTTGCTGCAGAAGTTGCTCCCAAAGTTTTAGCCCTGTGGGTATAATGCCCAAGGTGCTAAAGATGTCTAAAATCGACTAATTCTATATCCTTATCGGACATTCAGCAGCCGATGCAGGGAACCACGAGCTGCAGCTCTGACTGCAGTAACTCCATTTGGCCAGTAGATGGCAACATCTCCCTGCTAAATGGGGTATTTCAGTAAGGAATACACTGGGAATATTCCTAAATATTTCTTACTGTATAATTTAATAAAATGATTTTCCAAAAAAAACACTGGCTACTTACAACGTTTCTTTGGAAAAATCACTTGGTAGTGAAGGAGTTAAACATTTATTTTAAAGTCTACACCTAAGAGATTGGAAAAGTAATTTTTAATAAAAAGCTTTATTTCTAACATCATTTTTTATTTCTTTTTATGACTCTAAGATTATTTAGACTTCTGAGGGTCTGAGGAGAAGACAAGTCCTCTAGGTTTTAAACATATTGGGCCCTATTAAATTCTTCACGCAAAAACGCACGCGCAATGCTTGAATTTTGTACGAAGCGTTAAACATTAACGCACGTAAATTAACACTGGTATTACAATCCTCGTGCATTTTTTCATCCGTCAAAAAATAACGTGCGTAAAATGGACACGCACAAACGCGCGCGCAGCAACGTTGTGCGCAGAAATCAGTGTGAGGACTGTTTTTTTCACGCGATTCAGCCAATCAGAATTTAGAACCACAATTGTCTTCCGTTAAGTTTTTGCCCCTGTCAATTCAATCTGCTGCATCAATAAAAAAAAACACAACTTCTCCATTTTATTGGCTTGTTATGTGCAGAATGTGTAACTATACTTTGCTGCGTATTTTTTTTTGGCTGGTGTATTTGGTTTTGGCCAGGTTGATAGAATTTGCCATTAACACCAGCTTTTAGGAGGTGCTAAAATTATGCGCTCAAAGGCTGTGCGTTACAAACTGCGCAAAGAACGTAATACCATCTGCGTTCCAGCGCACAAACGCATTTGCGCTCACAATGTTAAGTATAGGACGCGCAAAGTACAGTAAGCTCGCGCAGCGTTCGCGCAGGCTCCCCCGCGGTTGACATATAAGCGCATTTGTTGCGCTGACATTGTAATACGACATTCTGCGCAAAGGGTTTTGCCCCTTGCGTTAATGTGTTTTTGCGCACGCGCAGACGTTTGCGTGAAAATTGTGATAGGGCCTGTTACCTATTTATTTTCATTCGCTCACCTTAGCCCTTGGTGAATGTTGCTTCTGATGTGACAGTTTTGCAAGTGACAAAAAATGGCTTTTTAAGCAAATGAATGTTCAGCATGGTTCTGTAGAAGAACTGATTCAACACAGGACACTGCTCGTTCGGCAGGCAATGTGTTAGTGACATATCGTATATGCGTGTGCACACAGAGTGGTATGCTGCTGTTAAAGTATTTTGTTTATTTATCTTGTTTTCGCAAAATAATTTTAGGCACCTGCAGTTTTAATTTTTAAAAGCAAGCAGAAAGAAAAATAATATGTAAAAAAACGTGCATTAAATTCTGTTTCCTGTAAATCTGTAAATCTCTGCATGCCATAAACAAATGGAGAGTATGTCATGCATAGGAATCTTAGGATAATGCTCCTCGGATTGTATTTATTTATAGTTTTTGTTACTTTTTGTGTGTGTTTGTCAGTGGAGTGTAAAAATTGAAATTCACTCCGTTTGAAAGGAATCGTATATCTGTAACAAAGGCCGTGTATGATGTAATTACAGCGCTGCTACAATTAGCAGCCAACACTAGAAGATATTTTTTTTGAGAGAAAGGATTTTACCAGGAAGGATACATTGAGATTTCTCTCGTTTTCAAGTATGTCCTGGGTGGTGAGCATGTACCGTTAGGTGTCTTGCTCAAGGACACTTACTGGAGAGGTGCTCTTGCCGGGATCAAACCCATCTCTCCACAGGCTCTCTCCAAGCAGAGCAGTGATGTTACCTCTACTCCACCCAGACAGTACTCAAGAATTTCTAAACAAATCCTTTTAAACTCAAAACAGAAGGGGCCCTGTCGCACCCCTGCTGTTAAGATAACAACTAAATATGGGCCCCAGCCATTATCTTAATGACTCAAACCACTTTCCAGACTTTGCTGCTAGCTTTGCGTCTCAGAATTAGTGCACATTAATGGTTCCTATACTTTGTACATTTTGCATAGGAGCTGTTAATGATGGTTTGAAGTGAGAACAGCAATGGATTCCCTGGTAGCGCACAGTTGTCGTCCCTTTGCTGGTATTTTGCAAAGAATACTGGCTACTAGAACCTGTGTTAAGTGAATTTGCAAAATCACTTAACACAAGATGTGTGCACAATGAAAAAATTTGTTTCGTTTCGATGCATTCATAAAGTTCATAAATTTAAAAAGAAGTGAAAGGGCAATTGACTTTCCTTTTCACTGGTTCCACCCCACAGGCAAAGCCTCCCCTTGTGTTTGGACTAGCGCGTTTATCCTCCCACTTGGATCAACAATGCCCTAGCGATTTTACCGAAGTCACGCTGCAGCCCATAATCAAAATTGCTGGCTGATAAACATGTCAATCAAAGGTTAGGCTGGCCGTCCACTGGCACTGTATTTGTGTGATGGTGCGATCATCTGATATCGTCTGAAGTTGTCCGACTGATCCTACAACATATAGGGTAATCAGCCGTCTTCCACTGCATCAGACCACCGACGGACAATTTCAGACGATTTTATGCGTTTACAACAGATGTGCGAGCCTTACAATTTTTATGGGACTTGGTCAGATGAAATCAGATGATCTGGTACAAGTTTACATGAAAAAAGATGATTTGTATGGTTATACTTCCGTGCTTCAGGGAAACCTGTAAAAGATACATTGTATAGTGAACCGTGCAGGTGAAACGTGAAAAAATAGATTGCATAGGAAAACCGCCATTCGCGAAGCCCATAGGAGTCAATGGAAAAAATATTCTCGATTTTATTTAATATTTATTGAACCGTTTATTTTTTTAATCTGCAGCAAAAAATATTTTTTATTTATTGATATTTTAGTTTCTTTTAGGTATTTTTCTGTATTTAATTGGTTAAAGTTTTGGTTCCATTTTTTTTTTCTTTCTCTAAAGACTAGGCTTTCTTCGCTTGCGTCTATTTTTTTTTTCAACGAGCCGGCTCAGCGTTACTCCCCCTCGTGCTGAAACACATACAGCACCACAGAGAGTGAGGGGGGGGGGGTTTATTACCCGCTGCAGTCTGGCACTGGCAAATTGGTTTCTCTTTTTTTTATTTTCAGCACGAGCTGGACAGGGGCTATCTTTGAGGCTTTGAGGGTATTTTCTACCCTCAGCAGCCCGGCACCGGCCCGGCAGCATTTTTTTTCAACCGGCAGCCAATCATGGTCATCCACAGATGCTTCCAGTGGATGACCCTGATCGGCCGGTGGTGTTCCAGTGGACAGTCATCGTAAAACTATGATCTGGTTGGCCGCAGACTGAAGACAGATGCAGAATGGTGATTGGCCAAACACTGTTAACATTTTCAAACAAGGTATTGCAGTGATTGGTTCAGGCTAATGTCAATTATTCCACCACAGTGAAACGTCATAGCGAATTGATTTGTTTTAACGAACTGAAACAAATCGATTTGTTATACGTTGTATCGTTTTGTTCCGTTTACACCACGATTCGGGCAAAATCAATTCTTTATACGGAATTACTTCCGAAATAGGAATTAATGGAATTTTGGATGAATTGCGATTCGTTACGAAACAAAATGCACACCTCTACTTATCACTTCTTTTTAGACCCACCAAAAAACCTGCACAGACAAACCTCTTGTACTGCAGTGATTTACTTACCCGCTCAGTGTCTGCATCAACTCCTGGTTCTGTAGTGTGAGTCTCATAGCAGTGCACTGCAGAAGGAGCAGCTGGTGGTAATGCACGGGTATATATATAGATCAGTGATTGCGAACCTTGGCACCCCATATGTTTCTAGCAATATCTCCCATGATGCTCAGCAAGCCTTAAGTGTGACTAGACATCATGGGACACTTAGTTCAGAAACATCTGGGTAGCCAAGGTTTGCCATCACTGGTATAGATCACATCAGTCTGCTGGCTACTCTTTTAAATATTGAATGTAAATTAGGGAAATTCTCCTTTTGATATGTTTGATTAATTAAATTAAGTAGATTTCAGAAGCCACTAGAATACCCATTTAATTCCGATCTAGTGTAGTGAAAAAATAATTGAATCATTGCTGCCCCCATACATCCCTTCGACATCATTCTGTGCCGTGAATTTTTAAAGGGTGATTAAATGATGTCACAATAGATTACCAATAGCTGGAGAGGGTCATAGTGCAGTTGGGGGTCATTCACTTGTTGGGTATAGTCAGAGTACCAGTTTCCGATATGCTTAAGAGAGTATTTTCCAGCTGTGATTTCTTTGAGCATAAGGTGTTCGAGTCAATATTTGGAAACGTGACCGACAAAACATTCTAAGAATATTAGAGCTCCAGCATGTTGGAACCCAATTTATTTTTCTGTATTGTGAAGCAATATTCAAGGAATTTCCATTAGATCAATTTTTCTTCTCAGTAACTTCTTATGGACCCCCTTCCACGTCTAGCTCCTGTTCAGAAGATACACAACATACTGTGGCTGCAGATACACACTTTATCGTTCTAGGACAATGGTGGATAAGCAGCACAGCTGCCTGGAGCCCATCATCTTATAGTTATTCCCTGTATTGTCGACTGATTTGGAACTGCCGGTTTCTTAGGTACCAGTGGGGGCTTTTTGTGCTAGATAAAGCTATGACAGAGATCAAAACTTTGTTGCGTCCTGCTTGTGAAGATTGTTTTGCAGATTTCATATCAAACCTGTTTTATTGCTACTGTCGTTGAGTGACTTCTTGGAATCCTGATGGTGGTCTGGCAAAAGGCAAAAGATTTGTAGAATGTCATGGTCTATGCTAAAAGATTCTTGTTGAGCTTAGGTCCAAATTATCTTCAGATATAAATATTTGGCATGCGTGATAGGGTAATAAATGGTGTACTTGCTGATTTATTGAGACCCTGTAGGAAAATTAAGAAATAAGGTTGGAAGTGTCCAATAAGTTCCTATGATAAAGAAGAGATTTGGCCATCTATGTATTCATCGAACCTTTCAATCCACCATCTAAAAGGTAACACCATAATTTTTTACCAGCACATCATCATCATATCAATAAGGGTAAACAGCCACCCTAATTTGGCTACCAAGGAAGCGAAAGCAAGGCAATAAATTCATGTAGACAGCTTCTCTTGTACCTCCAATGTTGTTTTTACACAAGTTAGACCATGTACAGTATGTAATTTGTGTTTTGGTCTTACAAATTATAAACTGATGCTTCATTGGTTGCACACAATAAACTGTCAGTTATTACATTTGTGCTAAAATGTTTGTGAAATGGTTCATTGTTGTCTATGTCATATGTTGTTAAACTATGTACAACAATAAATAGTTGTATGCTCACGTAATGCTATGCCTTTTTCGTCAGCACTCCAATATTTTTCATTTTCAAAGCCATGTATGGGAGCCTATTAGTGAGTTCCACAGCACTAAAACTCACAGTGATGTGCAATATGTATGAGTGTATCACTGAACTCCACAGCAGTAAAACTCACAGTAATGTGCAGTGTTTATGAGTGTATCACAAAGCTCCACACCAATAAAACTCACAGTAATGTACAATTTGCATGAGTGTATCACAGAACTCCACAGCACTAAAATTCACAGTAATGGGCAATTTGTATGAGCACAGAGCTGCATAGCAATAAAATTCACAGTAATGTGCAATTTGTATGAGCGTATCACAGAGCTCTACAGCAATAAAATTCACAGTAATGTGAAATTTGTATGAGCACAGAGCTCCATAGCAATAAAATACACAGTAGACATGTGCAATTCGTTTAGTTCCGAATTGAAATTCAGACGAAATTCACATTTTCTTGGTTCAGGAGCATTACTGAAAACGAAATATCGACCACCCGAAATTTCAGATCAATCCGAAATTTCGGATCGATTCGGTGATTCGGATCATTTCGGCGATCTCGCTCATTTCGACGATTCGGCTCATTTCGACAATCCGGCTCATTTGGGGTGATTCGAATCAGTTGGTTTTTCGCTTTTTTATGACTTATTTCGTTTTTTTTATTGCTTATTTAAGAATGGAAAGTAGATTACTACCAATAGAATGAAAGTTTCTTGATTTATTAATTCTTTTAGGATTTTGTAGGCATTTTTTAGGTGAAATTTTAGGTTTCCTAACTTTTTTTAAAGAAACAAGGCTTTTTAACCCATAGGTTTCAATGCAGCATATGAATCCGCACACTGCCGGGCAGCGCCTCTCTGCAGTATAATTAATGCAGCATATGAATCCGCACACTGCCGGGCAGCGCCTCTCTGCAGTATAATTAATGCAGCATACGAATCTGCACACTGCGGGCAGCGCCTCTCTGCAGAATAATTCAGAATATGAATCCGCACACTGCCAGGCAGCGCCTCTCTGCAGTATAATTAATGCAGCATATGATTCTGCACACTGCCAGGAACTTCCCAGGTTAAAAAGCCTTGTTTCTTTAAAAAAAAGTTAGGAAACCTAAAATTTCACCCAAAAAATGCCTAAAAAATCCTAGAAGAATAACTAAGTAAAGAAAGTTTCATTCTATTGGTAGTAATCTACTTCCCATTCTTAAATAAGCAATAAAAAAACAAAGTCATAAAAGAGCGAAAAACACAACTGATCCGAATCACCCGAAATGAGTCGAATCGGCAAAAGGAGCTGGATCGCCGAAATGAGCCGAATCGCCAAAATGATCTGAATTGCAGAATTGATCTGAATCACCGAATTGATCCGAATCACCGAATCGAAAAGATCCGAAACGAAAGAAAAACTGTCTGAAATGATCCGAAACGGAAAGAAAACACCCGAAAAAACCCTGAAACGAAACGAAAAAAAGTCATGCACAACCCTAATTCACAGTAATGTGCAATTTGTATGAGCGTATCACAGAACTCCACAGCAATAAATTTCACAGTAATGTGCAGTGTGTATGAGTGTATCACAGAGCTCCACAGCAATAACTTTTAAATAATTAAATTGATTTAAATAATTGTGTTTAAATATATGTAAATGTGGTATGTCAAATGATTGGTTTAAATAAAATACTACTTTTTATTGCAATTTTCATGCTGGTTCTACATCAATATATTTTTTTATAAGCTTATATTAAAACTCTGACAGAATTTAAAAGATTTCCAGACAAAGTATCAGAAAGAAGTTATTTAATGACAAAATCACAGTCTGTGTCCTGACATTAATTTGCATACAAATAGCTCTGACATCTTTATAATCCTTTGTAAATTGGCATGCATTGTTTGCATTAAATAGTTTGTGCATTTCAGCATTGTAACACTAAATAAATGTCATAAAATAAAATCTAAATTGTCACATATTCAAGGTAAGAGGAATGAAGTTTTTCTGATAGTAAACGCAGATGGGCAGATTTATATCTTAAAAAAAATAAAAGAAAACTGAATATAAAGAATTTAATCATATTGCTATTGACTTTTTGTCTGGACCGTTTAGGACATATGTGAACATATAAAATAAGGAGAAGACAGGTCAAATATTTGATTAAGAAACCCTTCACATGCTGACCTTAGATCAGAGGTCCTAAAAATAAGATTCTGTTTAAAAAGCATTTTTTATTGTTGCATACCTATTTTACTGTTATTATTCAGTTTTCAATTCCAGATGGAACTGCACTGTCAATTGTGAAAGGAAGTTATCCTTTTCATTTCAGGCAGGTAATCTTCGAAGTCTGATACATTATAAAACTATAAAACATCATCGTGCACTCCCAGGCTTTTCATTGCAAAACTTAATTACAAAAATGAACTTCATAAAGTAATGACAGAAATATTTGGGTACCCTTCTCCAATCACAGCCACTCTGCCTCCCTACAAAAAAACCAACAAAATACAAAATAACCAGTGTCCATGGAATTCAGTTTCCCAGATCAGGGGTGCAATCTGACTTCACTTGGTCCCAGGGCATTACTGATATCGTGCTCCCCCCACAACTTTATATACATTTGTTGGTGCATATATAAACACACACCATTTAAGCCAGATTTAACCGCTTCACTACCAAGTGATTTTCCAAAAAAAACATTGACAGAAACCAGTGGATTTTTTTGTAAAAGCATCTTTAATTAATTATACAGTAAGAAATATTTGGGTATATTCCCATAGTATTTCTTACCATAAATAACCTATTTGGCCAGTAGATGGTGCTATCTACTGCCAAAATGAGTTACAGCCGTTTGAGCTGCAGTGCCATTTTTCCCCCCTGTATCGACTGCTGAATGTCCGATGTCAGGGCATCATCAGCCGATTTTACACAGTTCTAGCTCTTTGGGCATTATGCCCCCAGGGCTAAATCTTTGGAGGCACCTTCTGCAGCCCAAAAACAAACAAAATTAGTTTTCAGCAAAGAATTTCATTTGCTTTTGGGCTGCAGATTAGGGATGGGCCGAACACCCCGTGTTCGGTTCGCATTCGAACTCGAACATTTGAAAAAGTTCAAATTCGAACACGAACACGATTCGAACACAATGCAAATCAATGGGGCTCAAAAGTTCGAAAATTAAAGGTTTCCTCCAGAGGGCATATATGCAAGATATTGGTCATAAAAGGTGTATGGGGGTCTGGGTACTGCCCTGGGGGACAGGAAACAATGAAAAACAAATTTTTAAAACAGGTTTTTAAACAAAAAAAATGTTTTTTTGAGCCACTTCACCGCTGTGCGCTGAGCTCATTTTTACCGCTTTTGCTCATGATTTGAAGCCATGGGAAATGTTTGAGCAACAACGAGTGGGAAAAATTACTATCTTAACGCAAACGTTAACGCTCAGCATTAACATTTGCTACATGTTCACCACATATTTGTAACGATTCCCCAGGACAGACCTGGTAGGATCCCTGATAACAGACCTCTAACCCTCTGATCCTTAGGATTGTCAGGACCACTAAACCCTAACCTCTAGCAGCTACACAGGCCAGGGAGACAGCACCAGCAATATACACCACAGACTGAGATCAATATAAATTTGCGCTGCGCTATAGTGTATGGCAGGATGGAACCGCACCAGCAGTAATAAGCAGCGGAATATACCAGACAGGGGCACAGAGTGAGAATAGTTGTTATAACAAAACCGGGTCAGCAACATTTAGGCACTTGTACTGCGCTAATATATGTGGCAGGATATGTAGCACACACCAACAGTAACAAGCAGCAGATATACCAGAGAGGGGCACAGAGCGAGGTTTGTAGCAACAGGAGGCAAACAGAACAGGCAGGGAGTACACAGAGAGAATAGTCAAATGGCAGGCAATATCGGCAACAGATCGGGTCCTCAGAACAAGCAGGGTCAGTAACTAGGGATGAGCCGAAGACCCCCGTGTTCGGTTCGCATTCGAACTCGAACAATTTTGAAAGTTCGAGTTCGAACTCGAACACGAACCGAACTCAATGCAAGTCAATGGGACTCAAAAGTTCGGTTTTTAGAGTGCCCTGCAAGAGGGCATATATGCAAGATATTTGCCATAAAAGGTGTATGGGGGTCTGGGTAGTGCCCTGGGGGACAGGAAACAAGGACAAAAAGTTAAAAAAAAAACATTTTTAAAGGGACAGTGAGTTTTCCATGAAATAAGGGTTAAAAATAAAAACGAAAAATTCATTCAAATATCGTGCCTAGGCGGTCCCCATAACCTGCCCATGAAGTGGCGGATTTGTAGGATGTATAGAAACATTTAAAAACAAAAAAATGACGTTTCAAATGACGATAAACGCTTTTCTTTTAATCTATTCATAAACAACTGCTTGAGGCGGCAGTCTGTATGAAAAGAGGAGACATTTTAGGACATGCAGAACAAGTTTAGTGACTTTTTGGCTAAGTTATGGTGAAAATTATGCAGGCTTTGGATGAAAGTAACAATAGGTGCTTTAAAATTGGGCCTTTAGTGTCGGCAACAGTAACCCCTCTGTGGTATTGTGGAAGAGTGCAGGGTGAGACCCTGCGGTCAAATATTAAAATGATATAAATCTGGTAATATAGGCGTCAGTGGCAGTGCACCTAAATAATGTGCCTTTCATGGCAGCAAGTGCCTTCACACCGTAATCCTTTTGTGGTATTGTGGAAGAGTGCAGGGTTGGACCCTGCGGTTAAAAAAATTAAAATGATATAAATGTGGCACAGGCGTCAGTGCAGCCAAATATTGTGCCTTTCATGGCAGCAAGTGCCTTCACACCATAACCCTTTTGTGGTATTGTGGAAGAGTGCAGGGTTGGACCCAGCGGTTCAAAAAATTAAAATGATATAAATCTGGTACAGGAGTCAGCGCAGCCAAATATTGTGCCTTTCATGGCAGCAAGTGCCTTCACACCGTAACCCTTTTGTGGTATTGTGGAAGAGTTCAGTGGTGGAGGTTTTGTGAATGCAGAAAACATCCCCGATCTACTCCGTTACGTCAGCAACAGGGGATTGATAGCTGCTGATCCAGGACTGATTCATTTTTATAAATGTCAGCCGGTCTACAGGGTCGGTGGACAGACGCACTCTGTAGTCTTAGACAAAACCTCCAGCGGCACTGAACGTCCTTTCAGAAAGCACGCTGGATGAAGGGCAACCTAGTAGCTGCATTGCATATTGGGTAAGTGCTGGCCAGTGATCCAATCTCAACACCCAGTAAGCCAGTGGATCATCTGCTGGAAAGGTATCCAGGTCTGCCCTTGCCCCTAGGTAGTCCTGCACCATACGGTGAAGACGCTGGCAATGGGTGCCTACATTTGACGTCCCTGGGTGTCGTGGACTAAAAAAATTTAAAAAGGCATCAGTCAAGGGGCCCCGGCCTTCACCACTATTCCTCTGATCATCCGCAGCCTCAGAAGCACGTGTGTCATCATCACTTGGTAACCTACCAGTGCCTGGAAAGGTGTTACACAAGTGTCGCTTTAGAGCGTCCTCAAGTTTTTTCATCCTGTGCTCCCTCTGTGCGGGCAGGATGAGCTCTGCAACTTTACCCTTGTATCGTGGATCAAGAAGTCTTGCCAACCAGTAATGATCCATCTCCTTGATAGCACGAATCCTGGGGTCCTTTACCAGGCTTTGCAGGATAAGGGAGCCCATGCAGCATAGGTTGGAGGTGGCATTAGCTTCCGAGTCTTCCTGGTCAATGAGGAGGATGACCCCATCGTGCACTTCCTCATCCCAGGAACGTACTAGTCCTTGTGTTTCTGGGCACACAAAACCCTCCCTTGAGGAATCCCCACCTTCAATGCCCCACTACTTAAATATTCCTCCTCCTGTCTGATCTGAGGAGGACCCGCTGGAATTCTGTCTGCGGAAAGACTGGGGCCTTCAGAGCTAAGGAAGGCCTCCTCTTCCTCCCGCTGCTCTTCCTCTAGAGCCACATCTATAATTCCCCGCAGAGTGTGCTCCAGCAGGAACACTAAAGGAATTGCGTCACTGATGCATGCACTGTCCCTGCACACCATCCTTATTGCCTCCTCAAATGGTGACAGTACAGTGCATGCATCCTTGATCATCAGCCACTGGGGGTGGGGATAAACCAAGTTGACCTGAACCTGTCCTTGTGCCATACTCACACAGGTACTCGTTGATGGCCCTCTGCTGCTTGTGCAGATGCTGCAGCATTGCCAATGTCGAGTTCCACCTGGTGGGCATGTCACAGATCAGATGGTTTGTGGGAAGGTGGAATTCTCTTTGAATTTCTGCCAGGTGAACACTTGCTGGGAATGACCGTCTGAAGTGGCTGCAGACTTTTGTGGCCTGGCTGAGAAGCTTTGCCAGCCCTGGGTACCTGGTTAGGAAAAGCTGTACCACCAGATTTAGGACGTGTGCTAGGCATGGTACATGCGTCAACTTACCCAGGCGTAGGGCGGAGAGAAGGTTGCTGCCATTATCACAGATGACCATTCCCAGCTCAAGCTGGCATGGTGTTAACCATCTCTGCACCTGCCCCTGCAGAGCTGACAGAATTTCTGTCTGGCCCGGTGTGGCTCCTGTCCCCTTAACAAACCAGCTCAAGCACAGTATGGCATCTTTTTGCTTGAGCCATTGCGTAGCCCCTGTCATGCGTCGGTTTAACTGCCACTTCACCAGAGACAGAGAAGGAGGAGGAGGAGGAAGAGGGAGAGGTGTTGGTGGAGCAGACAGACCTCATACAAGCAGTTTTCTGGAGGCGTGGTGGATGAACACGTTCCAGCACAGAGCCCCATCTTGGATCCCTCCCAGCTGCAATCAGAGTTATCCAGTGTGCCGTGAAGGAAATGTAACGGCCCTGTCCATGCTTGTTGGACCACGTGTCTAAAGTCACATGCACCTTGCTGCTGACTGCCTTTCCCAATGACTCCAAAACATTGTCTTCCACATGCTGGTATAGTGCTGGAATGGCCTTCCGTGAAAAGTAATGGCGTTTTGGAACCTGCCACTGTGGTACAGCACATTCAGCAAATTCACGGAAGGAAGCAGAGTCCACCAGCTGGAAAGGCAGCAGCTGCAATGCGAGTAATTTTGCTAAACTGGCATTTAGAGGCTGTGCTTGGGGATGGTTGAGACTATATTTTTTCTTACGCTGCAGCAGTTGGGGCAACGTAATCTGACTGCGTAAATCTTCAGCTGATGGGATGCTGTCACATTGTGAGGAAGGACCTGTTACATCCAGTACTGTAGCATCATCCCTGTCAGTAGAGGTTGGAGTCAATGACATGGCAGGACATATAGTGGGGGTAGAGACAGGTGAGGAGGACCTACACAAAGTTTTGCGCCAATGGGATGCGTCGCAGGTGGTCATATGTCACCTCAAGCACGTGGTACCCAAGCGTCCGGTGTCTTTCCCACGCTTGAGCCTCATTTGATATAGATTACAAATAGCAACGGTGGGGTCTGCTGCACATTTCTTAAAGAACTCCCAGACAGCAGAGTTCCTGGATGTGTGCTTTGAGACAACAGCGCTCTGCAACTGAGCAGCTCTGACAA
The DNA here is from genome assembly GCA_009667805.1 of Leptobrachium leishanense. NCBI lineage: Eukaryota > Metazoa > Chordata > Amphibia > Anura > Megophryidae > Leptobrachium > Leptobrachium leishanense. The sequence goes on along the minus strand of CM019074.1, from coordinate 47,201,122 downwards.
CGGATGCCTTGTACTGGCTACGGTTGGTCATAGAGGAGGTTGTGCCTCATGTTTGTTGTTACTTCTTCCTCCTCCTCACTTGACTCCTCTGTTCGATCAGGCACCCAGGTGGAGTCAGTGTCCTCATCATCATTGTCATCACCCCCTATCTCCTCGTCACTGGAGCCAACTTGGCAGTATGCTGCAGCTGCTGGGGCAACATGAGTGGCAGTTATTTGTGTGTCACTGGCACCCCCTCCTCTAGGTTCATTATACTCCCTTCCTCAACCTCAGAGATTGAATCAGAGCACTGTAGTTGCTGCACATCCTCAAGCAACATGTCACTCTCATTGTAGTCAAACAATTCAGCTGACTCTCCTCCGTGTGTGATTGTGAGGCTACGGCAGGAGTAGCTGTGGACATGGAGGCTGCATTAGATGCTTTGGCAGCTGAGGTGGACTGTAAAGCACTACAAGCCTGGCTGGCAGAGGACTCGGAGGATGAGGATGGCCTGGTTAGCCAATCCACCAAATCCTCTGTATGTTGCTGCTGCTTAAGACGGCCAGCACTAGTTAGAAATGACAAGTGTGCCCCTGCAGAGGATGCACCACGTCCACCATGACCAGAGGCACAGCCTCCCGACACAGAGGCTGCTTGCCCTCTTATCTGTGTCTGGGAGCGTCTGCCTGTCCTTTTTGGTCTTTCTGACATGGTGAGTGATATATAGATTAAAGATATACAGAACTCTGATTCAACTCTGGTATAAAGATTAAAGATTTCCAGAACTCTGGTATAACTCAGTGAGACACCCTGATAGCTGGCAGTGAGAAGACACAGATTACAATTCCCAGAAACCTCCTATAATTCAGTGAGACCCCCTGATGGGTGGCAGTGAGAACACACAGATTACCACAATTCCCAGATATTTTGTAGAAATGACTGATCCCCAAAATAGTTGCTGGGAGTGAGAACACACAGATTACCACAATTCCCAGATATTTTGTAGAAATTACTGACCCCCAAAGTAGTTGCTGGGAGTGAGAACACACAGATTACTACAATTCCCATATATTTTGAAGAAATTACTGACCCCCAAAATAGTTGCTGGGAGGGAGAACACACAGATTTCCACAATTCCCAGATATTTTGTAGAAATTACTGACCACCAAAATACTTGGTGGCAGTGAGAACACACAGATTACCACAATTCCCAGATATTTTGTAGAAATGAGACCCCAAAATTCTTGGTGGCAGTGAGAACACACAGATTACCACAATTCCCAGACATTTTGTAGAAATTACTGACCCCCAAAATAGTTGCTGGGAGGGAGAACACACAGATTACCACAATTCCCAGATATTTTGTAGAAATTACTGACCCCCAAAATAGTTGCTGGGAGTGAGAACACACAGATTACCACAATTCCCTGATATTTTGGAGAAATTACTGACCTCCCTAAATACTTGGTGGCAGTGAGAACACACAGATTACCACAATTCCCAGATATTTTGTAGAAATTACTGACCCCCAAAATAGTTGCTGGGAGTGAGAACACACAGATTACCACAATTCCCTGATATTTTGGAGAAATTACTGACCCTCAAATTAGTTGCTGGGAGAACACACAGATTACCACAATTCCCAGATATTTTGTAGAAATTACTGACCCCCAAAATACTTGGTGGCAGTGAGAACACAAAGATTAGAACAATTCCCAGATATTTTGTAGAAATGAGACCCCCCCCCCCCAGTAGCTGGTGGCAGACTGGCAATGAGAACACACACTAACACAACAACAATCTCCTCTCAAACACGTGCTGAAGCGTTGTGTGAAGCCTTATATAGTGTGCTGCGGGACTTAGCTCTGTGCGCACATGATTGGGCAAAATTTGCCCAATCAGGTCTCTTAGCCGTGATTGGCATAGTCTTGAACCTGTCTTGCACCTGACCTATGGTCAGGTGCAAGGCTGTAGCCAATTACAAGCTTCAGGCCAGTGGAAAAGTGCATTGTGGTCCATTGTGGTGCAATGTGGGCAAACATGCGGCGAACACGCGGAAATGTTCGTAGTTCGCGAACATGCGAACGGGCGATGTTCGACTTGACCTCCGAACCGATCGAACCGAACAGCTCATCCCTATCAGTAACAAGTATACAAACTGATTCGGTAATCTAGCGATGCGGGAATGAAACTCCAAGGCGGCTCTGCGTCATCACGCCGTGCCCTGCCCCCTGATCACTTACAGCTGCGCCGGGTGCCGCCAGAGAGCCTGGCATTCGGCCAGCTGTAGGCACCATGCGTCTGGGGGCCCCCCGATCGCCACCCAGGGCCCTGGATGTCACAATATTACAATCCAAACGAAAATGGGTTAAGTAGCCAAATTTGTAAGACGAATAATGCAGCATATGAATCCTCACACCGCAGGGCAGAACCTCTGCAGTCTGACGCTAGCTTTAACCGGCGCGCTGTGTGCAGCTTCTGAGAAGATACGCTATTAGTGTAACGGGGAAGCCGGCTGCGCATTTTGCATCGCTCCCTCTACACTAATAGCGTATCTTCTAAGAAGCTGCACACAGCGCGCCGGTGTATGCAGCTTCTAACAGTGTGGGAGATGGGAGGCTGCGCTTGTTGGTGGATCCAGGAATCAGGTGAGTAATAGAAAGGAAAAAAAAAGTTTGATTTTATGTTCCTTGGGACAATTTAAAAATGTCCTGGGATTTTTTTTTTTTTTAAAAAAATGTGTCGCCTTACCTTAGCCTGGTGGTCAGTGGGGGCTCCCTGGATCCTGGGTGTGGGGGGGTCTGCCATGGCCGCAGATGCAGCGGCTCCCTCCCTGCGCCGCCTCTCTGCCACATGCACCCGGCCGGCCAGCCCGCACAGTCGCAGCTCTGTCATCCGGCGGCCGCTCACTCCTCAAGGGGGTCCTTGGGAGGCCCCGGCGGGCAGCCCTCTACAGTGCCTGATTAGAGGGCCGCGTTTGCCTGATGTTTTAGCAACAAGGTGTGGGAAATGTTGAATCCCATAGGCTTCAATGTTAAAAATGATCCCGTTTTAATTCAATATATTATAAACCGTTGCTTATAATATTCTTCAGTAAAGAGTCTCTATATTTTTAGATTTTTTAGGATTTTTTAAGCATTTTTAAAAAAAAAAATAAAAAAATATTTTTCAAACTTTTTGCGAACGGCCTGAAAAGTTTGCAGTTCGCGTACTTTCGAACAGCCGATGTTCGATGCGAACATCGAACAGATTCGAACCGGCAGCCCATCCCTACTGCAGATCAGCATATCGAAATATCTCAATATTGGGGCACCGGATGGTGCATTTGAAGCCCAAGATATCGCGATCTCGGTAGTGAAGAGGTTAACCACTATTTTCAAGTATATTTGATCTTTAAGAGCACCTACACATTCCCCTGAAATTGAGTATACTCAATCTGGTCTCATTGTTGATGAGGTATTGCCTTATTTTAATCCAATTGACCATTTAATATGCTCATTTATATAGATCATTTAAGGTCTCTGAGAGTGAGAGGGTAGAGCGTACATTCACACCTTGCCTTTGGGATTGAGGTTGCTTTGGCAAACGAGGGCTCTGCTCCAGCCAGAAAAATTGGATACATTGCAAATGCTTGATATTGTATGTACACAAGGAGAAACCAACTCCTACTCCATGGCAGAAGTAGAAATTATCACAGCTTTAGGAATGGATAAATATCATGTTGGGGTAATACAAAAGTCACCTTATGATTTAGTTTTAGGGGAGACTTATGCCATTTTAGACAAATATAACTAAAACCGCTAGTACGTTGGAAAATGCACTTTGGGGGGGGGGTGAAGGAGGTAGAGGGAAACTGTACAAACTTCCCTTTCTCTAATATCGATTGGGAATTAGGCCATGAGCAAGAGTCACCCTTTGTGTGCCTGGGCAATGAGGAAGAAATCTCCTTAAATTGATAACCCTATAGAAGTAGAGTATCAGGATCTTACAGGGTTATTCATAGAGAATCGAAAAGTCACCGTACGTTCGGTGACTTTTCCTTCCCTGCACTTCGGGGCGATTTGGCGATCCTATTACGCCGACCCTGCAGTGTATTCAGCAAGCACTGCAGGGCCCCCATAGTGCAGGAAAAACCCGCCGCAAACTCGCCGAACACTCGCCACAAACCCTCTGAACACTCTCCAAAACCCACAGAAAACAGATGGATTAACCACGCGAACACGCCGGAGAAACCTGACTAGCCGCCGAACACAGTGCGGAGCAGTCGCCGGAAAAAGTTGACACGCAGACGAACGAGGTGGAAAAAAAACCGTACGCTTGAAAGTTTGAAATATAAAACGATGTTTGCACAAAAACTACTGAACGAAAATGTCTGAAATGTACATATAAGATCCAATGAATGATAATAAAAAGGGCTGTTACAGAAAAAACGATTAAAAAAACGAAAAAAAATGTTTGCCAAAAAAATTCCAAAAAATGCTTTAAAGATCCTAAAAAATCTATAAATAAAGAGACTTTTTACTGCAGAATGTAATAATTAACGGTTTATTAGATATTGTATTAAAACGGGAATATTTTTACCATTGAAGCCTATGGGAATCGCCTGAAAAAAATCTGTCAAACGAGACCACCGAACAGCAGGGCATTTCAGCAACTTTTCACTGCTGTTTTGTGGTCTCTGAATAGACGAAGCATTGGGGGGATTTCACTGCCCTTCAACAGGCACCGCACGTGCAGGCAATCCGCCAACATTTGGTGAACTGCCTGCTCTCTGAATAGCCGAATGGCCAGGAAATGTAACCATACGCTGAATTTCAGTGTGCGGTTCCATTTCGGGGCCAGATCGGCTCTCTTTGAATAACCCTGCTAGAGTCAATCCTTGAAGTTAACAAGCTGTCCAGTGGGAGTTCCCAACTTTGAAAGCAGGAGTAGGGATGGGCTGCCAGTTCGAATTGGTTCAATGTTCGATTCGAACAGCGGCTGTTCGAAAATTCGCAAACTTTGAACTTTTCGGGACGTTTGCTGAAAGTTCAAAACAAGAATAATTCCAAAAAATTCCAAAAAATGCTTAAAAGAACCTAAAAAAATCTAAAAATAAAGAGACTCTTTACTGCAGAATATAATAATAAACGGTTTATTAGATATCGTATTAAAACGGGAATACTTCCCACTGATTGTTGGTCAAACATTTCCCACTGATTGCTGGTCAAACATTTCCCACTGATTGTTGGTCAAACATTTCCCATGGCTTCAAATCGCGTTTAAACATGAGCAAAAGCGGTAAAAATGAGCTCAGCGCACAGCAGTGAAATGGCTCAGCACTCAGCAGTGAAAGGGTTAAAACCTTTTTTTCTTACTTTTTTTCCATTGTTTCCTGTCCCCCAGGGCAGTACCCGGACCTCCATACACCTTTTATGGCCAATATCTTGCATATATGCCCTCTTGGAGGGGACCTTAATTTTCGAACAATCGAGCCCCATTGACTTGCATTGTGTTCGCATTGTGTTCGAGTTTGCGGTAAAACTATTTCGGGTGTTCGAGTTTAAATTTAAGATTTTATTTTGGAAATAAGTCAGCAGATATGCAAACATAGGAAAGGAAGGGCCACGCAGGGCCATCCATAGCAGAAATACCACTTGTGAAAAATAATAAACAGCTCCCGAAAGGAAGGGGGTCTCAGCGTATAATATTAATCCGATAGGGAGGAGGGGTAGGGGGTGGCGCGAAAAAGGCAGACCTCTCAAATATCCCCGGAGGGGGGTTCTCATAATAAAAAAAAAAAAAAAAGGGGGAAAGGCCGCGGTGTCATTAAGGTCAGAGTAGCTAGCACAGCAAAAATATAGGAAGGGGGAGGGGGGAAAAAATGGCAAAGGCCTGAATGTGCCATCCCTGGGTCCGTCCCGGTGATCTAAAAAGACCGCGGAAGGTCAGTGGAGGAAAATGGCACCTGGCCCGGGCGCTCGGATGCCAATCTGGGTGCCAGGCCACAGTAGTGGTCCCGAGGACGCCCCAGAACTGCCAAAAAAAAAAAAGGGGGGGAAATCTCTCAGATGCAAATAACTACAGTAGGTGGAAAACAGCAAACACAACCGCTAAATAAAAATACTCAGGAGGTGGTATCAAAGAAGGTGGGGTGTCTCAAAAAAGAAGAGAGGGCAAAACAAAAATTGAGGGGGGGGAAAGAGAGGGTCATCCCCAGCTGGGGTACATCATCGAAAAAGTCATCAAAAATTAAGGTCACAACAGGAAACGGGCAGTCAGGGGAGAAGGAGAGAGCAGTCTCAGCCAGTGTCCCGGAATGGCAGTGAGCAACCTGCAGGCAGAGCGACGTAGGGCAGACCAGGCCAGCGGGGGAGGCACAAATCTAGGTGACAATCTGCATCGCCACACCAAAGGACAATGTCACAAAACAGGGCCTCAGGCGGTGCCGGATCGAGGAACGGCAGGTGGAGTCCGAATGTCATCATCTTCTCAGCCATGAGGGGGATCTCCACTTTCACCAGACTCCGATTGGCTTCAGTGGGCACCCCCAGCGCACCCTCCGGCTCCACTCGGACCAACTCCCCACGGTAGACAGGCACCTCCAAGTCGTGCCACGTGGACGTCTGTCCAGCGGCACATCAGACAGCTGCAGCACGCCATCCATCACTCCAGCCCCATCTCGCAGAAATATGTCAGCCATCTCCATCTCCAGCCCCCCACAGCCGTAGGGATCCATCTGAAGTAGGCCATCTCCATGATCACTGCTGCACGGCATCTCAGCACCCCGGCCCGTCTGCAGTACGGCCATGATGCGGCGCATGTCGCCTCGCGTCACCGGCTGCTCATCGTCTCCCAGCAGCAGCAGCAGGGCATCTAACAAGGCCAGGAAACGGGGGCCCTCCGTCTCTTCAACCCTCAACATAGTGCTCAGCGGGGTCAGGGCACCCAAAGCAGCCGTGCAGGGGAGCGATGGGAGCCAGTAAGCAGGCCTCAAAATGGCCACCGGGGCCAAACTCCAACCGAGAACGGCAAGGAGCAGGCGAGTCTCTGGACCGGAGGGGGGAGAAACGGACTCCGGTCAGCACACTCCAATGGCCAGCCACCAAGGAGCCACAGGGAAGGTTTCTCAGCGGTAAAAAAGACAGCAAAAGTCCCCAGAAGTAAATTATCTTCACGGAGCTCTAGTAGTATGCGACTGCTCCCTCCAGCGGCCGGCCACGCCCCCCCGGGTGTTCGAGTTTGAATGCGAACCGAACACAGGGGTGTTCAGTCCATCACTAAGCAGGGGGCAAACATTCAAGAAATGGAAGATATTGTTGCAGATCCTGACAAACCATTATGATTTCCCTATTTAAAGTTAAGCATGATTTGCTTTACAGCATCGGAGAGAAACAGTGTCAAGCAGAAGACAAATGATGTTTCAAATGGCGATCTTTCTTTGGACTCGGATATGGACACATGCTTAGTCATCACGGTGAGCTATGTGCACGTCGGCAATTTATCATACTTTGATGAAGAAAGTGAGGAGGAATCTGCAGTGTCAGACAACGCTAAGGAGGGAGAGATCACAAGTGATGATGAAGAAGACAAGATGAATGTTCAGAGCAAAACCAGAGGGACAAAAATAGTGGTGAAATATAAATACCATCCCAGACAATTTCATGTACCATCCAAGACGAAAAAAAGGAACAGGCTCTCAGTCTCTGTAAATGACAGGTTTACTGGAATTTACTGGCAATGTTTGGTAAAGGTGTGCAGAGCCGAAGTGTTAAAGTAAATTCTGATAAACAAGCAATTTATGGAGATGGAATGCCAGATCCTGTTTTAACTCTTAAACTGTGTTGTGGGAGATGGCCTCTACAGGACATGGTGCACCTGCTCTCTGTGTTCCTTTAAAGGTGGTGTGCTAGACCTACTACGCATCTGTATTTCAAGCACTTTGTTACATATCCCTTTTCAGGGACTTATCAGTAGGAAAAGTACAATATGCAGAGATGCAAACCCGACCTGTGCAAATCAGTCACTACACAGAGGACTGGTGTGTTGGCAGAGCCGGCCATGGGGTGTGCGGGCTGTGCGGGCTGTGCGGGCGCACAGGGCACCATAGCATCATGGGCAGCAGGCAACCAACACAGAGACACTGTAGATTTTGTCTCCAAAGCAGGTCGTAGGGCCCCGTGGTACTACATCTTCAAGCAGTCATTATATATGCTGGTGTATGCTGCCGGGCGCTGTGCTGCTGCTGGTGCCTACTCCTCTCTCCTGTCCTCAGCTCCCCCGTTATCGGGCTAGGAGTCTGAATCTGGAGCTGACAGTCTGCGTGGCTGCTTGAGCCTGCAGTGTGCCTGCCACATTCAAACACAAGGCTGGGAATGGATGGCACCACCCCCTCCAGCACGACCTAGGACATACTTGAAAACGAGAGAAATCTCAATGTATCCTTCCTGGTAAAATCCTTTATAAATAAATAAGTTCGACTGAGTTATCACATGATGCTTCCTAGCATAGAGCTGCACGCAGAAGAGTCCTCTGAAGGGTGAGATTGCAGCTGTGTTGGGGGACCAGGAGTCAGACTGTGAGGGCCTTCAACCCTTGCCACTGCTGAGGACAGTCAGGAGCCGATCTGATCTGCCACCCGCCAGCTCATGGTTGAGGTGGGCACTGTGGGCACTGGCACTGTTAATATATAAGCTGGACACTTACTGATACTGGCAGCACAGTGGCACTGTTAATATATAAGGGGCATTGACTGATACTGCCAGCACAGTGGCACTGCTAATGTATAAGGTGGGCACTGTGGGCACTGGCACTGTTAATATATAAGGGTGTAAAAAGGCTGTGGAGCTCACTCAGCTCTGTGATACACCCACGCACAGCACATTACTGTGATTTTTATGGCTGTGGAGCACTTTATGGCTGTGCTGTGCGGGTGTCTATTTACGGCTCCTCCATATATTCAGGATGTGTGGGTGTCTTTTTAAGGGCTCATCTATATATGCATTATATTTATTTATGTTTTAAAATAAAAATACATATTTACTTATTTATTTATTGGGGGGCAAGCCAGTATTGGAGAGTTGGGTGTGACCACTGAAAGGGTGTGGATACTGAGGGATGTGGTCACTAGGGGCACTGTAAAGCTTTCTCGCACAGGGCGCCTAAAGGCCTAAGGCTGGCCCTGTGCATTGGACAACCCAGGTTTGGCAGTGGCAGGTCCACCAGGTAGATATTGGTGGTACAGGACCCTGGCTGGGATGCTTTGGCAGGAGTGTGGAAAACAGGATAAGAATTAACCCTGACATCCCCAGCTCAGACCTAACTGGAAGAGTAGCCATAAGCCAGAAACAGTGAACTAGGTGGAGGCCATCTGCATTACCCTGTAGACGAAGAAACAATATAGACACCCTGGCATTTTTCTCCCTTGTACTGCCTACATCCTCCACCATAGTGTGATTCTGCCAGTGCACTGGGTAAGATGATGTCCTTGTAAACTAACATGGTCCTCTAGTTTTTTTTTTGAGAAAGGATTTTACCAGGAAGGATACATTGAGATTTCTCGTTTTCAAGTTCATTGATTAACCACAGCCTTGGAGCATCACAAACCACAGCGTTTATTGTCTGCAATATTCACAGTCCATTCTTACACTGATCATGATGTGACACTTCGCAAAGCGGTTGCTGCATATCTCGTCGCATTTCGGCCAAAGCTGGATATTTTCAAATCTGGGCATTCAGCCCCGTGGCCCGACGCCAGCTGTGCACAGAGAAGATGGGGTTGTATACACTGAGCGCATCTCGATGCACAGCGCATCCTACATGCGCTGCGTGCCGTGACTCACTTAGTGTATCTCCGGCTTCAGTGTGCAGCAACAGGCCCCTTAAATGTACAGTTTCTCTTTAAAGTTAAGCCTTGCTTATTTGAGCTTCAACTAATAAAAAAACCTTAACTACCTGCGGCTAAACTAAGAAATTTAGGCCTCAACAGCCTTTAGAATATCTGCACATTCAGGCTCTTTTTCATGACAGTCTATGCTGCACTGTAGCATTCTGCTTCCAGTTCCATCTAGGATCTCTCCTCTGTCCGCCTGTCAGGCAGGAATTCCTTTAAGTTATTAATACTAATCTTTTGCAGATGAGGAAAGTTTGGATCTCCTGGACTGGATCTGTCCACTTTGCTTCTCATTTGTCTAGAAGCTACCTTGGCACAATATTTATATGATTCTAAGGCTAGGGTCAAATGAAAGCATTTTTACACGCGAACGTAAAAAAGTGCGTCCGAACGAATTGACGTATTTTTTCACGGAATTCGCGAAAACGGTCATACGATGCGCATTTTCGTGCGTGATTTTTCACGGATCCAAACCAGGAAACTTTGGGTGTCTGGACGTTATGTTGGCCGGACATGAGCTGCGTCTGACATCTCCTAATCACACAAACACGCCGCTATGCCGCAGCTGCGCACTCTGTACGTCCGTACTAGCGGTTCGGCGTTCTCGAAAAAATGCGTTCGTTTTCCACTTGCGTTGCGCGGCCGGACTTTCGTGCGACCGTACTTCGTATATTGGCCGTCATTGCCCGTCATTTGCTGCTAGTGCGGCCGTAAATTATGTGCGCCAGAACGCACGTTAAAAGTGCGCTCGTCTGACCCCAGCCTGAGCTGATTACATTTCCTTAGCTGCTGCAGAGCAACTTTAATTCTGGAGATTGCACTGAGAAGCATTAGAATGCCTTAGGCTAGGGTCAGACGAACGCATTTTTCGCGTCGACCGTGGAAATGTGCGGTCGAACGAACGGACATATTTTTTCACGGAATACGCGGTAGCGGTCATACGATGCGCCTTTTCGTCCGTGATTTTGTACGGATCATCAATAAAACACTTTTTGTGTCTGGACGTTATGTTGGCCGGACATTAGCAGCGTCTGATGTCTCCCAATCACACACACACGCCGCTATGCGGCCGCAGCGCACTCTGTACGTCAGTAGTAGCGGTTTGACGTTCTCGAAAAAATGCGTTCGTTTGCCACTTGCGTTGCGCGGACGAACTTTCGTGCGGCCGTACTTCGTGTGTTCCCCGGCATTGGACGTCATTTGCTGCTAGCACGGCCGTGATTTTGTGCGGCTAAACGCACGTTAAAGCTGCGTTCGTCTGACCCTAGCCTTAGTCAAATACAACGAGACCAGCATTCTCACGCATTCCCTCTATCTACACTCAGACTTTGGATACTTTGTTACTTAAATATTAATTCTTCTGCAAAACTATCAGCTCTATTCACTAAAGGGTGAAACTGAAGAATTGGCAGAAGAAGTGAAAAATCTAGGTCAAAATAGCCAAACCAGAAAAATTTAATTTATCTCTCTTTTCAAACCAGCTATTTGGACTAGATTGTTCTCTTCTCCTGACTTCACCATTTAGGGGGTTATTCAGAGAGCACAGAAATGACGCCAACATTTCGGTCACTTTCCTGCATTTCAGGGAAACAAAGTTCACCACTCTTTTAATAGGTTGGGGGTCTCGGATGGTCAATGCAGTCTTCTGACTACTGGAGATTTAACCCCCCACCCCGCCCCAGAAGCTTAGATCAACAAGTACCGTTCTAAGCTTCATGATGAGATTCTGGAAGCAAATTTATTTTTGGGACTCAGTCCTGCTAACAGTGCTCAATACACTCAGCATTGAGGGTCAATGGATTGACTAGACGCTCACTCTCGCATCCAGCCTCCCCATGTTTATATGACAACTATGGCTCGCAGGAAGCCAAATCAATAAAGCCAAATTATTTATCTAATAAGTTATGTTTTATTTAGCGATTTTAGATCTTTGCTATTGATTTGATATGTTATTGGGTTACCCCTTGTCTCTGTATATGTGATCTAATGAATAGAATAGAGTGATTTCTCATTGGGACCTATTATTCTTTTCGTCTCATCAAGGTAACCTACCCATTCAAATGTGTTTCTATCTTGCAGGAAGCAAGTAGCATGTCAGATCTAGAGGAGTGTCGAGGGAGCCTGGAATAAAGGATGAAGGGTTAGAAGAGCGCGTCAGTAGAGGTTAATGTTTAGCCTCTCCACTTCTCCTTTCCTCCGGTTTTACCCATAAATTATAACTTTGATTTTAAGACAGCAAGAATATATATATATTGTAGTATAGCAACCGATCGGGATCCTTGGTTCCAACCAAACAATATGGTCCTCTAGGGAAGAAACAGCCGCAGACTTGAAGCTTGTGCAAATGGGAGGCCTTTTATTCCAGCATACAGACGTAAACAGCAAACTTGGCTTTGGAATCACTATTGTAGGTGATTCAGCAAAAAACTACAAAAGAAAGTCTAACTCAAATGAGAGTTCTTGCTAAACATCCAGTGCCTGACTATCCAAAATCATAATCTAGTAAACAAAAGAAAAAACAGTTTGTCTTGTTTAGAAGTGTTACTGCTCCACACCCTGCTCTGAGCAGTCTGATTAAACACACTTCTGTCCCGCAGTCAGCAGCCTGGGAATTTACCTGTGGCTTAATTGGTTAATTGACAACAAGTGTGTGAGAGGATAGAGGCTATGCCGAGTCTGGGCCCTAAATACCTTCCCTCAATTACTCTCCCAGACGTCTTGTTACCCAACCCATGCACTCTGTCACAAATACAGTATATATACAGAATATACAGTCATGGCCGAAATTGTTGGCACCCCAGACATTTTTCCAGAAAATCAAGTATTTCTCACAGAAAAGTAATGCAGTAACACATGTTTTGCTATACACATGTTTATTCCCTTTGTGCGTATTGGAACAAAACAAAAAAGGGAGGAAAAAAAGCAAATTGGACATAATGTCACACAAAACTCCAAAAATGGTCTGGACAAAATTATTGGCACCCTTTCAAAATTGTGGATAAATAAGATTGTTTCAAGCATGTGATGCTCCTGTAAACTCACCTGGGGCAAGTAACAGGTGTGGGCAATATAAAAATCACACCTGAAAGCAGATAAAAAGGAGAGAAGTTCACTTAGTCTTTGCATTGTGTGTCTGTGTGTGCCACACTAAGCATGGACAACAGAAAGAGGTGAAGAGAACTGTCTGAGGACTTGAGAACCAAAATTGTGGAAAAATATCAACAATCTCAAGGTTACAAGTCCATCTCCAGAGATCTAGATTTTCCTTTGTCCACAGTGCGCAACATTATCAAGAAGTTTGCAACCCATGGCACTGTAGCTAATCTCTCTGTGGGTGGACGGAAGAGAAAAATTGATGAAAGGTTGCAACGCAGGATAGTCCGGATGGTGGATAAGCGCCCCCAAACAAGTTCCAAAGAAATTCAAGCTGTCCTGCAGGCTCAGGGAGCATCAATGTCAGCGCGAACTATCCATCGACATTTAAATGAAATGAAACGCTATGGCAGGAGACCCAGGAGGACCCCACTGCTGACACAGAGACCTAAAAAAGCAAGACTACAGTTTGCCAAAATGTACTTGAGTAAGCCAAAATCCTTCTGGGAAAACGTCTTGTGTACAGATGAGACCGAGATAGAGCTTTTTGGCAAAGCATATCATTCTACTGTTTACCGAAAATGGAATGAGGTCTACAAAGAAAAGAACACAGTACCTACAGTGAAATATGGTAGAGGTTCAATGATGCCCTTCCAATAAGAGAGACCTGGAGCAGTTTGCAAAGATAGAGTGGTCCAAAATTCCGGGTGAGAGGTGTAAGAAGCTTATTGATGGTTATAGGAAGCGACTGATTTCAGTTATTTTTTCCAAAGGGTGTGCAACCAAATATTAACTTAAGGGTGCCAATAATTTTGTCCAGCCCATTTTTGGAGTTTTGTGACATTATGTCCAATTTGCTTTTTTTCCTCCCTTTTTTTGCTTTGTTCCAATACACACAAAGGGAATAAACATGTGTATAGCAAAACATGTCTTAATGATTTTCTGGAAAAATGTCTGGGGTGCCAACAATTTCGGCCATGACTGTATATATATACTATATATAAATTCCCTATTGTTTTATTTCTGTAAACACTTTGAGCTATATTGCAAACCTAGCGTTAAAACACGGGCGCAAGGGAGGAAAAACTGCGCCCGCAGTTTCCCCCCTTGCGCCCGCGTTTTAACGCTGGATTACAATGCAGGCGCAAAAAATGCTGCCTGCATTGTTTGCGGCCGTCAACCCCTGGGATGCTCGCAGCAGCGCTGAGCACAGCCGCGAGCATCCACTCGATGGAGTCCATAGGACTCCATTGAGTTTCCCCCTGCCGGTCACAAGACCAGCCGGATCTCGCCTCGCGACATCCGGCCGGTCGGCGCAGTGATATGTAGGGAGAGACTGGGGGGACTTTTCCCCACAGGCTTTCCCTGCTCCCGCCGGATGGAGGAGGCGGTTGGAGCCGCGGTCCTTGCCGCGGGACAGGAGGTGAGTATCTGAGTCTTTTTTTATTTTCAGGCTGGTGTTAACGGATTCTGCAGAAACGGAATCCGGTAACACCAAGTCCTGGCTGTGGTTAACTTTTTGCTAACCAGAGCCAGACGTTAATCAGCGCTAGTAGATTGTAATACTAACGCTGATTAACACTTTGCGCTCCCCATGTTAAGTATAGGGAGCGCAAAGTACAGTAACCTCGCGTTGAAAAGCGCAAGGTACCAAACGCAAACGGGTTACTTAACCCGTTTGCGTTTGGATCGTAATATGTGGTAGACACCGCAGCTAACGTTAATGATCACGCAAGTGAGCGTTAACGTTAGGAATGTAAAGTGGCCCTTTCTCATTCTATTTTATTTCTTGTTTTTGGAATTTAATAATTTATTAATGAATTAGCTGGTTGAGGATTTAAATCAAAAAAGAAACATGACCTCCACATCCTTCATTTAAATTTCAATTTGTGTTTTCATGCATAATTTCAATGTTTAAATGAACATTACTTAATGAGGTCATAAAATAATTAAGATCGATGAGTATAATTGACACCATGGTTTGCAGCAAACCTTCCTTTCAGTAAATTAATTATATTAAGAGATATTACATGTAAGACAGCAGATTAAATTAACAAAGCAACGAGCAACACATATTAAGTGATGTTCTAATTATAACAGTTCAGGAATTTATACGTACATTTTCTCTAAAATATACATATAAATAATAGTACTCTGAAGTGAGTCTTGCCAATGTATTCACTTGAACAAAGTTTCCAGTGGGGGACCGAAATGTTGATTTGTTGATACAGTGTTTACGTTGGCAAAACCTCAGAATGCTCATTCTATGGTGAATGTATTGATGCATCGACAGAGCACTGAGCCACAGAATGAAAACAAAGGGAAATTCAAGCCCAGAATGACTTGTGGAGATTTTATATATAATTTTATGAATTACATTACACGTGCCTGCAATAGCTCTTGACCAACCCTCGAGGGGTCATTTAAAGACTGTCGAATTGGCCACCGAATTGCACCGAACGGGTGAAATTTCACCTCATTGTCATCAATTAATAGTCTGAATCCTGCAAATACAGTCAGGCCACCATAATACCTGTCTATATTCAATATGCCGAAAAGGGCCAAGCAGCAGAAGCTCCTCAGGGACAACCTACAAACCAATTTGAAAATTGGCCAGCATATACCCTCATTAATGTCCTCAAAATAGGTAAAATGCAAAAGCACTGTATATTAAATATTACACAACATTAGCAGGTGGCCTAAGCAAACTAGTGAGGAAACACCATAGAGAACGCCTGATTAACAATTAACATTTTAGTAGTTATGGCAAAGTATCTGCTAACCATAGCAGTGGATAACTCATCATGAATTGACGGACACAGCTATATAAGCTTCATAGCTTTCACTCGCCATTATATGTAAGGGGATGCCATGTTTACCAGTTTCCATTTAAAGACAATGCAAAACCAGTGGGTTTTGGCAGCTGTTTTTTTTTTCTTTTGAGTCACTGTTGAGTAGTGAGCAACTGGGTATTTACTGGTTCCCAGTGTATTTGCTCTGTCTGTATAAAGTATAGGAAGTGTAAACAAAACATAGAGTAGGCTGCCATACAAGGAGAGATGTTCCAATAGTTGCAGCAGGATTTGGATCGCCAGTAAAGCTGTTGTTTGTAGAATCATAAGAATTAACCACTTACTCTTGAATAGTAATGGCTCACTACGAATCAAGCCTCTAGTTGGCTCATTTAGGGCCCTATTACAATCTTCACGCAAACGTTTGCGTGCGCGCAAAAATGCATTAACGCGACGGGCAAAAAACACTTTGTGCTGAACGTCGTATTACAATGAGCTATGCGTGAGGATGTCAGGCAGTGAGGGGGGACCCGGGGGTGGAGCCGCCATCCAAGATGGCGGCCCCCACCAGAGCTAGGTCGCACTTCGGTGCCACAAGGCACCGAAGTGCGACCCGGTGCCTAAGGGTGCCTAAGGGAGACTCTCCCCTTTTAAGCGGTGCCTGGCTTTTTTTGTGGGACCTCCCGATTGGGAGGGAGAGGGATCCGAACGGCGATCTCCAGACATACAGGCGATCTCCAGACATTGCCAAGGGTCGCCTGGAAATGACATCATCAGGCATGGAGCGATGACGTCATTTACGTCGGGATGAGCTTGACTTCAGCGTCTGAGGACGCTGAAGTCAGAACGCCGCGGAACCCCGGACAGAGAGGTGAGTATCTCTGCCGGGGGTCCCGCAAAGCTGATGACGCGTGGGACACGTCCTCCTCAGCATACAGCGGACGTAACTGAGGACGTGTCCCACACATCGTCAGCAGTGAAGGGGTTAAAACCGTCTTTTTTTAAAACTTTTTGTCCTTATTTCCTGCACCCCAGGGCACTACCCGGACCCGGACATTGTTTTTAAATGTTTCTATACATCCTAGAAATCCGCCACTTCACGAGCAGGTTATGGGGACCTCCTACGCAAGATATTTGAAGGAATTTTTCGTCTTTATTTTTAACCCTTATTTCATGGAAAACTCACTGTCCCTTTAAAAACTTTTTTTTTTTTACTTTTTGTCCTTGTTTCCTGTCCCCCAGGGCACTACCCGGACCCCCATACACCTTTTATGGCAAATATCTAGCATATATGCCCTCTTGGAGGGCACTCTAAAAATCGAGTCCCATTGACTTGTATTGAGTTCATGTTCGTGTTCGAGTTCGAATTCGAACTTTTGAAAAGTTTGAGTTCGAATGCGAACCGAACTCGGGAGTATTTGGCTCATCCCTACTTAAGGCTAGGGTCAGACTAATGCATTTTTCGCAGCGACTGTCAAAAAGTGTATCCGAACGCATTGCCGTATTTTTTCACAGAATACGCGAAAACGGTCATACGATGCGCATTTTCGTGTGTGATTCTTTACGGATCCAAACCAGGAAACTTTGGGTGTCTGGACGTTATGTTGGCCGGACACGAGCAGGGTCTGACGTCTTCTAATCACGCACACACGCCGCTAGCGGACGCAGCGCACTCTGTACGTCCGTACTAGCAGTTCTGCGTTCTCGAAAAAATGCGTTCATTTTCCACTTGCGTTGCACGGCCGGACTTTCGTGCGGCCGTACTTTGTATATTGCCCGTCATTGCGTGTCATTTGCTGCTAGTGCGGCCGTAATTAAGTGCGCCTAAATGGACGTTAAACATGCGCTAGTCTGACCCCAGCCTACAACCCTAAAGTGGTCAGAGTGAGTGGAGTTCTCCTTCAAGCAAGAAAGTGTGTGCCCATCTTCTGGTGGATAGAACTTCTCAAATTGTGGATAGATGCTACTTAACTTTTTTTCTTTACCTTATATACAGTTTGGGAAATCATCATCTGTGCTTATAATTTGGTTTCTTAAAAAGAAAAAAAAAAGAGTAAACGAAGAGTAGAAAAGTAGGCTTGTGCACCGATTTTTTTTTCGGTTCGATTCGGTTCGATTTGTTCGGATGTTTAAACTTTTCGATTCGGCTCGTTTCGACCGATTTCTGTTTCGATTCGGTTCGGTTCGGTTCGTTTTTTGTGTACATTTGTTTTTCGGAATATCGACCATTTTTCGTATTTTCGTGTCACTTTGCTCGTTTTTTGTATCGACTTTTCGGAAATTTCGGAAATTTTTGTTTTTTTGGAACTTCTGTTCTCCTCGTTTCAAAGTGTCTACGATAATTCTGGCGATTCTATCGTGTTTTTTTTTATTAAATAAAGATCAAATCATGAATAGAGCAAAAATAAATTTCGATTTGACACATTTCAAGTCCATTCGAAAATTCCGAAAATATTTCGTTTCGGCTCGGAAAACTTTTCGGATCTGCCATTTTCGGATCTAAAAATTTTCGGAAAATCGGCCGCATCCGAAAACACGAATCGGGAAATTTCTTGAAAATTCCGAAATTCCGAAGCCCAAAACGCACATCCCTATAGAAAAGTAGCAAGAAAAGAGGAGAAGTCTGTCTGCATAACAAAACATAATTTCACACCGCACGCAAGAACGACATGACTAAATAAATCCATCTAACAACAAAAAACAATAAATCAATAGATAATTTTGCAAAAGTCAATAGTAAAATTGATGCACACAGCTGGATACAAAATCTACAGAACTCTGTTTTGACAGGAAACTGTTTAAAATCAATTATGTAAATATGACCATTTTTCAGCACCAAACAAATTTTAGAGTGAGGCCAGATAAGGCCTGGAGCAAATTTATATTTCAATCAGATGAAAACATCACTAGTCGCCTTTGAAAAAAATAATCGATTTTTGCCTTTATTTTTAATATCTGTTTTCCTGCTGTGACCCTACAGCACCACATAGGAGAACCGCAGGAGAAATGTTGGCAGGGACTAAATGCAAAGCAGACGTTTTCATTGCCAGAATTAAAAATTATTTGTTCGGGTGCCCCTTGAAAGTGACATAACTTGTGTAAATACTGAATATATTGCTAGCTCATATATGTTCTGATATTTACATGCTTTGTACTTACCAACAAAGTTCCTCCTTATTCTGTTATTGACTTAATGGGACTCATTATTGACAGTGTGTTTTGGGGTTGACTCCTGTTATCTGAGGAGCATGGACTTAGCTGGTAAGTGAAGAACCTGTGTGGAGGTCAGGGGGAAGAAGTCTGTGTACTCATTTTTTTAACCATTTCACTAGCAAGTATACTCAATCTTCAAAAGTACCTGCTAGTGCCCTAATGTCCTAAAACCAGCCCTAGGTCATTTAAGAGCAAGAAAGAAAATCTACACCCATGCTGAATTTACCATAAAGTGACTTCTGGACTGCCTGTTTCGATCCTTACCTGTATGGGAACCTCACACTGAGATCTCCAGCCCGTGTCTTTATTTGGAGAACTAGGTGTAGCACTCGTCAACCTGCAAAGGATCCTGGTCTCCCTATAAAAGGACATGGGCCCTGTGCGCGAGTGTCTTTGCATTGTATGCACATTGTAGGGTTAATCCAGAAGCCTGTGCTTCATGTGCTATGTTTGCTGCCTTTGCAGTAAAACTAAAGACCCTACTACCCATATGTATACTCAGTGACCCTCACTATCTGTTAGTGTACCCAAGTCCCACACTCCCAAGATTCATGCTATCTGCACCTGTACTAGTTTTTGATAAGCCTCCCATACAGAGCATCCAACCCTTTTTCCAGAATATCAAGCCTTGCATCCGATACCCCAGTGTCTCCAGTGTGCCCAACCTCCAGTGTCTCCAGCGTGCCCATCCTCCAGTGTCTCCAGTACTCCCAACCTCCAGTGTCTACACCGTGCCCAACCTCCAGTGTCTCCGGCGTGCCCGACCTCCAGTGTCTCTAGCGTGCCTAGCCTCCAGTGTCCTCAGTGTTCCCAACCTCCAGTGTTTCTAGCGTGCTCAGCCTCCAGTGTGCCCAGCTTCCTCATCCCTGCAATCTGTTCTATGTGATCTCAAAGTTTCCTCCCTTATTGCCAATTGCCTCTCGCTATCCCTCAGTAAACCACCTGTTTTATCACAGTAGTTGCCCGTGTGCCTTATATTCCCACATCTTGAGCTTTTCCTTCAAACCCTGCACCATGTCCCATGACACCAAAGTCGAGTATACTTGATTTGGTTTAATTCTGAAACAATACAAAGGAATTTTGTTTATTGCAATTATTAATTATAATTCATTTGCAAATGGGTTCAAGAATGTGCCCCCAAAGTTTTAGCACCAGGGGCATGATAGCCAAGGAGCAAAAACAGAATGAACAGCCAGGACTCTGTGTCTAAAACACGTATCTCCACCTGATTCAGCATGGAGTCCAAAATGGAGTAGCACTTTTTAGCCAGCAGATGGCAACATCTATCTGTCGAATAGGTCTACTACAGTGAAAACACATTGGAAGTATTTTCAATTATTTTTTTCCTGTATAATAATGAAAAGTGATTTTCCAAAAAACAAGGGGTCCTCCTGACATTGGTTTTATGGGAAGTCAGTTAGCAGTTAAGGGATTCGATAAAGGTAAAAATTAAATAATGGACGTCAATGTACCGACTGGGTGGAGTAGACGTAACATCACTGCTCTGCATGGAGAGAGCCTGTGGAGACATGGGTTCAATCCCAGCAAGAGTACCTCTCCAGTAATTGTCCTTGGGCGAGACACCTCATGGTACATACTCGCCACCCAGGACATACTTGAAAACTAGAAAAAATTCAATGTATTCTTCCTGGTAAAATCCTTTCTCAAACAAAAATAATGTAGGAAATGCATGCTTAATGCACTGAATTGATCTAGATGAAGTGCAAAAATCACTCATAAGTCCATTTATCTAAAGGCATGAATGTTTGTAAAATGTATTAGAAAGAGATATAGGCAGATAAGCCTGAAACGTTTGGGACACAAAACAAATGCAAAGCATCTGGGAGCATCCCCAAACCCATCTATTTAACTGTGAGCAGTGTAATTTGCATTCGCTGAAATTAAATCAGCCGCAAAGAAATTACTATTTGCTTCCATCTCAAGTTTTGACCCGTTTCCTTTTCTTTCAGTTACTTAGTTATTTTGACGCGCAGCAGGGGAGCAGAGAGATAAAAGAAAGAATACGCTAGGGATCCAACCCTCTCTCCGTCAACATAGGATTAATAGACGGTTTAAAGAAGGGAGTAAACTGCAACATAATAGGAAGGCTTAAAGTCTTGTCAGCATTTAACTATAAGCAATAATTCAATATACCGTGTTCATGGCAGTTGTAAAGACTGCTACTAGGATGGGGAATATTTGTCAACACCCATGTATTCAGGTTGGGATCAGAAAACACAGAAGGTTAGAAGGTTGTAATTTGTTACCGATGGTGTTTAATAAAGTTATGCACAATTGGTTTTCTCTTTACAACAACTTCTCTAACCAGCCACAACATTAAAACCACTGACAGTGAATAACATGGATTATATGGTTACAATGGCGCCTGTCAGGGTTTGGGATATTTTAGGGGCAAGTGAACAGTCAGTTCTTGAAATTAAGGTGTTGGAAGCTGGAAAAATGGGTGTAAAGATCTGAGTGATTTTGACAAGGACCAAATTGTGATGGCTAGACGACTGGGTCAGAGCATTTCTAAAATGTCAAGTCTTGTGTGGTATTTCCAGTATGCAGTGGTTAGTACCTACCAAAAGTGGTGCAAGGAAGGACAAGCTGGACTTGCATCAGGTTCATGGGTGCCAAATGTGCTCCTTGATGGACATGGGGAGTAAAGGCTAGCCTGTCTGCTGATCACACAATAGAACTAGCCCAAATAACTGAAAAACGTTATGCTGGCCAATGTACAAAGGTGCCAGAACACATATGACATGTACACTAGGGATGGGCTGGCGGTTTGATCCGATTATGAGTTTGAATCGAACATTGCCCGTTCGGCCGTTCGGTGAACATCGAACATTTCCGTGTGTTCGCCGCGTGTTCGCCGCGTGTTCGCCCACAATGCACCACAACGGACCACAATGCACTTTTCCACTGGCCTGAAGCTCGTAATTGGCTACAGCCTTGCACCTGACCACAGGTCAGGTGCAAGACAGGTGCAAGACTATGCGAATCACGGCTCAGAGTCCTAATTGGGCAAATTTTGCTTTTTTCTGTAACAGCCCTTTTTATTATCATTCATTGGATCTTATATGTAAATTTCAGCCATTTTCGTTCAGTAGTTTCTTTGCAAACAGCGCTTCACTTTTCAAACATTTAAGCGTACTGTTTTTTTTTTCTTCACCTCCTTCGTCTGCGGTGTCGGCTTTATCCGGCGGCTGCGCTGCGTGTGATCGGCTCCTGCTCGGGTTTTTCTGGCGTTTTTGGTGGGTTAATGCAGATGTTTTTGCGGGTTTCGGTGAGTGTTCGCCCTCGTTTTGCGGTGACTTTTCCCTGAATACACCGCAGGGTGGCCGAAATGGGATCGCCAAATCGTACCAAATTCAAGAGAACGAAAAGTCACCGAACGTGCGGTGACTTTTCGATTCTCTTTGAATAACCCTGTAGGTGGTTAAAACCAATCAAACATTTAAAATTGCATTTTGTTATTTCTATTTAACAGTCACACAATTTCTATTTTTAGAAAACTGCTTGGAAATTAAGTGTCACGGATCCCCCTGATTACCAAGATGGTGGTCCCTTTACGCAGACCGCTCACTACCCTTCCGATCCTTAGAGTGGTCGGTACGTCTAGACAGGCTACTAGGATGGTAGTACAGAGCACATACAACATACAAGGGGTGGTCTGGTGTGCTTGGGGTGCCACACGGACTGACCTCCGTACCAGAATAGAGGAGTGATACAAATGCCAGGGGTCGAGACACAGAATAATCGTTTTGCCAATGCCAGGGTTCGGTACACAGAGTAATCGTTTTGCCAATGCCAGGGTTCGGTACACAGAGTAATCGTTTTGCCAATGCCAGGGTTCGGTACACAGAATAATCGTTTTGCCAATGCCAGGGGTCGAGACACAGAATAATCGTTTTGCCAATGCCAGGGGTCGAGACACAGAATATCGTTTTGCCAATGCCAGGGTTCGGTACACAGAATAATCGTTTTGCCAATGCCAGGGTTCGGTACACAGAATAATCGTTTTGCCAATGCCAGGGGTCGAGACACAGAATATCGTTTTGCCAATGCCAGGGTTCGGTACACAGAATAATCGTTTTGCCAATAACACACAAGAGCTCTGCGGGAAGTAACTACCACGTCAGGGCACCAGTGAGAATGTGAAGCCGGGCTTTAAACTCTGCGGGTCCGCGTCATGCGCCTGGCCCCGCCCCCGGCGCCCCACGTGTGCGGAAGCGTTCCGCGATATCACTCGGCGCCTGGCCAGCGAGCAGCGAGGAAGCCGCTGCCAGGCGCCGCGGGGGTGTGCGGGGCCACCGTCACAGAACCCCCCCCTCTACGGGCGGCCACTGGACGACCCCCAGGGGCACAGGGATGAGCCAAATAGAAGGCCTTCACCAAGCGAGGGGCATGAACCTCAGTAGCCGGAAGCCAAGAGCGGTCCTCCGGACCGTAACCCACCCAGTCCACTAAGTACTGAAGAGCCCCCCTAGAAACCCTGGCGTCCAGAATGGCCTTAACCTCAAACTCCTCCTCGCCCTCCACAGAGACCGGAGGAGGGGGGACATGGGCCCTGGTGTATCGATTACACAAAAGCGGTTTTAAAAGGCTCACGTGGAACACGTTGTGTATCCTGATATGGGAGGGCAGTGCCAAGGCATAGGAGACCGGGCTGAGTCGCCGCAGTATCTTGTAAGGGCCTATGTATCTGGGGGCTAGTTTCATCGATGGCACTAAGAGCTTAATGTTCCGCGAAGAAAGCCAAACCCTGTCCCCGACTTGATACACAGGTGCTGGTCTCCTACGTCTATCGGCCTTCGTTTTCTGGACAATACTGCTCCTCTCTAGTGCCTGTTTAACCCTCCTCCAGGTCTCAGTCAATGACGCCAAGTGCTCATCCAGAGCAGGAATCGCGGTATCAGGAAATGCAGAGGGAAGCACGGGAGGATCAAATCCGTAAACTGTGAAGAAAGGGAATAACCACTGGCTTCACTCACGGCACTGTTTAGGGCGTACTCGGCCCAAGGTAGCAGGTCTGACCAATTATCCTGTCGTTCAGATATGAAACACCTGAGATATTTCTCAATGTTTTGATTGGCCCTTTCTGCTGCCCCGTTCGTTTGGGGGTGATAGGCCGAGGAGAAGGACAGGTCTATTCCCACGTTCTTGCAGAACCCCCTCCAAAATCTGGAGACAAACTGGGTCCCCCTATCAGAAACAATCCCAAGAGGGATACCGTGTATGCGGACCACGTTGGCGACGAAAATGGGCACCAGCTCGGCTGCTGACGGTAGCTTCCGAAGAGGAACATAGTGACCCATTTTGGAAAAGCGATCTATAATCGTGAGTATAACAGTATTCCCTCTGGACTCGGGTAACTCTACTATAAAATCCATGGCTATCTGCGACCATGGTCGTTCGGGAATAGGCAGGGGCTGGAGTAAACCAATGGGCGCTGTCTTAGGACTTTTATTTCTTGTGCACACCTCGCATACGGCTATGTAATCTTTAATATCCCGGCGCATCGTGGGCCACCATAGCAGTTTTTGGATGCTAGCCACCGTTTTGGTGATCCCCATGTGTCCAGAGGTTTATTGTCATGGTAAATTTTAAGGACTTCTTTTCTCTCCTTCTCAGGTACAAAGAGCTTCGCGGGAGGCCTCCCCCCGGAGCCTTATCTTGGATAGTCTGCAATCGAATCATCAGAGGGGATGAGACACTGATCGTGGTAGAGGCTATAATCCTTTCCTGAGGTACAATGGGATGTTGATCCTGAACGTTATGTTCATAGGATTCGTACTGTCTAGATAACGCATCTGCTTTAATGTTTCTTGACCCAGGTCTATATGTGAGGACAAAATTAAAGCTTGAAAGGAATAATGACCATCTCGCTTGTCTGGCATTCAACCGTTTAGCGTCACCAATGTACGTGAGATTCTTATGATCGGTAATGATGACAATGGGGTCCCTAGACCCCTCCAATAAGTATCTCCACTCCGTCAAGGCTGCGATAACTGCTAACAACTCTCTGTTTCCGATATCATAGTTCCTCTCTGCGGGGACAACTTTCGGGAATAGAAGCCGCATGGATGCAAGGGTTTGTCGGGTGCCTCCTTTGGGACAAGACTGCGCCAAGACCTAGCTCGGAGGCGTCAACTTCAACTTGAAAAGGCAGAGCCGGATCAGGATGTCGGAGAACAGGGGCAGTCGTGAATGCCTGTTTGAGGACCTCGAAGGCTTGCCTGGCCTGGGGTGTCCATTTCTGATTCCCCACCCCTTTCTTAGTCATGGCCGTGAGAGGAGCTACCAAGGCCGAAAAGTCTTTGATGAACCTTCGATAATAGTTGGTAAAACCTAGAAACCTCTGGATGGCTTTAAGACCTTGGGGTAGGGGCCAGTCGAGGATTGCCGACAATTTACCAGGATCCATCTGAAACCCCTCAGGGGTTATGATATACCCAAGGAAGTGCACCATCTCTATATCAAATAGGCACTTTTCTAATTTGCAGTATAAGCCGGCCTTCAATAGTCTCCTTAACACTTGTTGCACATGGGCGTGATGGGTCTCCTTATCTGGAGAGTATATCAGGATGTCATCGAGATACACTATGACGAATGTTTGCAGAAAATCCCTTAGGGTGTCATTTATGAGATCCTGAAACACAGCTGGCGCATTACATAACCCAAAGGGCATCACCAGGTATTCGTAATGCCCGCTACGCGTATTAAAAGCCGTCTTCCACTCGTGCCCCTTTTTCACCCTTATCAGATTGTAGGCCCCGCGTAAATCGAGCTTCGTGTATATACGGGCCCCTTTCAGTCGGTCGAACAACTCTGTTATAAGGGGATAGGATATGCATTTCTTATGGTTATTCTGTTTAAACCTCTATAATCTATGCATGGTCGCAAGTCTCCCTCTTTTTTGGAGACGAAAAAGAAACCAGCTCCTGCTGGGGAGGAGGACCGTCTAATGAATCCACGCTCAAGATTCTCTTTTATATATTCCTCCATAATATCGTTCTCCTTTTGCGACAAGGGGTATACATGTCCTCTGGGAGGCATAGTACCGGGGAGTAACTCTATGGCACAGTCATACGGGCGATGTGGTGGTAAAACCTCAGTCCTGGCCTTTGAAAAAACCTCCTTTAATGCCTGATAACAGTCAGGGACTACTGTGGATAAAGGAGGTGCTGTGGCGATATTAAGGCTACCAATAACGGTGACTCTGCCCATGCATTTCAACTGGCAACTGGGACCCCAACACTTTATGTCTCTCTGGACCCAATCAATCACCGGTTATGCTTAGTCAACCATGGAAACCCTAGGACGACGGGGCATGAGGGAGAGTCAATAATCTGGAACCGTATGGTTTCCTGGTGCAAAACCCCTGTTTTCATGCATACCTCTATGGTGTCGTGGGTGATATGGGGACATGACAAGGGTTTCCCGTCTATGGCCTCCACCAGTAGAGGTCTTTCTTTGAGAACTAGAGGCATGAGGTTCTTGGAGGCAAACACCCTATCCATAAAGTTGCCTGAGGCTCCAGAGTCTAGGAACGCCTCAGTCTCGAGGTGTGCCCCCTCCCAGGTTAAGGAGATGGGCACCAGAATCCGGGTTTTTTTTTTTCGTTATCGACAAAGGAGGCATAGAGCGAACCGATTACCTGGCTAGTAGGTGTTCTCTGGCCCGGCTTGCCAGTGTCACCCCTGCCACCCTTGGGTCTTTGAGGACATTGAAGACGAAAATGCCCTGCCCCGGCACAGTAGAAACAGAGCCCCCTTTCCCTTCTGTAAGTTCTCTCAGCCTCTGAAATACCTGTTCTACCTATCTGCATAGGTTCCACGACCGGTAGATCGGTTCTTACTGGCTCTGGAGTACCTGACGTATTGGTGTGTCTGGGTACCAAGGGTAAAGGAGGCAAAACCCTTCTGGGTCTGTCTCTAGAATGCCTCCTGTCCCTAATTTGGTCGTCCATGGCAATACAGAAATCAACCAAATGGTCCAGATGTTCTGGCAACTTCAAGGGAGCCAGCTCAAACATCAAGGCCTCGTTCAGGCCTTCGGTAAATGCCAAGGTTAGAACGTCGTTAGGCCAGTGTACCTCAGAAGTCAAGGTCTTAAATTCTATAGCATAGTCGGAGACTCTCCTATTACCTTGCTTAATGTGGAATAAGGACCTGCCTGCATTGGTGGCCCTTCTAGAGGGATCAAACGTACGTTTTAGTTCAGAGGTAAAGCCCTCATAGTCATATATGACGGGCTTTTTGTTTTCCCACAATGGCGTGGCCCACAGTAACGCTTTATCAGTTAAATGGTTAATTAGGTAGCCTACTTTGGCCTTATCGGATACACAGGACCCTGGATTGTTCTCGAATAGAATCTCTAGTTGGGTCAAAAAACCCCGACACAGGTTAGGCGTACCATCATAGCGTACGGGCGCCTTCATACTGAGCCTACACCCCTCGGGTGAGGCCGAACTGGCCCTAGGTACTACTGGTTCTGGAGGACTTGCAGCACCAGTAGTGGATCGATTCAACAGGGTTTGCAGAGCAAGAGCAATTTGGTCCATCCTGTGGTCCTGCTCTTCTTGTCGGGCTGCAATTCTTGTCAACTGAGATGAGAGGTCTGCGGGATCCATTGGCCCTGACGTAATGTCACGGATCCCCCTGATTACCAAGATGGTGGTCCCTTTACGCAGACCGCTCACTACCCTTCCGATCCTTAGAGTGGTCGGTACGTCTAGACAGGCTACTAGGATGGTAGTACAGAGCACATACAACATACAAGGGGTGGTCTGGTGTGCTTGGGGTGCCACACGGACTGACCTCCGTACCAGAATAGAGGAGTGATACAAATGCCAGGGGTCGAGACACAGAATAATCGTTTTGCCAATGCCAGGGTTCGGTACACAGAGTAATCGTTTTGCCAATGCCAGGGTTCGGTACACAGAGTAATCGTTTTGCCAATGCCAGGGTTCGGTACACAGAATAATCGTTTTGCCAATGCCAGGGGTCGAGACACAGAATAATCGTTTTGCCAATGCCAGGGGTCGAGACACAGAATATCGTTTTGCCAATGCCAGGGTTCGGTACACAGAATAATCGTTTTGCCAATGCCAGGGTTCGGTACACAGAATAATCGTTTTGCCAATGCCAGGGGTCGAGACACAGAATATCGTTTTGCCAATGCCAGGGTTCGGTACACAGAATAATCGTTTTGCCAATAACACACAAGAGCTCTGCGGGAAGTAACTACCACGTCAGGGCACCAGTGAGAATGTGAAGCCGGGCTTTAAACTCTGCGGGTCCGCGTCATGCGCCTGGCCCCGCCCCCGGCGCCCACGTGTGCGGAAGCGTTCCGCGATATCACTCGGCGCCTGGCCAGCGAGCAGCGAGGAAGCCGCTGCCAGGCGCCGGGGGTGTGCGGGGGCCACCGTCACATTAAGATTTACTGTGTGTTATTGGTTTTATGCCACCAGCAGCAAGACAATCGAATTTCGCTTCCCCTGTAGCTGAAGGTGCCTTATGGCACAGGACATTTGTAATAAATGATGAAATGACATTTCCAGTCCCGTCGGTAAAGCCTAAAGGTTTGCGTAAGAGATCTTGGCGACATTTTCAAGCACTATGTTATATGCTTAAAGATTGTCTGCAAAGACAGATTAACGGCCTTGCCTTCTATATCGTTTGTCTAAATGGTGCTTGTAAAGGGAAGAATGACCCAGTGACAGCAGAAAAAAGGTTATTTGAAATGGCTTTTATAAAGTAAAACCGTAGCCTTAATTAAATCAGATCTCAACTTGCTGTCAACGTTGAATTAATTGAGTAGAATATATGGGTTATTTTGTATATAGCCAGTATAAAGTCTCAGATCAGGCACAGTCTTCAGGAATCATTGTTCATCTTTTGTACGGCGTGTGCAGGACTGCCCAGACTCTACTTAATTCATGATAACATTGGCCTCACTATTTACGCCCCTGGTGTCTCCCTCGTGCTTACACGAGTTGAATAGTAAATCATGAAAACTTCACAATCAGATAAATTTTATAGTCCAACAAATGTGGGTTTTATTGCACTTAAGCTGTTAGTATTAACAGACAATCCCACTGCTGCTGATGGAATAAACCCACATCTTTATTTTGTAATCGTGTCCTGGATAATTTTATTATTTTTTTCTATATCTGGAGACCCTGGAGTGAGGACCAGTTCCAGCCTAATTGGTATCGTTGAGCAGCGTCATTGGAGCATATTGTATTTATTTAACGAACAGTTCCAAACAGCAACTTTAAACATACGCCTGCCTTTCTAGTTGAGCCTCAAACCTCTCTTGTGGTTTGGCACACCTGGCAAGTTATTGTACAATAAACACTTCCTATACTTTGCATAGGAAGCACTAATATCATGAGAGATGGAGAATAGTCACTCAACACACTCAAAAAAACACATTAAAAATTCCTTACCTCTGGTCCCATGATACAGAAGATGGGCCGATCTGTTGCACCTCTTTTTGCACTCAGGCTGGGTTCATACCTGAGCATATCTCATATGCGCGTTTTACGCTTGTTTTTGTTGGGCGTTTTAATATGCGTATTACCTGGCGTTTTTGACAATTAGAAACAATTAGAAACGTCCGTCGTACATGCATTTTTTGATTGCCTATGGAGGCGTCGAATGAAAAATACTTTAGAGGCGTCCAATGAAAAAGACTTTAGTGCCTTTTGTGCCTGTTGCCATGTGCGGAACGCGCATTTTTGATGATTAAAACGCGCAAATGCCCATTTCAGCACGTTCACGTTGAAGTCTTTGGCTGCAAACACGCTGGAATACACCTCAAAGAAGCTCCTGTACTTCTTTGGGCGTAGGGTGTTTTACAGCGCGTTTCTACGCGCTGCAATACGCCCAGGTGTGAACCATGCCTATAGGAAATAATGGGATTTCAGTGTTTCAGAGTCTTACAGCACGTAGGAACGCGCTGTAAAACACTCAGGTATGAACCAGGCCTAAAAAGGATACTTAGGCCCCGTTCACACCTGGGCATTTAACAGCGCGTTCCTGCACGCTGTAAAACGTCCAAACACGGAAATCCCATGATTTCTTATGGGGCCCGTTCACACCTGGGCGTTTTACAGCGCTTAGGAATGTGCTGTAAAACACCTTACGCCCAAAGAAGTACAGGAGCTTCTTTGGGGCATATTGCAGCGCGTTCTCGGCCATAGACTGCAGCATGAATGCGCTGTAATGCACGTTCGTGCGTTTTTCACGTTTGCGCATTAAGCGCACCAAAAACGCGCGTGTTACACGCAAATGAAAAACACTGAGAGCTAACAGTCTTTCTGCTGACGCTGTGCGATTAAGCTTATACAAGCTCACCTTTAACTAGCACTCCTATGAACTCCAGGAGTGGATACCATTAGTGGCTCCCTTTTCTACCAAGGGGTTTTTCCATTAAGCCACTGCCAAGAGCCAGTGGCTTTATGAAACACCACTTTACAATATAGACATTATTAAAATGTTTCTACCATGCATGCATACTTTGTAGAGACAGCAAGCTTATTTGACAGACAGGACCCCCCTCTGCTGGCCAAGAAGCACTACTACATGTACAGTGGCGTAGCGTGGGGGGGGCTGGGGGGGCCGTGGCCCCGGGCGCAGTTTTGTTAGGGGCGCATTTGCGCCCCTAAAACTGGCCCGGGGGTTGAGGGGACGCAGATGCCGGGCAGCGCGGGAGCGCCTGCCCGGTCTTTAACAGTCCGTCCTGTTAGGTGATGCGGCTGCGCGGCGTGCGCAGCCGGTCACGTGGTCCGGCTAATCAGGTGGTACGGAGTCTCTGTACCACCTGATTGGCCGGACCACGTGACCGGCTGCGCGGCATCACCTAACAGGACGGACTGTTAAAGACCGGGCAGGCGCTCCCGCGCTGCCCGGCATCTGCGTCCCGGTCCCCTCAACCCCCGCCGGAGCTGGGGCCTGGGGCAATATCCAGGTAAGGGCTGGGGGCAAATCCATGAGCTGGGGGGCAAATCCATGAGATGGGGGCAAATCCATGAGTGAGCTGGGGGGCAAATCCATGAGATGGGGGCAAATCCATGAGTGAGCTGGGGGCAAATCCATGAGATGGGGGCAAATCCATGAGTGAGCTGGGGGGCAAGTCCATGAGATGGGGGCAAATCCATGAGTGAGCTGGGGGGCAAGTCCATGAGATGGGGGCAAATCCATGAGATGGGGGAAAATCCATGAGTGAGCTGGGGGGCAAATCCATGAGTGAGCTGGGGGGCAAATCCATGAGCTGGGGGCAAATCCATGAGATGGGGGCAAATCCATGAGCTGGGGGGCAAATCCATGAGCTGGGGCATATCCATGAGCTGGGGGCAAATCCATGAGCTGGGGGCAAATCCATGAGATGGGGGCAAATCCATGAGTGAGCTGGGGGCAAATCCATGAGCTGGGGGCAAATCCATGAGCTGGGGGCAAATCCATGAGCTGGGGGGCAAATCCATGAGTGAGCTGGGGGCAAATCCATGAGATGGGGGCAAATCCATGAGTGAGCTGGGGGGCAAATCCATGAGATGGGGGCAAATCCATGAGTGAGCTGGGGGGCAAATCCATGAGCTGGGGGGCAAATCCATGAGCTGGGGGCAAATCCATGAGCTGGGGCAAATCCATGAGATGGGGGCAAATCCATGAGTGAGCTGGGGGGCAAATCCATGAGCTGGGGGGCAAATCCATGAGCTGGGGGCAAATCTATGAGCTGGGGCAAATCCATGAGATGGGGGCAAATCCATGAGTGAGCTGGGGGGCAAATCCATGAGATGGGGGCAAATCCATGAGTGAGCTGGGGGGCAAATCCATGAGATGGGGGCAAATCCATGAGAGAGCTGGGGCAAATCCATGAGCTGGGGGGCAAATCCATGAGCTGGGGGCAAATCTATGAGCTGGGGCAAATCCATGAGATGGGGGCAAATCCATGAGTGAGCTGGGGGGCAAATCCATGAGATGGGGGCAAATCCATGAGTGAGCTGGGGGCAAATCCATGAGTGAGCTGGGGGGCAAATCCATGTGAGAGCTGGGGCAAATCTATGAGCTGGGGGCAAATCCCCGTGAGCTGGGGCAAATCCATGAGTGAGCTGGGGGGCAAATCCATGAGCTGGGGGCAAATCCATGAGCTGGGGGCAAATCCATGAGCTGGGGGGCAAATCCATGAGCTGGGGCATATCCATGAGCTGGGGGCAAATCCATGTGAGAGCTGGGGCAAATCCATGAGCTGGGGGCAAATCCATGTGTGAGCTGGGGGCAATATCGATAACGTCCACAGGTTGGGGGGGGGGGCGCACAATTCTTTGCTGGCCCCGGGCGCTGACAACCCACGCTACGCCACTGTACATGTACAATAATACAGCTGGAGTTCTGTGTTTCTGAGAAAGATAAATAGATCTCCAAGCTGTGGAAACAGCTTCAGCACCTTGGTTGCCATATCCTAGATGCTGAAATCTGGGGGGTACATTCTGGAGCCAATTTGCAAGTGAATATCATTTATCCACTACTAAAATATTGCCGGAGTGACAGGTTCTAAAGTCTAGATACTGTCCCTTATTATATGTGAATTGGTGGTGTTTATTGTTTTACTATGCAAAATCGAATGTACACGTAATGTTATGATAATATTTTTTTTCAAGACAAGCACTTGGTAGTGAAGTAGTTAAATTGTATGCAGCAAAAGTGAGTATCACTTTGTCACCCCTAGTATCAGGACGAACACTAAACCTTTTAATATAATGGTATCTGCTACATCTTCTATATATATAAACGCGAAAATCCTGACTGACTGACTCATCAACGCCCAGCTGAAACCGTTTAACCTAGAACGTGAAATTTTGAAGGTGCACTGTTTTTATGATGTGGGCACCCACTAAGGAAGGATTTTTGGAAACTCCGCCCCTAAGGGGGTGAAAATGGGGGTTGAATATTTTAAACACGATACTTATATCTCAAAAACAGGAGATGTTACAGATGTGAAAATCGGTATTTAGATTCGTCTTGAAAAATAAAAAAAACACATAATTTACCGTTTTTCAAACATTCAACTGGGGGGGCGAAAAAAGGGGGTTGAATATTTTAAATATTTTAAACAGGATACCTATATCTTAAAAACAGAAGATGTTACAGATGTGAAAATTGGTATTTAGATTCTTCTTGAAAAATAAAAAAACACGTATTTTACCATTTTTCAAAAATTCAACTAGGGGGGCGAAAAAGGGGGTTGAATATTTTAAACAGGATACGTATATCTTAAAAACAGAAGATGTTACAGACGTGAAAATCGGTATTTAGATTCATCTTGACAAATAAAAAAACATTTATTTTACCATTTTTGGAAAATTCCTTGGGGGGGTCAAAAAGGGGGTTGAATACTTTTATCATAAACGCGAAAGTCCTGACTGACTGACTGACTCATCAATGCTCAGCTGAAACCATTTAACCTAGGAACGTGAAATTGTGAAGGTGCACTGTTTTTATGATGTGGGCACCCACTAAGGAAGGAATTTGGGAAACTCCGCCCCTAAGGGGGTGAAAAAGGGGGTTGAATATGTTAAACTGGATACCTATAGCTCAAAAACAGAAGATGTTACAGACATGAAAATCGGTATTTAGATTCGTCTTGAAAAATAAAAAAACACGTATTCTACCGTTTTTTCAAAAATCCAAGTGGGGGGCAAAAAAGGGGGTTGAATATTTTAAACAGGATACCTGTATCTCCAAAACAGACGATGTTACAGTCCTGAAAATTGGTATTTAGATTCATCTTGAAAAATAAAACAACACGTATTTTACATGTTCTGAAAATTCCTTGGGGGCAAAAAGGGGGGTTGAATACTTTTATCAGTATACCTATATTTCACAAGCCGAAGATGTTATGGGTGTGAAATTTGGTATTTACAATCTTCTTGAAAAAACCAAACATTTTTTTTGCCATTTTCCACAAATCCAATTGGGGGGGGGGGGTCGGGGGAAAGGGGTCTGAATATTTTTATCATTATACCTATATTTCAAAAACCAAAGATGTTACAGACGTGAAATTTGGTATTTACAATCTTCTTGAAAAATAAAAGCAGGTGTTTTACCATTTTCCAAAAATCCCAAGTGGGGGGGGTGAAAAAAGAGGGGGGGCTGAATACTTTTAAACAGGATACCTATATCTCAAAAACAGAAGATGTTACATATGTGAAAATTGGTATTTAGATTTGTCTTGAGAAACAAAAAAAACACCTATTTTATCATTTTCCAAAAATTCAGTGGGAGGGGGCAAAAAGGGGGGTTGAATACTTTTATCAGTATACCTATATTTCAAAAACCAAAGATGTTACAGGTGTGAAATTTGGTATTTACAATTTTTGTGAAAAAAACCAAACATGTGTTTTGCCATTTTCCACAAATCCAAATAAGGGGGGTCGAGGGAAAGGGGTTTGAATACTTTTATCAGTATATCTATAGTTCAAAAACAAAGATGTTACAGGTGTGATGTTTGGTAATTACAATCTTTTGAAAATAAAGAAACATGTGTTTTTACCATTTTCCAAAAATCCAAGTGGGGGGGGGGTAAAAAAAGGGGGTGAATACTTTTAAACAGGATACCTACAGTCATGGCCGAAATTGTTGGCACCCCAGACATTTTTCCAGAAAATCAAGTATTTCTCACAGAAAAGTATTGCAGTAACACATGTTTTGCTATACACATGTTTATTCCCTTTGTGTGTATTGGAACAAAACAAAAAAAGGGAGGAAAATAAGCAAATTGGACATAATGTCACACAAAACTCCAAAAATGGACTGGACAAAATTATTGGCACCCTTTTAAAATTGTGGATAAATAAGATTATTTCAAGCATGTGATGCTCCTGTAAACTCACCTGGGGCAAGTAACAGGTGTGGGCAATATAAAAATCACACCTGAAAGCAGATAAAAAGGAGAGAAATTCACTTAGTCTTTTCAATGTGTGTCTGTGTGTGCCACACTAAGCATGGACAACAGAAAGAGGAGAAGAGAACTGTCTGAGGACTTGAGAACCAAAATTGTGGAAAAATATCAACAATCTCAAGGTTACAAGTCCATTTCCAGAGATCTAGATTTGCCTTTGTCCACAGTGCGCGACATTATCAAGAAGTTTGCAACCCATGGCACTGTAGCTAATCTCTCTGGGCGTGGACGGAAGAGAAAAATTTATGAAAGGTTGCAACGCAGGATAGTCCGGATGGTGGATAAGCAGCCCCAAACAAGTTCCAAAGAAATTCAAGCTGTCCTGCAGGCTCAGGGAGCATCAGTGTCAGTGCGAACTATCCGTCGACATTTAAAAGAAATGAAACGCTGTGGCAGGAGACCCAGGAGGACCCCACTGCTGACACAGAGACATAAAAAAGGAAAAATGTACTTGAGTAAGCCAAAATCCTTCTGGGAAAACGTCTTGTGGACAGATGATACCAAGATAGAGCTTTTTGGTAAAGCACATCATTCTACTTTTTACCGAAAACGGAATGAGGCCTACAAAGAAAAAAACATAGTACCTACAGTGAAATATAGTGGAGGTTCAATGATGTTTTGGGGTTGTTTTGCTGCCTCTGGCACTGGGTGCCTTGAATGTGTGCAAGGCATCATGAAATCTGAGGATTACCAAAGGATTTTGGTTCACACTGTAGAGCCCAGTGTCAGAAAGCTGGGTTTGTGTCCGAGATCTTGGGTCTTCCAGCAGGACAATGACCCCAAACATACATCAAAAAGCACCCAGAAGTGGATGGCAACAAAGTGCTGGAGAGTTCTGAAGTGGCCAGCAATGAGTCCAGATCTAAATCCCATTGAACACCTGTGGAGAGATCTTAAATTTCTGTTGGGAAAAGGCGCCATTCCACTAAGAGAGACCTGGAGCAGTTTGCAAAGGAAGATTGGTCCAAAATTCCGGGTGAGAGGTGTAAGAAGCTTATTGATGGTTAAAGGAAGCGACTGATTTCAGTTATTTTTCCAAAGGGTGTGCAACCAAATATTAAGTTAAGGGTGCCAATAATTTTGTCCAGCCCATTTTTGGAGTTTTGTGTGACATTATGTCCAATTTGCTTTTTTTCCTCCCTTTTTTTGTTTTGTTCCAATACACACAAAGGGAATAAACATGTGTATAGCAAAACATGTGTTACTGCAATACTTTTCTGTGAGAAATACTTGATTTTCTGGAAAAATGTCTGGGGTGCAAACAATTTCGGCCATGACTGTACATCTCAAAAACAGAAGATGTTACAGACTTGAAAATTGGTATTTAGATTTGTCTTGAGAAACAAAAAAACACCTATTTTACCATTTTCCAAAAATCCATTGGGAGGGGAAAAAAGGGGGGTTGAATACTTTTATCAATATACCTATATTTCCAAAAACCAAAGATGTTACAGGTGGGAAATCAGGCACTTACAATCTTCTTGAAAAATAAAAAAACACATGTTTTACCATTTTCCAAGAATCCAACGTGGTGGGTGAAAAAAGGGGGTGAATACTTTTCAACAGGATACCTATATCTCAAAAACAGAAGATGGTACAGACGTGAAAATTGGTATTTAGATTCGTCTTGAAAATAAAACAACATGTATTTTACCATTTTCCAAAAATCCAGTGGGGGGGGAAGGGGGATAAATACCTTTATCAGTATACCTATATTTAAAAAAAAAATGATGTTACAGGTGTGAAATTCGATATTTACAATCTTTGTACAAAAAAAATCATGTTTTACCATTTTCTGAAAATCCAGTTAAGGGGGTGGGGGAAAGGGATGTGAATACTTTTATCAGTATACCTATATTTCAAAAACCAAAGATGTTACAGGTGTGAAATTTGGCACTTACATTCTTCTTGAAAAATAAAAAAACACGTGTTTTACAATTTTCCAAAAATCTCAAGTGGGGGGGAAAGGGGGGTTCTACCAAAAAAACCTCAAGTTTCTTTTAAAAAACAATTTTAACAAATCCTAAAATCCACGCGAGCGAAGACGCGGGCAAAAGCTAGTAATTAATATAATACATTGTTTATTTCTCTGTCCAGTTAAACCTGTCAATTAGTATACCTTCTCATCCAGGTGTCATTGTTCATTGCTTGGCTACACAATAATAAAGACATTGATTAACATGAGATCCTGACACCAGGGGCGTAACTATCATTGGTGCAGAGAGTGCCACTGCAACCGGGCCCCTGAGTTCGGGTCCGCGGCCTCACCTGGGCGGCTTGGCAAGGGCCAGGGCCTCACCTATGATTCGCTTATACACAGCACACATTACTGTGAGTTTTCTTGCGGTGGAGCTCTGAGATATACATGGTGCACATTACATTAAAAATGGGATGGATTGAAGTGGTCGTAGTAGACATGGAAAAAAATGGGACCCTGATTGTCTGGAGTCAATCTTGTTTGACCTGGGGGGTCCAGTGCATGGAGATGATGGGGTGAGGGGATATGTTTTCGGCAAGGGTCGGGGGGCCCCATTTATAGTATAGTTTACGCCTCTGCCTGACACGATTCTTCCATTCTCCAATTTAATGGTAGTAGAATGCCTGCTTTTACCGTGTGTGACCACATTGCAAACGCCAGAAAAATTTCCATCTCTACTCTGACTAAAGAAGATATTACATATTGAACATTCAAGTTGAAAATTCACATCCTGCTGCACATTCTATGGCCCTCATGTCACAGATTTCGTCGAGCAACACCGAGGAGAAAATTTATGGTGTTTGATGTCAAGCAATTGTAAATCAAAGTTTAATTACAGCAGAGTATGTGAGGTTTGATATGGACAGATAAAGTAAATTTGCACAGCTATTGCAATGACATCATTAAAATTATTAAAGGGCAGAACAGGAAAACATCTGTTTGAAGTATGATTAAGGATCAAGAAATGAAAATATATAAACCAGAATTGTTACGCGCAGTGAAATCTTATGTTTTGATTTGCTTTGTTTTTTTCTTTCTTTTTCAATAAAGCTTGCCCAGTTAAAACTAAGGTGATGTGGAGCCATAACAATAAACACTAATGTTATGATTTTAATAGAGATGTGCGTTTCGTTTCGTTCTGAATCAAAATTCGGACGAAATTTTCCTGTTTCGTATTTCGGAAGTGCTTTTCCATCTGAAAACGGAAAGAAAACGGTCTGGAAACTAATTGATTTGGACCAGAACGAAACAAAAACGAATCTGTATAAAACTAATTGATTTGGACCAAAACTGAATGAAACAAAACTTTAAACTAATTGATATAAAGGGTTATTCAAAGAGAATCGAAAAGTCACTGCATGTTCGGTGACTTTTCGTTCTCTTCAATTCGGTGCTGTAATATATTGTGTTTTGCCTATGTTTCTTTTTGTGTCATCCTGACCACCGTAGCTAGTCTGCTTGAGCCCTCCCTCCTGTTATGTTTGTGTGCAGTAACAGAATAAACAGGTAATAGAGCAGGAGCTCAGCTCAGTTGTGAAGCTCTGTGTCTGTCACATTACTTTACATGGTGTCAGAAATCTATCTGGAACAGATCTCACGTTTAGTATGACATTATTGCAATTTGAACACCCTAAGATTGACTGGGATGCTCTGGACTTGTACCAAGAGTTTGATAGATTTCGAAGCCACGTCACATTCGTGTGTGACGGACCACTCTCAGAACAAACACAGAAGCAGCGTGCAGGTTGGTTGGGTACGTGGATTGGCGAGCAGGGCAGAGAAATATATAAAACACTTCTCTGGGGAGAAGGTGAGAAGGACGATCCATCTAAAGTACTGGATAAATTTTCCAGCTATATAAGGCCAAGAAAGAATAAGAGAATAGCCAGACACACCTTTAAACTAAGAAAACAAGGAGTCACTGAGGGTTTTGATCAGTTTGTGAAGGATTTAAGACTCATGCTGATGGATTGCGAGTATGCTGATCCAGATGATATGTTAATCGATGCAATAATCGCTGGAGCCAGAGAAAAGCGTGTCCAAGAGAGACTCTTAGACAAAGGGGAAGATCTAACACTACCAAAAGCAATTGAAATCGCTCAACAGTTTGAACTGTCACAGAAGCAAATTAAAATAGTCAGAGAAGAAGAATCTCAGGTGCAAGCAATAAAGGTGAATACACAATTCCAAACGGCAAATAAAAAAGCCTATCTACAAAAACAGACTAAATTTGTGCAGAAAGACATGTATACTAATAGAACATGCAACTGTTTAAGTTGTGGCAGAGATCCACAACATAAGTGGAACCAAGGAAAATGTCCAGCAAAAGGTTCTGTCTGCTCGTACTGTCACAAATTGAACCACTGGGTGGCAGTATGTAGCAAAAGGTCAGTAAACACAGTTAGTGTGCAGCTGCAACCAGAAACAGAGGATGAGGAGGTGCTGAACATAAATCTCACACAAACGGATTGTCACGTTCCATGCTGGCATACCTGTCTTCCTGCCCTCTGTATTTGTATATTGTGTTTTTTCCCTTGTGTTTCTGTTGCTGCCAATTCCTGGGTGGCCTCCCAGGGGTTAATTGGTGTTCTGTGTGCTGCTCACCTGTTTACCCTTGCCTTGATTCCCTGACTATATTAGAGCAATGTACATATAGGACATTTTCTTTGCCTGGTCTCCTTGCGTCCTGTGTCCTGAGAGCCCTTGCTGTGTTCCTGATATTCTCCGTTTGTTCATCCTTGTTCAGTTTTGCCCTAATATTTCTGTTCCAGTTTATGTCAGTTCCTTCTGTGTATTTAGTTCTGTCTATTTCTGTATTTTGTTTTTGCTGTTTATGTTCCATTCAGATTCCCCGGTTACTGATTTTGGCTTGGCTGACTTCCCTTCTGGTTCTGATTCCTGTATCCTATATGACGTACTTTCTCTGGTTATGACCTTTGGCTTTCCTCTATGTGACTCCTCTTATATTATATTCCTTGTCAGTACCGTTTCCAAGAAACCCTGTCATCTGCATACAACAAAAGACTCTGTACGGCTTCAAGGTAATACTTTCCTTTAGATTAGATCCGGCTATCCTAAAGACCGGCCTTTCAGTGCAGGGTAATCTTTGGTATTGCAGTACAGAGGTCTTTAGTTAACCCTGTGTTTCTTTCACCTGCCCTTGCAGTATACAGTGCATCTCTGCATATAGGGGCTTCTCTCAGGAACCTTGACCTCACCTTCCTGCGAGTTATATTCATAGGGTTATATATTTACAGACCGACCACTTCCAAGGATCGGAGGGCAAGTATAGGGTGGTGCGTGCCTGGTGGTACTGCCACCGTGACACGGATGAGCACGATGATAAGTGGACAGCAGACATTGAAATCCTGTCTCGGCAAGTACCATTCAGAATTGATACTGGTGCAAAGTGTAACATATTGACTTTAGGTAATTATCAGGCACTTCTGCATGTGGGTGAGCTTAAACGCTCTAATTGGTTGCTAAAGTCCTACTCCAACCACAAGCTGAAGCCAATAGCTGCAGTTGACCTTTCGACTAAATTCAAGAATACAGAGATACAAGCAGAATTTGAGATTGTGGACATAATGCAAGAAAATGTGCTCACTGGTGCAACAGCGGAAGCCTTAGGTTTAGTGATGCGGCTCAATGCACTGCAACCCGCTACGAAAAACGACACAACACACTCTGTGCCAGTTGGGCTAGATGATTATCCAGAGCTGACTCGCACTACTGGAACCTTGCCAGGCAAGTACACAATCAAAATTGATCCTGAAGCACAAGGTGTGGTTCATCCTATCCGTCGTCAACCAGCTGCACTGCGAGAGAAAATACTAGAAAAACTACAAGAGATGGTTAAAGATGGCTACATCACTAAAGTTAACCAACCAACTGAGTGGGTGAGCTCTATGGTGGCAGCTGTGCGTAATGGCAAGATAAGGATCGGTATTGACCCGAGCGACTTAAATAAAGTCATTAAGAGGGAACATTACCCAATGCGCACCATCGAGGAGGTAGTCTCTACAATACCTGGTGCTAAAGTTTTCTCAGTTTTGGATGCAAAATCTGGGTTCCTACAAATAGAACTGGATGAATCATCATCATTTCTGACAACCTTCAACACACTCATTGGCAGATTTAGGTTGCTTAGGCTTCCTTTCGGTCTAAAATGTGCACCAGAAATATTCCAGCGTATTATGGATGAAATGCTTGAGGACATTAGCGGCGCCATCAGTGTCATGGACGACATTCTCATTGCATCCGTTAATCAATTTAATCCAATGTATGTACAATCATGTATATATATATACATATATCTGATGTCCTGTAGTTCTATCCAGCGTTACTGATGAAGAAAGCACGATCACATATACATATATTGTGACATTAATGCCTGAATGGGTATATATCATATGTTTATTGAATGGGATTTACCCATAAGCTTATTTTTGCTCCAGATGAAGCCGATGCGTTCGGCGAAACATATGTCGAGCTAACATGTACCAACTTTGTTTTTAGAGTTGTGAGTGTGGTGTCTTGCAGTCTTAGGGTAAGGACAGAATTTTGAGCAAGAGCTCGATCAGCTTAGGGCCAGTTTATGTGTGCTAATTGTGGTTGATATCTGTCTATCAATAATTTGGGCCTTAAGATCTCCCTCTAATGCGGGAGTCTATCCAATATGTTGTACTGACTTCTCTTCACAATATTTATGCACAGTTGTCATAATACTGGTATCCTTACCAATATACCCGACGATGCTTTGTGTTGTATGTTTTTTAATCTATTTTTTTTTCGTATCTGGGAGTGTCTAATTAGTCCTTAATAAATGAATCTTTTCATTTAGCCACTCCTCTATTTCCATTTGATGGTCCTTCATTTGGCCGTCCAATGGTTTTTGTGAGTATATACAGTATATGGTATATTTCTTGGCATCTTCTGACAGCTGATATATTCTTTTGAACACTGCTGTTTCAATACACCATTAGGGTACTTGGTGGTTTACAAGTTCTCCAACTCTGCAGATTTTGTTAGGGGCTATATACATATATATATATATGTATGTATAGATTCACACCAAAGGTTTCTGCTCCTATTCTTTTATGTGTTCTCCAGGCTCCCCATTGTCATTTGAACCTCACCTCTTCAAAATATATTACAGTACCAGCTGAATTGAATGAGAAATTTGAGTTTTCAGACACGCTATGCATATGGAGATGCCTGTCCAAATTGAACACTTTTTATTATTCTTTTTGTTGTGTGTTTGT
The DNA here is from genome assembly GCA_009667805.1 of Leptobrachium leishanense. Classification (NCBI taxonomy): domain Eukaryota; kingdom Metazoa; phylum Chordata; class Amphibia; order Anura; family Megophryidae; genus Leptobrachium; species Leptobrachium leishanense. Next base: position 47,158,957 of record CM019074.1, on the reverse strand, counting down.
CCAATGTGATCACTTCATACTCAGTTCTTAATCGTTGGCTTTGTGCCTTAATAAAGTTTTTCGTTTTAATCTCCTGTCACCAATGCCTTGTGGTAAGTTTGACTAGTTCAAGCAGACCAGCATTTTCTACATTCTCATTGCGGCTCCTTCAGAAACGGAACACGATGAGATTCTCCACAAGGTAATTCAGAGAGCCACAAGCTATAACCTGAGTCTCAACTTTGATAAATGCCACGTCAAGCAATCGTCCGTGCCCTATGTAGGACACCTGATAACAGCAGATGGCCTTAAAGCAGACCCTGCGAAAATAGAGGCTGTGAAATCCATGCCTGCACCAAAAGACAAGGATGGTGTTCGTCGCTTCCTAGAGTTCGTCACCTACCTCTCGAAATTCCTGCCCAACCTCAGTGAAGAAGATGCACCTCTCAGACAGCTTCTGAAAACGGATGTGTAATTTGCGTGGCAACCAGCACAAGAACAAGCCTTTGACAGACTCAAAGACCTGTGCACTAAGTCTCCTGTGCTAAATTTTTTTGATCCATCCAAACCTGTCGAAATTGTCTGCGATGCCAGCAGCAACGGCCTCGGTGCTGTATTATTGCAGGACGGTCATCCCGTTGCCTTTTCGTCTAGGTCGCTAACAGACACAGAAAAGCGTTATGCGCAAATCGAGAAGGAAACACTGTCAATTGTTCACAGATGTGTCAAGTTTCATAATTACATATTTGGAAACCACGTTACTGTGTACAATGACCATAAACCTCTGGAGGATATTTTTAGGAAGCCATTGCTCTATACTCCCATGCGCATTCAGAGGATGCGCCTTCGCTTGCAGTGGTATGAGCTCACCGTTAAGTACAGGCAAGGCAAAGATATGGAACTGCCTGATACGCTGTCAAGAGCTCGGTTGCCTGTACACAAGCCTGAGATGGAAGGCCTAGAGTGCCTCTCCATGCTTAACTTTGTTTCAATCAGTGAACAGAAATATTCAAAGCTCCAGAACTGCACAAGAAAAGAGCTCAGCTGTCTTCAACAGACAATCCAACAAGGCTGGCCAAACCACAGGCATGATCTGCCTAATGAAATACAGCCATACTGGGACTCACAAAGCCAGCTTGTTGTCTCCGATGGTGTTGTGTACAAAGGCCTGCGTATAGTGGTACCCCCTTCTATGCAAGCTCACATGTTGAAACTCATACATCAGTCCCACCTGGGAATAGTGAAGAGCAAGCAAAGAGCCCATGAGGTTCTATACTGGCCAGGTATGAGTTCTGTCATTGAACAAATGGTGAAGAACTGTGGCAAGTGTGCAGACTTCCAGAATAAACTGCAGAGACAACCCCTTCAGCCTACAGAAACGCCTGATCTTCCCCTTTGAAGAAGTAGCCTCGGACCTGGTTGAGTTAGAAGGGACCCATTACATTCTGCTGGTGGATTACTACTTGAAGTTCATTGAAGTGGACGTGCTGAAAGATCTACATTGCCGCACTGTCATAGAAAAGCTGAAGGCCCAATTCAGTAGCCATGGGATCCCTGTCATCCTCCGAACAGACAATGGTCCTCAATATGCAGCAGAGGAATTTAAGATTTTCTGCCAAAGGTATGGAATTACTCACAAAACGTCATCACCTCACACACCACATTTCAATGGCGAAGCAGAGTGTGCAGTCCAGACTGTGAAAAAACTTTGGGCCAAAGTGCCAGACAAACACCTTGCACTGCTTGACCACAGAACAACACCACTAGATTCTGTAGGCTTTTCACCTGCTCAACTGCTGATGGGCAGGCGGCCCCGCAACTGCCTGCCTACTGCTCGTCTGCTGCTCGCACCTGCAGCGTATGATCCCGTCATCGTCAAACGGTGCCTAGACAGAAACAAATGCATTCAGAAGTTCTACTATGACCGCAAAAGAGCAAGTGGCCCTCGTGCTGCTGAATTGAAGCCTGGCGATGAAGTTAGGATGCAGCCCCATCCAGGCAGTAACAGATGGTCACCTGGAGTAGTAGTGAGGTCTCACAATGCCCAAAGATCCTATATTGTAAACTGTGGGAATAGAGAATACCGTCGCAACATCCAGCATCTTCGTAAGAGCACACCAGCTGCCAATGACTCCCGTCACAGACTTGTTGATGATCATTGGGCAGAGTCATTGGAACCAGTGAGTGCCGAAGAGCCGAGTCTGTGGATCATGCTAGCTCTCCACAAGAATCTGCTCCAGCAATACAACCTGCTGAGGAAATGCTGCCGACCGGGCAGTACACCACCAGACTTGGCAGAGTCGTGAAGCCTCCAGACAGGCTTTGTTTGTAGTCAGAGACATGCGCGGTGACAGCGCTTTGTGAAAGCAGCATACTAATAACCTTTCCTTTACAGTTACACATGTTTATGTTCAATAGTTCACTGTTCTTAATGACATGTCATTGAATGATTCTCATCTGAAGTGTGTTAACCTTTTCTTTATTAGGCATGCAAGTTTTTATGTAAATTGCAAAGTTTAAAGAAATAGCAACAATTAATATTTGCTATATCTACACATATATTTAAAGTGACTATGCTAATGTAGGGTTTGTTTTATACTTAGGAAGGGAGATGTAATGTATTGTGTTTTGCCTATGTTTTTTTGTGTCATCCTGACCACCGTAGCTAGTCTGTTTGAGCCCTCCCTCCTGTTATGTTTGTGTGCAGTAACAGAATAAACAGGAAATAGAGCAGGAGCTCAGCTCAGTTGTGAAGCTCTGTGTCTGTCACATTACTTTACAGGTACGATCTGGCGATCCCATTTTGGCGACCCTGCCGTGTATTCAGCAAGCACCACAGGGCCGTCGTAGTGCAGGGAAAAGCCGCTGCAAACCCGACGAACACTCACCGCAAAACCCGGCAAAGGCACACCGAAACCTGCAAAAACATCTGGATTAACCCTGCCGAACACGCCGGAGAAACCCGAGCAGCCGCTGATCACAGCACAGAGCAGCCGCCATAAAAACCCGACACCGCAGACGAAGGAGGTGAAAAAAAGAAAAGAGTACTCTTGAATGTTTGAAAAGTGAAACGCTGTTTGCAAAGAAACTACAGAACGAAAATTTCTGAAATTTACATATAAGATCCAATGAATGATACTAAAAAGAGCTGTTACAGAAAAAAGAAAAAACGATCAAAAAATAAACAGAAAAAAATTTGCGCTAAAAAATCCTGAAAAAAGACTAAAAGATCCTAAAAAATCTATAAATAAAGAGACTTTTTACTTCAGAATATTATAATGAACAGTTTATTAGATATTGAATTAAAACGGGAATATTTTTATCATTGAAGCCTATGGGATTCACCTCAATAAATTGCCTCATGAAACCACCGTACAGCAGGGCAATTCGGCAACTTGTCACTGCTGGTTTTTGTTCTCTGAATAGACAAAGCATTGCTTCTCTATGGGGATTTCACTGCCCTCGAACAGGCAACGAACAGGCACCCTATGTGCAGGCAATTCGCCAACATTTGGCGACCTGCCTGCTCTCTGGATAGCTGAATGGCCAGGAAAGGTAACCATACGCTGAATATCACTGTTCGGTTAGCTTTCGGCCACAATTCGGATCTCTTTGAATAACCCTGTTAGTTTTTAAGAATCAATTCGTTATACTTAGACTCAATTCCTCATAGACAAGTAATGGTTAATGTATTCAAAGAACACTGAACAGCACTGAAATGTCAGTGAAATGCCCTGATTTTCAGTGGTTTGGTGGACAGCTTTAAACAGGCGAATCCCATAGGTTTCAATGTAAAATAATTCCCAGTTTTTATTAAATATTTATTCAGCCGTTTACATTTATTTTTTTCATTTGCAGCAAAAAGTCTATTTAAATGTTTTTTAGGATTATTAGGCATTTTTTGGGATATAAAAATATTAGTCTGACAAAATAAAATACAGCCGGTACTACAATAAAAATATCAGCCGGTACCAAAATAAAATACAGCTGGGACTACAGTAAAAATACCAGCCGGTAACAAAATAAAATACAGCCTGTACTACAATGAAAATAGCAGCCAGTAACAAAATACCCGCGGGTACTACAATAAAAATACCAGCCAGTACCAAAATACTTTAGAAATACTTTATAAATAAATACTATATATTATAAATACTTTATAAATAAATAAATAAAATACAGCTGGTACTACACGAAAATAGCAGCCAGTAATAAAATACCAGCTGGTCCTACAATAAAAATACCAGCCGGTACCAAAATAAAATACAGCCTATACTACAATAAAAATACCAGCCGTACAAAATAAAATACAGCCAATACTTCAATAAAAATACCAGCTGTACAAAATCATCATAGATTTCAATGTAAAAAAAATCCCTTTTCTACTAAATATTTATTCAACCATTTATTCTTTTCACTTGCAGCAAAAAGTCTATTAATTTTTCAGTATTTTTTAGGTATTTTTCTGGATTTTTTTGATGAAATTTTTGGATTCCTAATTTATTTTAAAACTAGGCTTTTTTTCTTTGCTGAACGCAGCGGTTTTATTTTCTTTCCTTCAGTATGGCTGCGTTCAGCAGGGGCTGTCTATGGTGATGAAACCTTTTCAGTACCAAGTACAGCAGCTATTCTATTTGCTGAAACCTATTCAGCACCATGGGTAGCAGCTGGCAGGTCTCTGTAGCCTCGCAGAGCTGCTATCTGTGGTGCTGAGACCTATTAGGTACCAAGGACAGCAGATATTCTTGAAACCTATTTACTGAATGCCATCTAGATAAGAGGAGGATGAGCTAAGTTGAATAGTTTATTCTCCTCTAGCGATACACAAATTCACATCTCCAATACAAAGTATAGTATGTATGGATTTACAGTTAGTTCGCTCAACAACCGAGGTGCAAGCAGGGCTTGCGAATCAAATGTAATAGCTCGAGACAATTTTAAGCTAACGTCTGGGCCGGTTTCCACTCACCGTTCCAGTCTTTAGCTTATCATTGTGGTTTGAATCAGGCCCCAGATCGGTTAAATTCTGGAAAATATAAATTTGGTTTTTGAAGTATCTGAAGTGCCAAACTGATTTAGAAAAAATAGACAGTGTGTGAGCACCTGTAGCCGTACAGAACATAAACAAAAGGGGTTATTCACTAAACACAGTTGTTTCACTGCTGAGCACCGTAATTATAAACAAGGGTTAAAATCACAATAGCTAGAAGCAAAATGCAACGACGGAAGATGTAGTTGGTCATAGAATGGCAACAACTAGGGATGTGCATGGCTGAAAAATTTGTTTCGTTACATTTTTAAATAATTTCATTTTTGGAATTTCGTAACTAATTTCGTTTTGTTTCGGATCGATTTGAAATTTCGTACCGATTTGAAATTTCGTATCGATTTGAATTTCATATATCAATTCGATAGTTGATATCAATTTGAATTTTGGATCACTAAATAAAACCCCAATTAATCAAATTTTGCTGTTAAAAGAAAAGCTAGGGTTAAATATTAAGCTGTGTCACAGATTTAGTATTTGAGTCAAATTAAACAGTGAAACAACATTAATTTGTTTCATGAAGTCCTTTGCTGACTATTACTTGTACTGGAAGTTCAGATCAATTCGATAGTTGATATCAATTTGATAGTTCATTTCAAATTCGATAGTTGATATCAATTGTTCAAATTTTTCTTTTATGATGATGACACAGTATAAAACAAAATAAATTCGTTATATACTGTTTCGTTTCGAATTCATATCAATTCGTTATTACGAAGTACTTCCGAAATATGAATTATCGAATTTCATTCCAAATTCCGAATTTTTCCGAAACGAATGCACATCTGTGGTGGAAACAGTGTTGAAATCTAGAACTAACTATGGTTTATTTCTATAGATAGTGAATTCACCATAGTCCACCATGGCTCAAAGAAGTAAATCTACCATTGTTTAAATAAAACAAAAAGGTTAATTAATTATTGTCCCCAGAGCTGTCATCAGAATTCTTGGGGTCCCTTACTAAACCACTGGTTGGGGCCCCCTTTCCCTCAGCTTCCCATTTTATTAGACTAATAATTAAATATTTTGCCTCCTAGACCTCTCCAGAAAGGGGAAAAAGATAATCCGGATTGATCTACCACCTATTGAAGACCATACTAGTCACAGTGCTCTTACTGGCTTCAAATACCACAGCCCACTGGGAAATTAGTTGGAATCTTGGTGGGCCGGTCCTGGGTGACATGGAGGTACCAAGGTCCCAGCATTGTAGCACTTAGACGAGCTGTACAGGCTTTGTCAAGGACCAGGCCCCCCTGGAGCCACTGGGCCCCTGAACATATTAAGAGCTGTCACCCCCCTCCGATGGCAGCCTTTATTGTCCAGGAAACCGTTGTCAGGAACTGGTGGTTTGTTGGAAAATCATCTTTCAACACAGCAAAAAATTATTAGAAAAATCCCAATGTGTATTTCAGTGCATAAGTCCTATTTTTTAGACAGATTCTGTAACCTGCTGGCCAAAAATGGTGACCACCAGTGCTTGTTTGCTTAATTAGCCGATGATCTGTGTTTTAGACACATAATTGCAGCTGCTTAAACTGTTTTAGCACCTCAGCTGTCATTCCCAGAGTGCTAAATGTTTGGGACACTTTCTGGAGCCTAATTGCAAGAGAAATTTACTTGCAGCAAAAAATTCCATTTGCTATTACTGTGTACTGTGATGACTGTGTAAACACATTTGGCTTTACTCCATAGTTGGTGCTAATGTAACGTCTCGATATGTAATCGTTAGTGCCAGAATAAGTAAGTTTAATGTGTGATAGATGTGTGCATTCATTTCGGAACGGATCTCAATCTGTTTGAAAATTCGTTGATTCGTATTTCGGAAATGCTTCCGAAATAACAAATTGGTTTAATGCGAATTGAAACGAAAACCAAACAAAAAGCTATATATAACGAAATTGATTTGTTATACTGTTTCACAAGAGATCCATTGATTAAATGATTGATTTTTTTTAGGGATCCAAATCGATTTCGAATCGAATGCTAAGCAATTTCGAATCGATACCAAATTACAAATGAAATTATGAAAACAAATCAGTTTTGTTTTTCTGTTTCACAAAGCTCCCCATCCCTGTCAATTGGCAGTGGTGCTGAATCTGTTGTATTCAGCACCACAGGCCAATAGACAGTTCGATATTTAACCCTAGCTTGCCTTTTAAACCTCATGTTTAACCCTAATGTAACAGTAATTGAGCAGGATTTGATGTATTGTTTTTTTATTAGTGAGCCGAATCGATTTCAAATCAATACCAAATTACAAACAAAATTACGAAACAAAAAATATTAATATTCAAACTAATTCTGTTTCAGGCTAAATTATTTTCAAACGAAACAAAACAAATTTTTCAGCTGTGCACACCTCTAATGTGTGGCATTGATATTCCAATCTTGATGCTAAACTGGGGTGAAATCAGTTTGCGCCTCGCAGCTTGCACGAGCTTACTGTACTCTGCGCCTCCTATACTTAACATGGGGTGCGCAATCTATTTTTACCGTCTGAATAAGTGAAGTATTACAAGGTTCTGGCACAAATTACCGTCAGGATGCGAAATGAAGAATTTTACCACTACCTGAAAGCTAGTGTTAAATCATTTATCACCAAGCGGCGGCCGGCGGGTTTGCGGCAGCATTCGCCTGCCAATTCCCTGCAAATGTCGGCGACATTTCAGTGCTCTGTGAATAACCCCATTATGAATTAATGCTTTGTTCTAGATATCTATGTGAAAAATCATACTCTGTCTCTGTGCCCTACATTGTCCATTAACCTTTATCACATAATACAGCATGTGAAAGGAAAGCACTAACGATAGTTGCTGTCAGCTAATAAACGCAGCATTGATGTTTAAAAACACTGGCTTCAAGGCAGACCCAGGTTTCCAGACTAGCCGTATTTTCCAAGGCTACAAGTCGAGTGCAACTTGTAACCTGCTGCTCTGTAATGTATAAGATTCATACGCTGAAGGAAAACAATGTAATCATTTATTATGGGTTTCCTCTATGACAAAGATCTCAAACTCTGGACCTCCAGATTTTTCTGGACTACAGCTCCCATGATTCTTTGCCCATCTATTGCATTGAAAGAATTCTAGGGAGTGTAGGCATCAGCATCTTGAGGCAAGAGTTTGAGGACCCTGCTCTGTGATAATGGGATGTGATTTCCATCTTGCAGAATATGACTTCTTCATACTGCATGGGATCACTATCATGCTCCCCCATTCAATATTCAATGTGAAGATAAATTCCTGCTAAATGTGGAATCACTGTGAACAGGTTAACATGGAAATATAGGGGGGGGGATATAGCCTGGGAATAAAAACAGAATATGGTATGGTTACTGTAAACGATGAGTAGAAAATCCAATCATGAGATTATGTTGAGTTTATGGCATTATAGCATATGAAAATGACAAATTACGTTTGTAAATATTTACTTGGTAAACAGAGACTAGGTCTCGGCAGCTTTCTTTTTTTATAATGGAATCACATTTATGGTGCGCTTATGAAGGAGGGGGTGTATGGTGGTGGATGCTTGGATACTCAGCAAGAAGGCAGAGCATAGAAGGAAATGCTTCAGTTATATTTAATCTGCTTGATCTAGGATTTATCATAAAGCATTAATAGGGTCATACATTTTTATCTATCTATCTTTAGAGACTAAACCATTTATTTATTTTTGTATTAAGATGGGTTTTACCAAGAAAAAATACATTAGGGGTTATTAACTAAGCACTGCTGTACCGGTGAAGTCGATAGTAGGTGCACACACTGTAAAAAAAAATAATTACTGTTGTTGTAACTTCGGCTATCCAGAGAAGGAAAATTCAACAACAGCAGGTGAAGTTGCCGCCATCAACAGCAAGCAACGCTCATCAATGTTACCAAACATAATTCTTCTGTAGAAGGATTATATCCCAGCTATTCTCCATTCAGAGTTGTTTTAATGTTGTTTGCAACAACGGGTGTAACTGTCAAGGGACATGATTTTTTAAAGATGTGTTGTCCCTCGCATCTTTGGAGGTGTGAGAGCCAGCACCTTCTGGTTTCAAGAGCTGTATATACCAGAGACTGTAGGCAGGAGTGTCCACTAGCTTCCTGTTAGCAACTGCATAGAGGAGACAGCTCAGGGTGTTTGCATAACTCCTCAAATTGTAATTTAATTTATCATATTTAATTTTGCATGAGAGACTTGTAAAGGACTGTGTATATATATTGAACATTATTTGGTTCTATTTCTTGTAGTTTTCACGGTGTCAGCTAAAAATAGAGAGAATAAAAGAGAATAAAAGAGAAAAAAGACATCTGGTTGAAGTTTGCCATTTCTTTAGACCTGTGCAGCTACCCTGGGGAATTTAGTTCAGCAATTTTAACGTGGTGATCTCCATTGGACTCTTATAGCAAGCATGAATGGACCCAGACACAAGTTTTGGGAGGGGCATTACACCAAAGAGCTGGTGTTTACTTTACAGTAACAGTGACAGGCAGAGTGGCAGATGGATCACAGACTGCTCTTACCACACTCATTCTCCTCAGAACATTGCCACACAGGGTCTGCTACCACTGCACAGGTGACACCTGACAGACCCCGAACAGCAATATTCCACAAACAGTAATGAGAAAGTGAGTTACTGCAGTGACATTGCTTGCTTATATAATTGAAAAGCAGACACTGCTGCTGCTTCAGACTAAAAAAAAGATTCATTTATTTTATTTCTTCTTTTTTTGTTTATTTTACATGGTCATGTTTGCTATCTTTGGAAAGACTGGAATCTTGTCTTTCCAATGATACCACACTTGACCTTGTGTGTGAGGCTGCAGATAAAATGGTCCAAATCAGGTTCAGGAATTCCTAGAGTCCAAGAACTGTTTGCAACATACAAACTTACCACATGGTAACAGTTTAACCACTTCGCTGCTAAGGACACGCTCAGCGCGTCCAACCGCAGGTAGCGTTCCATGCGGTGGACGCGCTGAGCGCGTCCTCTCTTTGGGGCCAGCGTTCGGCCGGGTTCCGGCCGATCGCTGGCCCCCCCGGTGCAGGCTGACATCCTCGATGTCAGCCCAGCACCCGGAACCACCGCCGGAGTAATTAGGTGTCATTGCGGGGGCGCGATGACACCTAATTCAGGCACACCCCCCCGCATGTGCGGAGGAGGCGCCTGAAAGGGAGGGGGGGAGGTCCTTCGGACCTCTCTCCCTCCCGATCGGCGGCGTGCGGGGGGTTAACCCAGGCACCGTTTGGAAGGGCACAGCTTGCCCTTCCAAATGGTACCTGGCATTAACCCCATGGGGGCCGGATCACGAATCGGCGCCGAAAAGCGCCGGTTCGTGATCCTTTCCAGAGCTGGCCGACATTGGATGTCGGCCAAGCTTCCGGGAATGCCCCTTGAGGACTGGTGTCATCGTGCATAGCACGATGACGCCAGTCCTGGAGTTAACCCCTAACTGCCACCAATGGTGGAGATAGGGGGTTCCAATGAACCCCCTATCTCCCGATCCATGGCAGTTAGGGGTTAATGTTTGGTATTGTTGGATCGGCCAGAGCATGGCCGTTCCAACAATACCAAACATGAGTATAAAAAAAGTTCTAAAAAAAAAAATATATATTTTAAAAAAAAATTATAAAAAAAAATAACCAAGTTTTTTTTTCTTTTTTTTGATGCTGCACTAATGATTTTTGTATGCGGTGCGTTTGTTAAAAATCACGTAATTTTCCCCCAAAAAAATGTAATGAGACCCATCTCTAATTTTTTTAACAAGCGCACCCCATACAAAATATAACCGCAATTGCTCGCATCTTAAAATGTGAAAAAAAACACTTTACACGTTGTAAATTATTGAAAATCATATTTTATTGCATTTTTTGTTATAATACAGACAGGTCATGACGTATACATATAATAATGACATATTATGAATCTGCCGAGTCTGACGGAAAGAACGATATATAATATGTCTGGGTCATATACTAAAATAAGCCTTCAAAACGCATTTAAACATGATGAGCAAAATCGGTAAAAATTAGCTCAGCACAGAGGCGGGAAAAGCCTCAGCAGCGAAAGGGTTAACTAAGGATCGGCCAAAAAAAAAATCAGTAAACTGTCCATCCAGTCACCATGGAAAAGTGCTTTATCCCCTTCAAAACAAAGACATTTTCTATAAAATCACTGTCAGGAATATTGGTATCGAGTAAGAACTCCATAAACTACTCAGCAAAAAAACTTTTTTTTATGTTTCCTGGATGAAAGTAGTTAAACTTTACTAATTTTGGGATGAAAATGAAGGAATCTGGTAAGGTAATAGTTTTTTTTAATACGCTCTAGTTCCAGAGATACACAACGTATTCCTCTACATATATTCTAGAGAAAAGCAAATTTCAACAGTATTACACAGGGTGTCCATAAAGTCTCTTTACAATTTCAAAAATTTATTATAAAGGCAAATGAAAAGACAGATAAGTGAAAATTATTACAAAATGAGACGTATATATTTAAGTTTTTTTTGCCTAATTTAATACACCTCTATATGGGCACCATTAGTTGCACGAAGCACATCAAGACGGTCCTCGATTTCTTGTCATGTTGACTGTAGCATACCCTCATCGATGGTGGCAATGGCATCAGTGATCCTCTGCTTTAAATTAGTGATGTCGCATACCTTTGTTGGATACACAATTCTAACCGAGGAAGCAGGACATCCACGAAACACGCTTTGGTTTATTTTACCATATTCTTTTTATATTTTATGCCAATAAATCGTCTTCTACCTTTACGGGCGAACGATTATTCATTATACTGCGGTACCTACCACTCACTGGAGAATCTCCCAAGATACTTCACCCAGCCAGGAGAACATCAAGGCACTGATCCATTCTCCTGCTGAATGGATTCTACGTATCCTGTAAGAAAGGAGGTGAACAACTACCGCTTAAAGAAGGGAGATCTGGTGCTCTCTAATAAAGACACCAACTGCCTGTCCGTTTAGAGTCTGACTTAAGACACCCCCAAATGTGAGTGCATCTTTTTCTTTATTTTTATTTATTTCTTCTGAGATAAATTGCACTATTTTGTGTTTTATTATATTTTATTTGAGGCACATGTCTGCTGAGCACCAGCATTTATAAGAGGCTCCATATTTACATCTGACTATATGCTTTGAAGGAAGCGCTGAATCCCAAACGACACCACCAGGACTTTTATATTTGTGTTTAACATACTGAAATCAATACGAAATAAGTATTTTCAAGTCATAAACAAGTTCATCGTTGGCCAGTGATAACAGACATATACAGTATGAATGAAACGAGTCAAGTGGAGTTTGGGCTCGTTAAACCAGGATAAGCTTTATTATTTTGAGTCCAGACTCCATACATGATCATTCAATACAGAAATTACCGTCTACATATTCTTAGCGATTTTAACAGACCTATAAAAGAATATAAAAGCTAAGTGATGATGCTTTTTTTGTTCGTGTACGTGCATACATGTTTGTAAATGATACCATTTATTTAATGATAAGATCGTGAAATCTTTAGAACCCGTATTTACATATCTGCGGTAATGCGTAGGATCGGATAAATGGATTTCAGAAGGCTGGAGAAATGCATAATTATACATATGAATGCAAAAAACATAATTTAATCAGATTCAGTGCTGTTGTTTTCCAGAAAACTAAAACAAATATCACAAAATATTTTGCTCAAGATAATCAGAAGAGAATAAAATTAACATAGGGACTGTCAGATCCAGTATCAAGGGGACAAAAGGAAATGGAATACAGTATGTCAGATATTTCCCCCGTGGTAATGATTTTTAAATAATGTCTGATGTACCGTGCCTTCAGACACAACCTCGGTGCCTGTTTGTGTGTGTGTGTATTTGAAATCAAGGCAGACACTGAGATTCTTTGGGATGTGTGACCTTGAGCTTATGTTAGCATGCATAGTGTTACTGACTGCATCTATCGGAGTTCTGGTAAGTACAGGGAAAAAACTGCATAAAAGAAAAATACTTTATTCACCCTTTGTTTTAATGGACACAGTCAAGTCCTACATAAAAGGCTGTATGGGAACTCTACGAGACGTATGCCAGCCTCCCAGTAACCATTGCCACCTCTTAATTAGCCCGAAACTCACTCGTGTTAGATAACTAGATAGATAGATAGATAGATAGATAACTAGATAGATATATAGATAGATAACTAGATAGATAGATAGATAGATAACTAGATAGATAGATAGATAGATAACTAGATAGATAGATAGATAGATAACTAGATAGATAGATAGATAGATAGATAGATAGATAACTAGATAGATATATAGATAGATAACTAGATAGATAGATAACTAGATAGATAGATAGATAGATAGATAGATAGATAGATAACTAGATAGATATATAGATAGATAACTAGATAGATAGATAACTAGATAGATAGATATATAACTAGATAGATAGATAGATAACTAGATAGATAGATAGATAGATAGATAGATAGATAACTAGATAGATATATAGATAGATAACTAGATAGATAGATAACTAGATAGATAACTAGATAACTAGATAGATAGATAACTAGATAGATAACTAGATAGATAGATAGATAACTAGATATATAGATAACTAGATAGACAGATAGATAACTAGATAGATAGACAGATAGATAGATAGATAGATAACTAGATAGACAGATAGATAACTAGATAGATAGATAGATAGATAGATAGATAGATAGATAGATAGATGACGTCATCAAGAGCTCATATAATGAGAACTTCTGCAGCATAAAGGTGAATGGGAAGAGAACAGAGTATTTCCGGCAGGCTCGTGGAGTAGATAGATAGATAGATAACTAGATAGATAGATAGATAGATAGAGTTAGATAGATAGATAGATAGATAGATAGATAGATAGATAGATAACTAGATAGATATATAGATAGATAACTAGATAGATAGATAACTTAGATAGATAGATAGATAATAGATAGATAGATAACTAGATAGATATATAGATAGATAACTAGATAGATAGATACTAGATAGATAGATGTATATAACTAGATAGAATAGATAGATAACTAGATAGATAGATAGATAACTAGATAGATAGATAACTAGATAGATAGATAACTAGATAGATATATAGATAGATAACTAGATAGATTAGATAGATAGATAGATAACTAGAAGATAGATAACTAGATAGATAACTAGATAACTAGATAGGATAACTAGATAGATAACTAGATATAGATAGATAACTAGATAGATATAGATAACTAGATAGACACAGATAGATAACTAGATAGATAGATAGATAGATAGATAACTAGATAGAAGATATATAGATAGATAGATAACTAGATAGATAGATAGATAGATAGATAGATAGATAACTAGATAGATAGATAGATAGATAACTAGATAGATAGACAGATAGATAGATAGATAGATAGATAGATAGATAGATAGATGACGTCATCAAGAGCTCATATAATGAGAACTTCTGCAGCATAAAGGTGAATGGGAAGAGAACAGAGTATTTCCGGCAGGCTCGTGGAGTAGATAGATAGATAGATAACTAGATAGATAGATAGATAGATAGATAGATAGATAGATAACTAGATAGATATATAGATAGATAACTAGATAGATAGATAACTAGATAGATAGATAGATAACTAGATAGATATATAGATAGATAACTAGATAGATAGATAACTAGATAGATAGATATATAACTAGATAGATAGATAGATAACTAGATAGATAGATAGATAACTAGATAGATAGATAACTAGATAGATATATAGATAGATAACTAGATAGATAGATAGATAGATAGATAACTAGATAGATAGATAACTAGATAGATAACTAGATAACTAGATAGATAACTAGATAGATAACTAGATAGATAGATAGATAACTAGATAGATAGATAACTAGATAGACAGATAGATAACTAGATAGACAGATAGATAGATAGATAACTAGATAGATAGATATATAGATAGATAGATAACTAGATAGATAGATAGATAACTAGATAGATAGATAGATAGATAACTAGATAGATAGACAGATAGATAGATAGATAGATAGATAGATGACGTCATCAAGAGCTCATATAATGAGAACTTCTGCAGCATAAAGGTGAATGGGAAGAGAACAGAGTATTTCCGGCAGGCTCGTGGAGTCAGACAAGGCTGCAGCCTAAGTCCAACCCTCTTTAACATCTACGTCAATGGACTGGCTGAAGCTCTAGAATCCTACTCAACACCAGGACTAACTCTACATGACACCGAGGTGAAGTTCCTGTTGTATGCAGATGACCTCCTATTACTGTCACCAACAGAGAGAGGTCTACAAGACAGCCTGGAAGTGCTGGAAAAATACAGTGCGGCATGGGCACTACCCATCAACCAAAAGAAAACAAAGGTCATGGTTTTCCAAAGGAAGAACGCAAAAACCAAGAGTTCCTCTTTCACACTTAATGACTGCACTCTTGATGAAGCCAACAGCTACACATACCTCGGCCTAGAAACAAACCGATCGGGAAGTTTCAAACCAGCCATAGAGGCCCTAAGAGACAAGGCGCGTAGAACCTTCTATGCCATCAGGAGAAACCTCTACAAACTAAAACCGCCTGTAAGAGTCTGGCTTAAAATCTTTGATAGCGTCATCACTCCAATCCTCCTTTATGGCAGTGAAGTATGGGGCCCCATCACCTACCCTGACCAACCCAAATGGGACACCAGCCCAACAGAAATATTTCATCTGGAATTCTGCAAGCACCTCCTCCAAGTCCATCGGAGCACCTCTAACAATGCTTGCCGAGCCGAGCTGGGCAGACTCCCCTTACTTCTTGCAGTACAGAAGAGGGCGCTATCATACTGGGACCATCTAAACATCAGCAGCCTCAACTCATACCACCATAAAGCCCTACTGGCCAACAAGGACCATCCAGAACCATGTGGGCTGCAACAACTCATATCCACCCTGATCATCCAAAGCCCCCATAAAGGCAACCTGACAAAATATCAAATAAAGGCCCTAATTAACGATTCCAGGGAAAACTATATCAGAGAATGGAGACATGATATAGCAAACTCCCAGAAACTCACCATTTACCAATCCTTACAGAGGGAATACAAACTGGCCCCATACCTGGAGGTACTACAAGACCCCAAGGACAGACAGATCCTGAGCCGGTACAGACTGAGCGCCCACAGCCTGGAAATTGAATCAGGGCGGCATAGACAGACCTACAAGCCCAGGGAGAATAGACTGTGCCAGCATTGTGACCAGGAGGCCCTGGAAGATGAGGTCCACTTCCTCCTACAGTGCCCCAAGTACTCAGCACTGAGGGAAACTCACTTCCAGAGACTCTCCGCTCTCATCCCGGACTTCACCTCTATAGAAGAGACGAGGAAACTCCACATCATACTGGGAGAAGAGGAGCCGGCGGTGAAAATATCTGCCCAATACGTCGCAGAATGTCACAGACTGAGAGGAACATGAGAGATCCTGGACTTATAAATCCCCAACACGGACTCGCCCCCATCCCCCTTCACATTATCCCTTACCCCTGATAATGTCCATGGACTTGCCCATTCCCCCCATATATATGTCCCACTACCCCCCTCCTCCCCATATGCTTTGGCAATGCTAAAATGTATTTGGTCCTGCCAATAAAGCTTATTTTGATTTGATTTGATTGATTTGATTTAGATAGATAACTAGATAGATATATAGATAACTAGATCGATAACTAGATAGATATATAGATAACTAGATCGATAACTAGATAGATATATAGCTAGATAGATAGATAGATAGATAGATAACTAGATAGATAGATAACTAGATAGATAGATAACTAGATAGATAGATAACTAGATAGATAGATAGATAGATAGATAGATAACTAGATAGATAGATAACTAGATAGATAGATAACTAGATAACTAGATAGGTAACTAGATAGATAGATAGATAGATAACTAGATAGATAGATATATAGATAACTAGATAGATAGATAACTAGATAGATATATAGATAACTAGATAGATAGATAGATAGATAACTAGATAGATAGATATATAGATAACTAGATAGATAGATAGATAACTAGATAGATAGATAGATAACTAGATAGATAGATAACTAGATAGATAGATAGATAACTAGATAGTTAGATAGATAACTAGATAGATAGATATATAGATAACTAGATAGATAGATAGATAACTAGATAGATAGATAGATAACTAGATAGATAGATAGATAGATAACTAGATAGATAGATAGATAACTAGATAGATAACTAGATAGATAGATAACTAAATAGATAGATAACTAGATAGATAACTAGATAGATAGATAACTAGATAGATAGATAACTAGATAGATAGATAGATAGATAGATAGATAACTAGATAGATAGATAGATAACTAGATAGATAGATAGATAACTAGATAGATAAGATAGATAACTAGATAGATAGCTAGATAGATAGATATAGATAACTAGATAGATAGATAACTAGATAGACAGACAGATAGATAGATAACTAGATAGATAGATAGATGACTAGATAGATAGATAGATAATAGATAGATATATAGATAACTAGATAGATAGATAGATAACTAGATAGATAGATATACTAGATAGATAGATAGATATATAGATAACTAGATAGATAGATTAGATAACTAGATAGATATATAGATAACTAGATAGATAGATAGATAGATAACTAGATAGATAGATAGATAGATAACTAGATAGATAGATAACTAGATAGATAGATATATAACTAGATAGATAGATAGATAGATAACTAGATAGATAGATAGATAACTAGATAGATAACTAGATAGATAGATAACTAAATAGATAGATAACTAGATAGATAACTAGATAGATAGATAACTAGATAGATAGATAACTAGATAGATAGATAGATAGATAGATAGATAACTAGATAGATAGATAGATAACTAGATAGATAGATAGATAACTAGATAGATAGATAGATAACTAGATAGATAGCTAGATAGATAGATATAGATAACTAGATAGATAGATAACTAGATAGACAGACAGATAGATAGATAACTAGATAGATAGATAGATGACTAGATAGATAGATAGATAACTAGATAGATATATAGATAACTAGATAGATAGATAGATAACTAGATAGATAGATAACTAGATCGATAGATAGATATATAGATAACTAGATAGATAGATAGATAACTAGATAGATATATAGATAACTAGATAGATAGATAGATAGATAACTAGATAGATAGATAGATAGATAACTAGATAGATAGATAGATAGATAGATAGATAACTAGATAGATAGATAGATAGATAGATAGATAGATAGATAGATAGATAGATAGATAGATAGATAGAAGGTCACTGCAAGAATAATCACTTCCAGTAATGCTGGTATCATGTAATAAAGCCGGCATTTTGTGGACGCATGCAAAATTCGTTTAATAAAAAATGTCTCAGATCCAAAAACTACTCTGTAGTTTGGTTGATTGGAGACATTTTTTGAAGCATTTTTTGTGAGCAGCTGAATTTTTTTGGCAGCACTCGAATTGGAGCATTTTAGGAAGTTAGCAAATTTTAGATAGGGTTAGGGTTAGTTTTAGGGTTAGGTTTGTAAAATATGTTTGGAAAACACCAACTGCACCATCCAAATTTCTGTTTTTCGGCACCCTGAAAAGTTACGCTCTAAAACCCGCCACTAATCTCCTTCCTCCTCATGGTATAGTGCAACAATGTGAACTATGATGCACTTTATCAATTACCTTTAATATTATTTTCTCTATAATACGGTGAACCATTGGTGTTATTGGGTACTTACCGCTTCACTTAAAGGTGATCCTCCATAAAACCACTGCCGCGATCCAATAGTTTTATGAAAAATCACTTTCCATTACCCACTCTGTAAAATGTTTGAAGCTTCTACACATAAATTTGTACAATACAAAAACTAAAGTAGCTTATTTGATAGACACACAGACAAATTTTGCTATTGCGGCATGTGTCCGTGAGAGACAGTCATTACAGACACACAGAGCAGCTCCCTGTGCTGCAGCACCTCACCTGCAATGTCCAGTATGCTGCAGATTTGGAAGGAACATGTTCTGGAGAGCATATACAAACAGATGTGATTTGCCGTTAATGAAATTGCTTTGCACTGCTCTGGAAAAAGACCAGATCGAGTTTACACGATGTTGGGCTCCTGAAGAAGCTTTTGAATATTGAGTATACTCAACCATGGTAGTGAATGGGTTAAGATATGCAAATACATGGTAATAGTCTTCTATTATCGGTAGGTCATCAGGGATATTTCCGTAGAGTGCTCTCTTGGCAGCTATACCCTGGTTTCCTCATTTGTTTGGTATCAGTAGATTCTGAATTCGGTTCAGCAGATACGTCCTTGTATGTTGCTGTGTGCTCAGACTGAACAGCTACATTGGCATATGGTCATTTACAATGTTAATGGTAATTAATAAATGTCAGGGAGACAGCGTTGTATCCTGAATTGACAAGATGAGCCAGTGTAATTACAGTAATTACAGATACATGTTGCCATAGACATTGCAATTATAGGAAACTTAGAGCTGTCTTAGCTACGTGTATGACTTACATTAATATTAGGATCAAGCCCTCTTCTTCACCGAGAGGCAAAGGGTATGTTATATATTTTTGATTCATATATTTATGGTGGTTATGTGATTTTGCAAAATCATTTCTTCTCCCTTAATGAAATTTAGTCGTATCTTGTGGAAGTTTCGTAATGTTGCAGAAAGGTTCGTGATGCACGCACAGACAACACCAGTCCTTGGCTGCCGTCTCCCAGAATGGTCACTTCTGCGGGTGTTTGGACAGGATGATGTCAGCAGGGATCAAGTCGTAAAATAATAAGTGTGTGAATTCACTTAAATTTCTGTCCATTCCAGTCTTAAAAATTACTGGGAGCCACAACAGCTGCAGCGCTTCTTTATTCATCAGAATACCATTCCTCTGGCAAAAAACTGAGAAATTGTCATTCCCATGCCATCCCAATGTGCCTAAATCTAGGAAAATCCTTAAATACTATGGGCACTATCAGCTGCCCCTCGCTAAAACTAGGACGCAAAGGGGAAAAATTAGCTTCCCCTTGGCGTCCTGGTTTCCCCAGCAGATCACAGGGCAGAGCCAAGTCCGGCAGCCTGCCCCTTAGTGATCGCTAAGCTCCCGGCGCTACAGCACCATCACCAGCATCCCCTCCATGGTGTCTACAGGACTCCATAGAAGATTCTGCTGCCGGGTCACATGACCAGCAGAATATCACCTCTAGTGAGATCCTGCTGGTCGGTGGAGTGATCGCGGAGGTTGACGGGACTTTCTTCCCCAGTCCCACTCTGCTCCCAGCGGCCAGAAGCAGCAGATCGGGCCACCGTTCTCGTCGCAGGAAGAGAGGTGAGTATCTGATTTTTGGGGGGTTTTGAGCTGCAGGTAATGGATTCTGCAGCATCACAGTCTGTTACCTACACTTCTGAGCTGGTGGTAACTTTGTCGTTAGCGCCAGCAATTAGTGACAAGCGTTAGGACCAAGTTATCCTAACGCTAGCTAATCTGTGCTTTCACTTTGTGCTCCCCATGTTAGGTATAGGGAGCACAAGGTACAGTAAACCCAGGGCCGGCCCAAACCACTGTGCTGCCTGGAGTGAAGGATGAATTGCTGCCCCCACCTCCAAAAAAACATGGTGTGTATGAGCATATCACACAGCGCCACATATCATGGCCCACTATCCCACACATCCACATACCGTCACACACACACACTTCCCCATACACACTTCCATACTTGCACAGTCACACACATGCAGTCACACACACATACCACAGCCGGTAACGGGGAGAGGCAGAGGATTAATGACTCCAGAGGGCACAGAGTTACTGTCGATTAGTTTTCACAGGGTGTTCCTTTAAATAGGAAGCGCCTCACTAAAGGTATGAAAGAAATTAGGAAAATGCTTGTTTTTTCACCATGATTTAATAATTCAGGGAATACTGGAGGGGGGGAGGGTAAAAGCCATAAAGCGGCATTAAAACATGCGGTGTCCCAGTCATTTCTGTAATTCCCTCATCAAACTATGGCAGCTCCATACTAACCCCCCTCCCCTCGGTTTAGAAAGGTAAAAATGTGATTGATTTATTTTAGCAGTGAAAAGCAGATCCCCAGCTATTAACAACTAACTACAGCTCCCATCATGCTGTGCGGGCTGTAAGGGAGCTGCAGATTGTCTTCAATCTGGGCCTTATGCAGCCCTTAATCGGCAGCTCCCTCAGGTCTCTGGGATAGGGTGTCTGTCCAGGGCTTCCCACAGCCAGATAGAGGAGCTGGCAGTGGTTTATGGGGCAGCAACATGTCCCTGTGAGGAGGGAAGGGTGGGAGGGGAACCTCCATAACACACGGGGGGGCACATAGTCTTCTGTATGAAATCATGCCAGGCCTACCTCCTCAGCAGCCTCATGGTTCCCCGGGATTATTCATTTAAAGGCACGCGCTTGCCTACGCCATCAGAGCCCTGCCGCGTGTGTCACGTGACAGGCTCTAAACACCGTGCTCCATCTCACAGGTGCACTG
This sequence comes from Leptobrachium leishanense, assembly GCA_009667805.1. Classification (NCBI taxonomy): domain Eukaryota; kingdom Metazoa; phylum Chordata; class Amphibia; order Anura; family Megophryidae; genus Leptobrachium; species Leptobrachium leishanense. Next base: position 47,137,257 of record CM019074.1, on the reverse strand, counting down.
CGCTGCAGGAGAGACCACAGCCAGGCTGCATCACTGGTAAATCTTAAGATGATGGCCTCCATGCCTGCTGAAAGGGGAGGGCACCGGCCCGCGGACAAGGGCAGCCACGTGCTGAAGGGGCAGGCGCGGCTTGGTTTTCAACGCAACACTGTCCTGCAGCTGTGTTTTGGCTGGTGGCCTTTGAAAGAGCAGCAAAATGTTGCCCCTGACAAAGTGCTGCCTGGAGCGGCTGCTCCACCCCGCTCCATGGACGGGCTGGCCCTGAGTAAACCCGAGCTACGAATCGCAAATTAACCCCTTAACGCCGCAGGATGTACAGTTACGTCCTGCATTAGGCGGGCTTTAACGCCGCAGGACGTAACTGTACGTCCCCGGCATCTGCAGCCCACCGGCAGCCGATACTCACCTCCGGTGGCTCCCTCGCTGCTCTGACTCCCACGGAGTCAGATCGGCACTTTTGGTGCCTCCCGGCGCACTGACGTCATCGCGCCGGACGCGATGACGTCAGTTTCAGGCGTCCCCCCCCCAGCTGGAGCAGGGGAAGTGCCTGGAGGGGAGGGGGGATGCTTTGGATCCCTCTATTTCCCCATCGCCGGGGGCTAGCAGCTACTGCCAGGCATCCCAGGAAAGAGCACAGCCTGACCTTTCCAGGGATGTATGGCATTAACCCCTTGGTGGCAAGGCTGTGACCCAGCACCAATCGGTGCCAGGTCACAGCCTTTTTCCGGTGGGGACCGCCATCTTGGATGGCAGCCCCACCTCCGGAACTCCCCATGTCCACTGACGTCATTGGGCGTGGCCCGATGATGTCAGTTAACCAGGGAACCCCTAGCTGCCAATGGATTTCCTAAGGAAATCCCATGGTGGAGATAGGGGGGTTCTTTGAACTTCTTTATCTCATGATCGATGACACCTAGGGGGTCATGTGGGGTATCGTTTGAAAGGCCTGATCATGGCCTTTCGAATTATATCAAACATGACCATATTACTAGTAAAATTAAAGTGTAAAAAAAATTAAAATAATAAAAAAAATAATAAAAAAATAAAAACGTGCTTTTTTATTTTTTCTAATGCAGCACTATTGCTCACATTTCAATTATAATGTGAACAATGATGCTTCACTAATGATTTTTTTTTTGGGCGGGGGGGTTTAGCTAAAATCACGTAATTTCTCCCCAAAAAAATAAATAAATAAATAAATGGGTTCCCTGTTAATTTTTTTTAACAAGTCTACCCCATAGAATATATCCTCAAAGGCTCGGGTAATAAAATGCAAAAAAAACACACTTTACACACTGTGGATGACTGAAATTTTATTGAAAATTCTCTTTTTTTTTACAGTTTTGTTATAGAATTTTCGCAGGTCATGACGTATACATATAATAATGATATATTATTAATCTGTCAAGTCTGCCAGAAAGAACGATATATAATTTGTCTGGGTGGTACAATAATACGTGACTTAAAACCGCGTTTAAAACCGTCAAAATTAGCTCAGCAAACTTCTACTTCGAAACAGCGCCGAACTTGTAAAATTACTCCCGTCCTTAAGGGGTTAATGAGCGCTAATGTTTTTTTTAACCCGTTAGCGATTCAATGGCAATGTGGGAGCAGCGTTATGACCTCCATTACGCTAACGCTGACGCTAGTGCTAGCTTGAAGGAGGTGATAGAGCCCTGACAGTTTTATAAAATTGTGTCTATATAGAAAGATATTGCAGCTTCCCAGTTTATCAGCCAACAGGGAAGCAAGTTCCTCCTGCTAACATAGTGAGGGAATTGCGTTCCCAAGCGTTCCTGCAGGACTTGACCCCTGAATGTCAGCATGCAAAGCCTGCTGATATCATTAATCCATTAGTTGGTCCCGAGCAGGTGGGATAGTAAAAATTTCATCTGGCGAGTGACAGCTTTGGGGGTGGAGGAAACTCCTATGCTTCACACAGCACTACCAGCCAAACAGGGCTGGAGAGGAAGTGCACTCCACATAGCCTGACCAGTTTAATAAGCTAAGGTGGTCCGAGTGTGTAGAGTGTCCCTTTAATTCTTGCAGTAGCTGTAAGTGACACAGAGAGATGGGAGTTTGATGCACACTCTGTGCATTAAGGCCACAGCTGATGCTGTTCATGTGTTATGCACCTTCTTTATTTTGTTTTTATTGATGTAGTTTTAACATAATTATAATGCACTTTGATATGGTAATTACCACACAAATCAATTTGAATATTGTGCTTTAAAATCCCCAGGCAAGGTCATTTTGATGAAAGAGCTAAGACATTCTTTCTAGTTATTTGGTCATCAAAGGAAACTTCTCTAAGTGATTTTAATGTAATTTGCTAAAGTCTTATCTTAAAACATATGTCTATTTTTGATCGTATCTGCGGATATGTGGAAAAAAAATTTCAAGGGCAAGACATAGAGCACCAAATGAATAGGGGACCGCATTGGAATATTAGTTACATAGTTACGTAGGCTGAAAAAAGACATGCGTCCATCAGGTTCAGCCTGTCACACATCACCTACTGCTGTTGATCCAAAAGAAGGCAAAAAACCCAGTCTGAAGCGCTCGACAATATGCAACAAACTGGGGAAAAATTCCGTCTTGACCCCAGAATGGCGTCAGATTTCTCCTTGGATCAAGCAGCTTTTACCCACATATTAAATATTATAACCCTTAATATTCTGTGTCTGCAGGAAGTCATCCAGTCGTTTTTTTAAATTCTGTACTGTCTCTGACCCAACCACCTCAACAGGCGGAGAATTCCACAGCTTTATTGTTCTCACAGTAAAATAACCCTTCCTATACTTTAGGCTGATTTTCCTTTTGTCCAGTCTAAATGGATGACCCCTTGTCCTATGTAAAGTCCTGTTAATGAATAGGTTTCCAGACAATGGTTTATAATGGCCCCGCATATATTTATATAAGGTTATCAGATCCCCTCTAAGGCGCCGTTTCTCTAAACTAAACAGGTTTAAGCTTGTTAGTCTTTCCTCATAACTTAACCCTTCCATTCCCCTTATTAATTTAGTCGCCCGTCTCTGCACTTTTTCTAGCGTTATAATATCTTTTTTTAAGACAGGTACCCAAAATTGCACGGCATATTCAAGGTGTGTCTTACCACTGGTTTATACAGAGGCAAAATTATGTTTTAATCCCGAGAGTGAATTCCCCTTTTAATGTATGCCAATACCTTGCTGGCCTTGGCGGCTGCTGTTTGACATTGCACATTGTTACTTAGTTTGAAGTCTATGATTATTCCCAAATCCTTCTCCTGCTTTGATTTCCCTAACTCCGTACCATTTAGGCCAGGGGCACACGAGCGCGGAAGGAACGTCCGGGAATTTGGACACTCCTTCCATGCGACGCAGCCACTGAGTGCACTCAGTGCGCTCGCACTGCAGAGCGCGATCCCGCCAAGTTGACGCTCGTCTAGCGTATCAACGGAGAGGCTTTCTGGGCAGATGCTTGCTGTGCACGCACTTCGTGGCGCGCACAAGCGTGTGACCGGCCCGGTCACAGCGTCACATGGCTGCGCCGGGCGCTGGTAAGTTCGGGCGTACGGGCGCACCAGGTGCGCTTGTGTGCCCCCGGCCTAAGGGTATAAATTGCTTGTGTGTTCTTCACTCCAAAGTGCATAACTTTGCATTTCTCTATATTAATTTTCATCTGCCATTTAAGCGCCCAGTTAGGGGGCACTACACCTTTCTATCGCCAACATTCATTCTTAGACAAAAAGAAATTGCAATCTGGAATTCATAGAATGAGTCTGATATATATTGGTTGCTTTGCTGGTTGCCACTCACCTGTTGGCAGATACGGCATCCTTTTTCATCATCAACAGCAGTGCAGGACATTTCTTTGGATATATACTGTATATATATATATATAATGTGTTTATTATTGCAGAAGCCATTTGCACATCACAGCAATTCGATGAATTGCATCCCAGAGCTCCTGTGCTACATTCCCCATATGCTGCAAGGAATTCTGGGTAAGAAATGCAAATGATATCTGTCTCATGTTTTCGCATCCTGGGTCTGTTTTTACACAGAACCATTGAATCAATGCATGCCACACTAGATGACTTTTTTTTTTTTTTAGCAGAGATCAGGTTTATGCAACTGGTCAAAGCCATTCCTACGGCACCGCTGTTATTTTTTTTGTTGTAGCCTTGGGTGTCCCCTTAAGGTGGTCGTTGATATTAATAATGTTTCTTGTTAGGTGCAGGGTTTTTTTTTTTAGAAAGGATTTTACCAGGAAGGCTACATTGAGATTTCTCTCATTTTCAAGTATGTCCTGTGTGGCGAGTATGTACCGTTAGGTGAGTATGTACCATCTTTAGGGCAACGCTGTTTCGGGTTTATTGGGCCCTCATCAGCTAGGAGCTAGGCATGACCAGTTGCAGTGGATGCTTGGACCCGTAGGGCAAATCAGTACTTACAAGGGTTGTGGTGGAGGACAAAAAGTGAGATAAATAGCCTCCACGCTCTAATTAGTTATGTTTATTATTGCAGAAGCCATTTGCACATCACAGCAATTCAAAGAACTGCATCCCAGAGCCCCTGTGCTACATTCCCCATATGCAGCAAGGGATTCTGGGTAGGACATGCAAATGACATCTGTCTCACTTTCTTGCATCCTGGGTCTGTTTTCACACAGAACCCTTAAATCAATGCCATGCCGTACTAGATGGCTTTTTTTTAGCAGAAATCAGGAGGGTAGCACTCAACCTTTTCTAAGCACCCAGTGTGGGTGCATCTCAAGACAATGCAATACAACAAACCAAGGAGAGAGCACTCCAATCAACACACTCAAAAGACAACGACGGCAGATTAAATGCATTTAAACATTCAAAGACGCCACCAGATTTCAACCCTTGAAATCTTCCAACAATTCTTACCCACTTCAGGATTACATCAGATCTTAACCCATTCAAGACTATTTACAAGATTTTTAACCTTAAGCTCTGTTGAAAATAGGACCTGCCAACAAGTGGGATACATTGGCTTTTGTTGGCAGGCTTAAGTAATTCATGACCATTTATTGTGAACCAAATTTCCACCATTTTCAATAATTACACCTACAAGGTTGCCTACACCCTTACTGCACCTACACTCCAGTATTTCCCGTCCCGTTCCAGCCTATGAAGAGCTGCTTATCTGTGTTCTGGACCTGTTAATCAGAAGTTCTCCTTTATGTCTCACAGACAGGTGCACTTTTAGTGAATAGATTTGTGAGTTATTTGTTTTTTGCCCTTCTGTATAATTTTATTTTCTCCTCTACTACATTATAGGGGGTAGTCACAGAGCACCGAAATGTCACCAACTTTTTTGTTCCCCGCACTTCGGAAAATCAAATTCCCTGACCCTGCGGGGAATTCAACATTCACACAGGGTCCCTGAAATGCAGGGAAAATCCACCAAAAAAACACTGAATCGAAAATAAAAACTGCCTCAAAACTGCCAGAATTATCGGATCTGACCAAATAAGCCGCCAAAAACCTGCCGAACATATCCAAAAAAAGCAGACGATCCGCCGAACAAGCGTCGACCAGCCGCCGGAAAAAGCCGACAAGCCAACGGTTAAAAGAACCAAAAACTAAAATGACTGCAACTTTTAAAATTTTAAACGCTGTTAATTTTCTATACGTTTTACTTTCCTTTCTCTCTAATCTTGTTTAACATTTTCATAACAGGCAAAGTCAACAAGCCCAGTCACTTTATTTACACAGGACACAATTCCATATGTTCACTCGTTTTCTTTTTTCACGATACGGTTTCTGCTGCCTTAGTTCAGCACACTCTATAATTTTTTTTCTTAACGTAGGATTTACCAACCTTTCTCTTTTATATATATTTTTTTATATTGCTCGGTTAGTTTAGCCCTTCTGCGAGATTAATTAATTTAATATTTTTTTTATTTCGTGCCTTATAAAATAGCAACAATAATAAAAATAAATTCCCAATTCTTTGTAATGCAAATTATATTCCTGATCAGAGCTGTAATGGAGCGAGCTGGAGTTGGAGCCATATTTAGAATCCCCAAAATAAACTTGCACTTTTAACAATTTCTTTTACTAAGCTGTAACCTGACATCCATATGTCAGTAGCTCCTGATATAACCAATTCTTTTTTTAACTCCCACATTCCTAAAATTATTTCACTTCAGGAACTTAGTTTGCCAGCGTCTCTATACATCGACCATCTGTGGCCGCATATATTTTAGTGTCTACCATCTTTACGGCTCCTTATTTTTGGACTTTGGACATTCTCGTGAAATCAAATAAAGAATCGACATGTCATCAAACTGACTGGAACAAGAACTTTGTGTTACTGGTGAAACTTTTCCATGAAATTAGTTTGACATTTATTTTATATACTATATATATATATATATATTATTTTTTTAGATAGTATTTTACCAGGAAGGATACATTGAGATTTCTCTTATTATCAAGTATGTCCTGGGTGGTGAGTATGTTCCGTTAGGTGTCTTGCCCAAGGATACTTACTGGAGAGGTGCTCTTGCTGGGATTTGAACCTGTGTCTCCACAGTCTACATGGTTATAGAGCAGTGATGTTACCTCTACTCCATCCAGCCGGTACTTTATATGAATATATAATATCAATAAATATCAGTACCTCAAAATGCAACCATTCACCTCCCTTATACTGTGGGACAATGGGAAAATTGTAGAGTTATATTAACCCCTTAATGACCCCTGACGTACCCTGTACGTCCTGTCCTCGGGTCTCCCTTAGACCCGCGGACGTACAGGGTACGTCAGCGGCGCCAAATCCCCCTCCCGCCCGATACTCACCTCCCTCGTCGGATCCCACGGCGATCTGGCAGGGAGGAAGCCTGCCCATGTGATTTACATGGGCAGGCGAGGCTGATGACGTCGCCACGCTGCGTGGTGACGTCATCAGAAGGTGCCCCCATGTGTTTCAATGGAGGGGAGGGGGGGTTCCCTCGGAGCCCTCTATCTCCCCAACCATTGAAGCTAGGGAGATGCCGTTTGCACCGCTGGAGAGGGGAGAGCCTCCCCTTTCCAGCGGTGTATGGCATTAACAGTTTTGCCGCCGGATCGCTTTTCGGCGCCAATTTGCGCCAAAACGCGATTCAAACCTGGAGGGGGGCTGACATCTTGGATGTCAGCCAAGCCTCCAGGTCCCCCCCCACCCACTGACAACCTCACCATATGTGTGAGGATGTCAGTGGGCCAGTTAACCCTCTAGCTGCCATGTAGAGATAAGGGGATCCTAAGGATCCAACTATCTCCCGATCCATGGCAGCTGGATGGTAATAATCCAGGCCTGATAATGGCCTTTCAAATGATACCAAACATGACCAGGTTTGGTTTTAAAAAAAAAAATTAAAAAAAAATTAAAAAAAAAAAAAATAATAAAAAAATTAAATAAAATAAAAAAATGTTTTTTTTTCAAAAAGTTTTTTTGTCTGGGGGGAGTTTAATTAAATAGGACCTAGGCTGTCATCTAAAAATAATTAGCACAAAATGGTCAGAATGAGCGCAGCGCACATAGGTGAACTGTCTCAGCAGTGAAGGGGTTAAAAAGCAAACGCATGTTAAAATTGGGTATTTCTAGTCTCGGGACAAAATTTTGAACCTATTTAGCCGGGGTCTTTTTGGGTGGTTGTAGATTTTGGGGATTAAATTACGAAAAAGTGTGTTTTTACCATTTTTTTCCTCATATTTCATATTTTTTTTTATAGTAAATTATTCGATATGATGGAAATAATGGTATTTCTAGAAAGTCCATTTAATGGCGGGAAAAAGGGTGTATAATATGTGTGGGTCGAATAAACGAGTAAGAGGAAAAATTGTCCTAAACACTAACAGCGCAGAAACGTAAAAACAGCAGCGGTCACTAAAAGACGGATTTGTGTAAAACCGCCCGGTCACTAAGGGGTTAAAAAAAACCGAAAAAATATATATTCCGTCTCACCCAATTTGTGTCAGGTGAAGGGGTTGAAATGAGGGCAGCTAGGGGCCTCTCTGTCATTTAAACAGAACTTGGTTATGGCATAAAATAAGTGAGACCCCGTTAATAAATCCACCACCCCTTTCTACCACTATACTTAGGAGAGATGCTAATAATCACCTGAATTGGGAATCCTACAATATACTTGCTATTTATTACAGTATGACATGGGGTGACTTTTTACTTTAATGTACTTGGGACATTAGTCAGTGTCAGGGCAGATCTTTTGCAATATTTGCAGATTTTGTTGTAATTTTAGCTTTATTATTATGTAGAATAAAATAGGGACCTTACAATATATATGTGTATATATATATATAATTTTTTTTATATATATATATATATTTAGATTTATAATACAAGGTAATTCTTATCGACCCAAAGTTTTCTTGATAGCCCGTAAAGGAATGAAAGGAAATTAATGAGCGCTACAGGAAATGTACATCCTCTTCTGTTGAGCACATCCGATCACTGCACTTCCTGGAGACAGCTGCTAGGTTGCAGCACAGCCATAACAGCAGATTCATAGGGAAAGAGTTCCCATGGAACCAGATAACTTACTCTTTGGAAGAGCACAGGGTCACATCCAGCAAGATGGCGCAATCAGTGGCGTAGCGTGGGTTGTCAGCGCCCGGGGCCAGCCAAGAATTGTGCGCCCCCCCAACCTGTGGACACGTTATCGATATTGCCCCAGCTCTCACATGAATATTGCCCCAGCCAGCTCTCACATGGATATTGCCCCAGCTCACACACGGATATTGCCCCAGCTAACACATGGATACTGCCCCAGCTCACACATGGATACTGCCCCAGCTCACACATGGATATTGCCCCAGCCAGCTCTCCCATGGATATGCCGCAGCTCTCACATGGATATTGCCCCAGCTCACACATGGATATTGCCGCAGCTCACACATGGATATGCCCCAGCACATGGATTTGCCCAGCTCACGCATGGATTTGCCCCAGCTCATGGATTTTCCCCAGCTCATGGATTTGCCCCAGCTCATGGATTTGCCCCAGCTCACAGATGGATATTGCCCCAGCTCATGGATTTGCCCCAGCTCACACATGGATATTGCCCCAGCTCATGGATTTGCCCCAGCTCATGGATTTGCCCCAGCTCATGGATTTGCCCCAGCTCATGGTTGGATTTGCCCCAGCTCACACATGGATTTGCCCCAGCCCAGCTAACACATGGATATTGTCCCAGCTCTCACCTGGATATTGCCCCAGCTCCGGATCCAGCAGGGGTTGGGGCCCAGATGCCGGGCAGCGGGAGTGCCTGCCCGGTCCTGAACAGCGTGTGAGTCCAGCCGTGTTGAAGGGGAGGCGGCTGCGTGCGTGTGCAGGTCACGCGGTCCGGCCAGTCAGGTGGTACAGAGACTCAGTACCACCTGATTAGCTGGACCACGTGACCGGCTGCGCCTGCATGCAGCCGCCTCCCCTTCAACACGGACGGACTCACTGTTCAGGACCGGGCAGGCACTCCCGCTGCCCGGCATCTGGGTCCCCTCAACCCGCGGGCCCTTGGGCGGCGCCCGAGGGCCTGGTGGGTCAGTCAGGCCTCAAGTTTTAGGGGCGCAAATTTCTTTTGAAATTATGCGCTCCTAAGAAAACTGGGCCCGGGGCCACGGCCCCCCCAGCCCCCCCCCCACGCTACGCCACTGGGTGCAATATCACCGGATTAAACGGCGAAAATCCAGAGTTTTTTTTGTCATTTCCAAGAGTCTGTGGCCACCTTTCCTGATCTTACCAGCACATGCGTCTTTTTGCTGAAAGAATAAGTGTACAAACCCTGCACAATTGACACTTTACCAGATAACTTTAGAAATGAGATCCAAAACATTGATGATGCAAAATACAGTATAAGCAGCAACATGCAGTGCTGTGTCAAAATGTGCCTAACAGAAAACAGAGACCGGTTCCAGCACTTGCTATAATGGGATATCCTCAACATAAGAGGAGGCATGTTTTCTGAATCTCTCATTAATTTTCATTCATGCGTTTAAGATCTGTAACGAAAAGTTTGGATATGGGTCTGTATGAATCAACTGTATTTTACATTTATACCTTTATTTGTATTTAACTTTTAATATACAAATAAATCATTTTCAGTGCTATATATAATACAGGCAAGCACTATCTATGTGCTACTTAATAGCACGAAAAAGTGTTAGGCAGTATTAGGTGAACAAGTCTTTGTTTTTTTGCACAGTTTGATTCTTTTTAAATAATGTTTAGAATTAACAATGCAGAAAAATTGATTTTAAAGCACTTATCCGTAAAATAAACACAGATTTTAATCTCCTCTATTTGATTATGTTTGATGGTTTCGAGAAATTATTATTAAGGATTTAAAAACTTACCTGCCCCCATTTATTGCTATGAAATAGATTTCCCAGTAGAATTTATTAAGGTTATCATTGTGTTCCTAAGATCCGAGGCCTTTCTGACTGACTCTATTATGAATTTCCATATTGCAAAGTTGAGCAAGAAAGGTTTCATTTAAAGTGCATTTTAAACTAGATTCACAGCCTGGGATCCTCACTAAGTACCTTTTTTACTAAGTGATCCTCAACACTATCACAGTTGCGGAAGTGATACTTTTATGCTTTCATGATCTTTTTCAGAATGCAGCCTTTGTTCTTAGATAAATTAAAGGCTGTGGTTGTTATGAAGATTTCTTTCATAAGTCCCTTTGTTGATTCACTAAACATAAAGTATAAGACAGTGACAAGATGATGTTTATACTAGAGATGTGCATTCGTTTCGGAAAAATTTGGAATTTGAAATTCGATAATTCGTATTTCGGAAGTACTTCCGAATAACGAAACAATAAGATCCGAATTCGAAACGAAACGAAATGGTATATAACAAATTTATTTAGTTTTATACTGTGTCATTATCATTAAAGAAAAATTTGAATAATTTTTTTTTTGGTGTTCCGGAATTCAAATCGATATCAACAATCGAATTGATATATCAACTATCGAATTGATCTTACATTAAAATACATACAATACAAGTCAGTCAGCAAACAACTTTATGAAACAAATTAATTTTGTTTTACAGTTTCACAAGCACCTGTCCCTGTTCAATTGACTCAAATACTAAATCTGTAAGACAGCTTAATTTAACCCTATCTTGTCTTTTAACAGCAAAATTTGATTAATTGGGATTTTATCTAGTGATCCAAAATTCGAATTGATATCAACTATCGAATTTGAAATTAACTATCAAATTGAATCAACTATCGCATTTGAAATGAGCAATCAAATTGATATCAACTATCGAATTGATCTTAACTTACAATACAAGTAATAGTCAGCAAAGGACTTTATGAAACAAATAAATTTTGTTTCACTGTTTAATTTGACTCAAATACTAAATCTGTGACACAGCTTAAAATTTAACCTTAGCTTTTCTTTTAACAGCAAAATTTGATTAATTGAGGTTTTATTTAGTGATCCAAAATTCGAATTGATATCAACTATCGAATTGATATATGAAATTCGAATCGATTTGAAATTTCGAATTGATACGAAATTTCAAATCGATACGAAACGAAATTAGTTACGAAATTTCGAAAACTAAATTATTTAAAAATGCAACAAAACAAAACTACAGTGCACTTATTCCTTCAGATAGCCCCACAAAAAGAAGTCCAAACCGGTACGATGGGAGACCGTGGTGGCCACAGATTCTTGGGAATGACACAGTCCTCCAAAAAACTCTGTATTGATGCCTATGACTCATGTGATGTTTGGCATGTCGCGCCATCTTGCTGGATGTAATCCTGTGCTTTGCCAAAGTATAATCAATTTTGTTCCATGGGAATGTTATTCTCATGACTGTGCTGCCGGCATGTGCTGTGATGGGATGTGCTCAACATAAGAAGATGTAAGAGGATGTAGGTTTCCTAAAACACTCATTAATTTAATTTAATTTCTTTTTGATCTATAATGGATATGTTAGGTTTGGGTCTATATGAATCACCCTATATATTTAGTCGCTGACTATTTTTATCATGTAGCAATAAAAGGTGTAAAGCATATACTATTAAAAGGATGGCAGGGATAACCTTCATGTAGGCTCTTTTTAGCTGAGCCGGTGGGGTACCAACTCCATGGTGCCTGTCCATTCGCCTAACTCATATGGAAGGTAGCACTGCGGTCTGACTTGCTATATAGTGTGTCTCTGACATGATGATGATGATGAGTGTCATTGCTCATGATTAATTGATTGCTTGCGTCTTTTTTGCAGTGGTTCTGGCAGGTTTTCGGTGGGTTTTCAGCAGGTGTGCGGTGGGTTTTCACTGCACTCCGGGGACCCTGCGGTGAATGCTGAATTCATGAGGGTGGTGAAGGCACACAGGTCACAAATTACATTGAGTGGCATCAGTGCCTAGAGTGTCCCTTTAAAGACCCTTTAAGGGACTGCAGAGACAGAATCATTGAACTATTACCATTCTAACAAGCTGAAATGACACCATGTGTACCCCTTCAATACATAAATATCCTCTGACAGACCAGAATAGGTCACACACACTCAAATATTTAATTGGGCTGCTTTTTGTTTTGATTACAGCACACATTCACCATGGCATAGTTTAGATAAACCTATGCAATATCACAACATTTATTTTGGCCAAGATCTTGTATTGATGATGTGACAGGTGCTGATACTGGGAATGTACTGGTATGTATATATATATATATATATACATACACACATATAAACACGCACAAACACATATTTACTTTTTGGGAACTGACTACAACAGGAACCTGGAGACACTAGGTACCTGGGAGGCATTAGAAGCTGGGGAACACAGCTAGGAGTGCAAGGTAAATAGCAGGTAACGGAGCAGCAACACACAGGTCTAGTCTCTGTGAACTAGAAGGCAACAAGGCTGAAGCATTGAGTAGAGGATGGAGCACACCTTTGAAGGAATCCCATCAGGGCTGTTGACCCCACCTGTGGCAACCAGAGAGGATCAGGGCAAACCCAGCATGGTGGGTAGCACCTGAGCAGCAGGGGAAACCAGGGACAGGACATGGAATGGAGTCCGTCAGCCGGGTTGACCCTAGTGTGGGCACGAGTCCGTTTGCGGCTGGCTTCCTGACTTGATAGGAGAGTCGGAGCACTGCATAAAGTCACCTCCAGCACATCCCAAAACAGTCTCAATGGGGTTAAGGTCTGGACTGTGTGATTGCCAATGCATGTGTGAAAATGATGTTTCATGCTCTCTGAACCACTCTTGCGCAGTTTCTGCCTGATGAATCCCGGCATTATCATCTAGGAATATGCCGGCGCCATTACGGAAGAAAAAATCCATGACTGAAAAAATTATGGAAAAACCTGCTCATTGTGGGCACATAATATTGTCGAACCTAGACCTGACCATCTGATGCAAACCCAGATCATAGCAGGCTTGTACAGGATGCCACCTGTGCAACAAATCCAGTCGTGAAATTTCCTCGCTCCTAAATATTCCACATTCAACTGTCAGCTGTATTATAAGAATGTGGAAATGTTTGGGAATGACAGCAACTCAGCCACGAAGTGGTAGGCCACGTAAACTGACGGAGCGGGGTCAGCGGATGGTGAGGTGCATAGTGCAAAGAGGTCGCCAACTTTCTTCAGAGTCAATCGCTACAGACCTCCAAACTTCATGTGGCCTTCAGATTAGCTCAAGAACAGTGTGCAGAGAGCTTCATGGAATGGGTTTCCATGGCCGAGCAGCTGCATCCAAGCCATACATCACCAAGTGCAATGCAAAGCGACAGATGCAGTGGTGTAAAGCACGCCGCCACAGGACTCTAGAGCAGTGGAGACATGTTCTCTGGAGTGACGAATCGTGCTTCTCCATCTGGCAATCTGATGGATGAGTCTGGGTTTGGCGGTTGCAAGTGTAAAGTTTGGTGGAGGGGGGATTATGGTGTGGGGTTGGTTTTCAGGAGCTGGGCTTGGCCCCTTAGTTCCAGTGAAAGGAACTCTGAATGCTTCAGCATACCAAGACATGTTGGACAATTCCATGCTCCCAACTTTGTGGGAACAGCTTGGAGCTGGCCCCTTCCTCTTCCAACATGACTGTGCATCAGTGCACAAAGCAAGGTCCATAAAGACATGGATGTCTGGTGTGGATGAACTTGACTGGAACTTGAACTTGACCTGCACAGAGTCCTGACATCAACCCGATAGAACACCTTTGGGATGAATTAGAGTGGAGACTGAGAGCCAGGCATTCTCGTCCAACATCAGTGTGTGACCTCACAAATGCGCTTCTGGAAGAATGGTCAAAAATTCCCATAAACACACTCCTAAACCTTGATGACAGCCTTCCCAGAAGAGTTGAAGCTGTTATAGCTGCAAAGGGTGGACCGACGTCATATTGAACCCTATGGATTAGGAATGGGATGTCACTTAAGTTCATATTCGAGTTAAGGCAGGTGAGCGAATACTTTTGGCAATATAGTGTATATATATATATATGTTGTGGTGGAGGGCAAAAAATTAGTAAAGAAGCCTTCACGCAATAACCAGTAAGGTTTATTATTGCAGAAGCCAACAGCACATCACAGCAATTCAAATAACTGCATCACAGAGCTCCTGTGCTGCATTCCCCATATGCGGCAAGGAGCTCTGGTTGAGACAGCAAATGACATCTGTCTCACTTTTTTCCAGTGCATATATACTGTATATGTACTGACAGGGCCGGCGCTAATGTAAGGCGGCACAGGCGGCCGCCTTACTGTCCTGGCCTGCTGCCAGTTTGAGGGGCGGAAAAATCAGATTTGCGGCGGCGCTGCAGTGTGTGTGCCTGTCTCAGTCCCATCCCACATTCTTAACACGAGCAGGCACACTGTGTAATTTGGCGCCGCCCCCACAGGTGATCCACATAGCCCAGGAAAACAACTGCAGGAGGAGCCACCAGCCCGCGTGCTTTCACTCTGCTGCGATGGAGGAGCGAGGAAGAGAGGAGATTTATTACCAGGTGTGAATAAACTAATGGGAGGGGGTGTAGATTAATATACTGGGGGGGGCTTTAAATTGCTGCACTGGGTCTGGGGGCTGTAAATTGCTATACTGGGGGGGCTGTAAATTGCTATACTGGGTCTGGGGGCTGTAAATGGATATACTGGGGGGCTGTAAATTGCTATACTGGGTCTGGGGGCTGTAAATGGATATACTGGGTCTGGGGGCTGTAAATAGATATACTGGGGGGGCTGTAAATTGCTATACTGGGTCTGGGGGCTGTAAATGGATATACTGGGTCTGGGGGCTGTAAATAGATATACTGGGGGGCTGTAAATTGAAATACTGGGTCTGGGGGCTGTAAATAGATATACTGGGGGGCTGTAAATGGATATACTGGGTCTGGGGGCTGTAAATAGATATACTGGTGGGGCTGTAAATGGATATACTGGGTCTGGGGGCTGTAAATAGATATACTGGGGGGGCTGTAAATGGCTATACTGGGTCTGGGGGTTGTAAATGGATATACTGGGTCTGGGGGCTGTAAATAGATATACTGGGGGGCTGTAAATTGCTATACTGGGTCTGGGGGCTGTAAATTGATATACTGGGTCTGGGGGCTGTAAATGGATATACTGGGTCTGGGGGCTGTAAATGGATATACTGGGGGGGCTGTAAATTGCTATACTGGGTCTGGGGCTGTAAATGGATATACTGGGTCTGGGGGCTGTAAATGGATATACTGGGTCTGGGAGCTCTAAATAGATATACTGGGGGTTGTAAATTGAAATACTGGGTCTGGGGGCTGTAAATAGATATACTGGGGGGGCTGTAAATGGATATACTGGGTCTGGGGGCTGTAAATGGATATACTGGGTCTGGGGGCTGTAAATAGATATACTGGGGGGGCTGTAAATTGCTATACTGGGTCTGGGGGCTGTAAATTGATATACTGGGGGGGCTGTAAATGGATATACTGGTCTGGGGGCTGTAACTAGATATACTGGGGGGCTGTAAATTGCTATACTGGGTCTGGGGGCTGTAAATTGATATACTGGGTCTGGGGGCTGTAAATGGATATACTGGGTCTGGGGCTGTAAATAGATATACTGAGGGGGCTGTAAATGGATATACTGGGTCTGGGGGCTGTAAATAGATATACTGGGGGGGCTGTAAATTGCTATACTGGGTCTGGGGGCTGTAAATGGATATACTGGGTCTGGGGGCTGTAAATGGATATACTGGGTCTGGGAGCTCTAAATAGATATACTGGGGGTTGTAAATTGAAATACTGGGTCTGGGGGCTGTAAATAGATATACTGGGGGGGCTGTAAATGGATATACTGGTCTGGGGGCTGTAAATAGATATACTGGGGGGGCTGTAAATGGATATACTGGGTCTGGGGGCTGTAAATAGATATACTGGGGGGCTGTAAATTGCTATACTGGGTCTGGGGGCTGTAAATGGATATACTGGTCTGGGGGCTGTAATGGATATACTGGGTGTGGGGGCTGTAAATAGATATACTGGGGGGGCTGTAAATTGCTATACTGGGTCTGGGGGCTGTAAATTGATATACTGGGTCTGGGGGCTGTAAATTGATATACTGGGTCTGGGGGCTGTAAATGGATATACTGGGTCTGGGGGCTGTAAATAGATATACTGGGGGGGCTGTAAATGGATATACTGGGGGTCTGGGGGCTGTAAATAGATATACTGGGGGGGGGCTGTAAATTTCTATACTGGGTCTGGGGGCTGTAAATTGATATACTGGGTCTGGGGGCTGTAAATGGATATACTGGGTCTGGGGGCTGTAAATAGATATACTGGGGGGGCTGTAAATTGCTATACTGGGTCTGGGGCTGTAAATGGATATACTGGGTCTGGGGGCTGTAAATAGATATACTGGGGGGCTGTAACTTGAAATACTGGGTCTGGGGGCTGTAAATAGATATACTGAGGGGCTGTAAATTGAAATACTGGGTCTGGGGGCTGTAAATTGATATACTGGGTCTGGGGGCTGTAAATAGATTTACTGGGGGGCTGTAAATAGATATACTGGGGGGCTGTAAATTGAAATACTGGGTCTGGGGCTGTAAATTGATATACTGGGTCTGGGGGCTGTAAATAGATTTACTGGGGGGGCTGTAAATAGATATACTGGGGGGCTGTAAATTGATATACTGGGTCTGGGGGCTGTAAATAGATATACTGGGTCTGGGGGCCGTAAATAGATATACTGGGGGGCTGTAAATTGATATACTGGGTCTGGGGGCTGTAAATTGATATACTGGGTCTGGGGGCTGTAAATAGATATACTGGGGGGCTGTAAATTGATATACTGGGTCTGGGGGCCGTAAATAGATATACTGGGGGGCTGTAAATTGATATACTGGGGTCTGGGGCTGTAAACTGATTTACTGGGGGTGTAAATTGCTATGCTGGTGGGTGTAAAATCATGTACTGGGGGTGTAAAATGATATGCAGGGGGTTTGAATAAACTGATATTGGTACATTACCTTTTTTATTGCTGTGGAGCTCTGTTATACACTCATTCACACTGCACATTACTGTGAGTTTTATTGCTGTGGATTCTGTGATACGCTCATACACACGCACATTACTGTGAGTTTTATTACTGTGGAGCTCTGTGATACGCTTTTACACACTGCACATTACTATGAGTTTTATTGCTGTGGAGCTCTGTGATACGCTTTTACACACTGCACATTACTGGAAGGTTTATTGAAGTGAGCTCTGTAATTTGCAGTGTGTATAAGTACATCAATAAGGTAGACGTATCTTATAAACCTGAATTGCTCCTGGTGAGGGTATAAATAAAACCCACCAGTTTCTCTCATGGCTGAGAAGCCGCATGAGGACATGTGGTTGCTTAGAAAGCAGCTTTTGGTTTCATTAGGAAGGACTAGCCTGACCCAGAGGTGTCGTGATGCGGCAGAAGAGCTTACACTTTAATGACCATTCAAATAAACCAAAACCTCTGTGTTTTGTTTAACATGGAGCTACAGGGGTGAGCAGGGCTGGACTGGGACAGAAAATCAGCCCTGGATGTCATCCAGACCGGCCCAATTTAATTATGCAAATACGCACAAAAATAGTATAATCCAACTGGATCTCTCAACCAATCGCTCTACAGATACTGGAGTTGCTGCAGAGCGATTGGGTAAAGCACCGCAGTGGCACTGAGGTCAAGTGTGCACCATGCCTTAAGGTGAGGCGGATGCGCAGAGGGTCTCACCGGCACGGTGGCCGCAATATGAGACTGCGTCTGTTTTGCAGTGTGGAAGTTCTCACCTCACCCATTAAGGGCAGCGCGAGCCACGCGGTGAACCAGCATTCACACTGGCCCACAGAGCCATCGGCCCACCGGGAATCTCCCTGTAGTCCCTATGGCCAGTACATGCCTGGGGGTGAGCGCAAATGACAACTTATTTTCTTGGTATGCTTTAGAGATTATTATGCATCTCAATGCTGATTGACATGGCATGGTAGGGATGGGGGGGGGGCACCAAAACGCACCTTCGCCTGAGTAGACAAAAATGCTTGCACCGGCCCTGTGTACTGATTTGCACTGTACAGGAGTTTCTTTGACCAGCTGCATAAACCTGATCTCTGCTGAAAAAAAAGCCGTCTAGTATGGCAAGGCATTGATTGAAGGGTTCTGTGTGAAAACAGATCCAGGATGCAAAAAAATGGGAAATTGAAGATGTCATTTGCATGTCTTACCAAGAGTTTTGTGCTGCATATGGGGAATGTAGCACAGGAGCTCTGTGATGCAGTTCTTTGAATTGCTGTGAGTTATAAATGGCTTCTGCAATAATAAACTTTATAATTTGCAGCGTGAAGGCTTTTAATCTAATTTTTTTCCCTCCACAACAGTATATATAGGGATAGATAGATATTATAATCTGAGTTTAGGTTTATATGACTGCGAACAAATGTGGATGGTATATTTGCATAGTTTGAATTTGAAATGCGTGGGGTATGTAAAGTACTATGCTTTTATAATGCAAAACAGCATTAAATAATAATTCCAATTCTAAATCGCATAAAAACTATTTGCTGTAATGCAGAGCACACAAAGGTAGCTTTTTATTTTAATCAAATTCTGTTCAAGGCTAATTCTTTGTGAAAGACCATTAAACATCTGCTCTGTGTAAATTCACTCTGAATAATTGTTTAACTTTTAGATACAAAGTATCAATTAGTGCCACAGTGTTAAAAACATATTGACCTACTAAAATTTCTTTTTGGCTGCTGTTTCCTAATTAGTATTTTAATATTGAACAAGAAACGCAAGGACGTTTCTAGGATTAGCTGTTCTGTTTGTGTTTTCACGCCTAGGCTTGATTAATATATTTTTTTGTGTATTTTTTATTTTATCAATGCTT
Organism: Leptobrachium leishanense; assembly: GCA_009667805.1. Classification (NCBI taxonomy): domain Eukaryota; kingdom Metazoa; phylum Chordata; class Amphibia; order Anura; family Megophryidae; genus Leptobrachium; species Leptobrachium leishanense. Next base: position 47,117,863 of record CM019074.1, on the reverse strand, counting down.
ATATTTTCTTTTTTTTTAGATTCACAGTGGGGGGGGGGGTCTGTCCTCATGTTTTAGCGTTGTGTTGACATACCAGATGATTTTAGTTTAAAGGATATCTCTCTGGGCAATCTGTGTCAATAATTTTCTTTCTGCCCAGCTGAGTTTTGTGATTTATATGCATCTTTTGACATGAAATAGCGTACCAAAATTTTTATACTATTAGTAATAATAATTTTAGGTAGAGTTTAATGTGTTTTATTGGAATTTATATATTTATGTACTTAAATTTGAGGGAAAAATGTACGTGCACATTTTAAATTTACAGTACAAGCTTGTGTATGAGTGTATCACAGAGGTCCACAGCAATAAAACTCACAGTAATGTGTGTGGGGCATAAGTGTATCACAGAGCTCCACAGCAATAAAACTGAAAAAAATATTATATTTAAGTTATTATTTAATACAATATATATAAAATACAGTATAGTATTAAAATTTAATTAAAAAAACTATAATATTGTTAAATAGTTACATAGTTACATAGTTATATAGGCTGAAAAAAAGACATGCGTCCATCGGGTTCAGCCTCTCCCACATAACCTACTGCTGTTGATCCAAAAGAAGGCAAAAAACCCAGTCTGAAATGCTTGCCAATATGCAACATACTGGGAAAAAATTCCTTCTTGACCCCAGAATGGCGTCAGATTTCTCCTTGGATCAAGAAGCTTTTACCCACATATTAAATATTATAACCCTCAATATTCTTTGTCTGCAGGAAGTCATCCAGTCGTTTTTTTAAAAGTCTGTACAGACTCTGACCCAACCACCTCAACAGGCAGAGAATTCCACAGCTTTATTGTTCTCACCGTAAAATAACCCTTCCTATGCTTTAAGCTAAATTTCCTTTCTTCCAGTCTAAATGGATGACCCCTTGTCCTATGTATAGTCCTGTTAATGAATAGGTTATCAGACAATGGTTGATAATGGCCCCGTATATATTTATATAAGGTTATCAGATCCCCTCTAAGGTGCCTTTTCTCTAAACTAAACAGGTTTAAGCTTGTTAATCTTGCCTCATAACTTAACCCTTCCATTCCCCTTATTAATTTAGTTGCCCGTCTAAAATAACATATAAAAATATATTACTAAAAGAGTTATTACAATCTATTTAACTATACTAATATTAAGGGAATCCCCATGATACTCCACGGACGTTCCAGCACTGCAGGGGCAGCAAGGTAGACCGATGAAGCCCCAATTTGGGGCCCGCCCCATCCGGGTCCTCGGGCCGTGCCCGAGTTCCCAATGTGTCAGTTCGCCCCTGAAAATCATATTTACAATTTACAAGTCCATACTGTAATATTTCCACTCTTATGTCTACATCCTGCAAGTCCATACTGTAATATTTCCACTGTCGCAGTAAAAATGTGCATGTCTGGGATTTACAAGAGGAATAGCATTCAGAGGATTTACAGTTTAACTCTCATTTATGGGGTTTACAATAAGACTCGCGCATAAGGAACTTAATATGAAAATGCCGGGATTTACAGTAAGGCAATAAAACACGGAAAGTGCATCCATCCACATAAACAGTGTTTACACTCTGTTTTTTAGGCTTGTTACCAGCCCATTATTTTTTTCGACAGGAACATTTTTCGAAATTCAATGTATGTTGAATTTTTTCAATTGAATCAGTCGATATTTTAAAAAAATTACATTTTGGCCACAAGCAGCATTTTTTTTGGAAAAAATCATCCAATAGAATTAAATTGTGCCCTACCTTCCTTTCCAATTCTTTCATCTATAAATAGTTAAATATATGGTGTCAAATGTGCTCTCATTTGAGGTCAGCTAGACGCACAAGCTGTCCAATTTGATCAATGTTGTTAAAATGAGTTCACTAATTGGAAGTGACTCCTTGAAAGGAACCAAGGACAATACAAGTTACACATTTTCAAAGTCCATCAATTACACTTTCCCTGTGTGTGTTTTGTGGCAGTTGCTGTATCAAGAGAGAAATGGCCGGATATTGCTCGGACATTAGTATTCAGGTGAATATATATATTTTGTTAAACAGCGGCAGGAGAAGCTTCACAGCGAAGCTTCTCCCATCACTGTTTGAATTTTTCATTTGTGAAATGCTGGAATTTGTCTTTGGCAAACATTGGTGCTCTCTGAATAACCCCCTACAAGTTTAATACAATAGACAATCAGGGTTATTCAAAGAGATCCGAATTGCTTGAGAAAGGTAACCGAACGCTGAAAATCAGCGTTCGGTTACCTTTCTTGGCCATTCGGCTATCCAGAGAGCAGGCAATTCGCCAAATCCTGGCGAATTGCCTGCACATACGGTGCCTGTTCGGTGCCTGTTCGAGGGCAGAGAAATCCCCATGAAAAAGCAGTGCTTCGGCTATTCAGAGAACACAAACCAGCAGTGAAGGGTTCCCGAAATGCCCTGCCATTCGGTGGTTTAATTCGTCAAATTTATTCAGGAGAATCCCATAGGCTTCAATGTTAAAAATATTCCCGGTTTAATTCAATATCTAATAAACTGTTCATTATAGAATTCTGTAGTAAAGAGTCTCTTTATTTATAGATTTTTTAGGATATTTTAAGCATTTTTCTGATTTTTTTTTTTTTAAAAGTCCGATTTTTTTAAAGTTTTTTTTAAGTTTACTTATTTTTTCTGTAACAGCCCTCACTGGTGTATTTTGGCCTAGGCCAACTAGGCCCAGGCCTAGGGCGGCACTTTCCAGGGGGCGGCGGCCCGTCTGAGGATGCTGAAGTCAGAACGCCGCAGGACCCCGGACAGAGAGGTGAGTATCTCCGCTGGGGGACTTGTCCTCCTCAGCATACAGCGGGAGTAACTGAGGATGTGTCCCACACGTCGTCAGCAGTGAAGGGGTTAAAAACGTCTTTTTTTAAATTTTTTGTCCTTGTTTCCTGTCCCCCAGGGTACTACCCGGACCCGGACATTGTTTTAAAATGTTTCTATACATCCTAGAAATCCGCCACTTCACGGGCAGGTTATGGGGACCTCCTAGGCACGATATTTGAAGGAATTTTTCATTTTTATCTTTAACTAGACATGTGCATTAGTTTTAGTACTAAAACGATTTCATCTGAATTTTGGGATAATTTAGTTTTCGCATGACTCAAGAGAAACGAAACTGCTAAGTCCAAAAAACTAAAGAAACGAAAGGAAAATGCATTACATTTTAGTTTCAGTTCTTTTTGTAATATTACATTGATGAATGAAGGAGACCAGCAATGAGGATGTTCTATACAGAGAGGGACATTAATTAATTCAGGGGGATGTTCTATACATTATACAGAGAGTGGTATTAATTAATGCAGGAGGATGTTATATACATTATACAGAGAGGAGCATTTTATTTCTTTGAGTCCTCTAAATCCAGTGGCCGTGAGCACTGAGATCGGCTGCTTGTTACATTATATCTCATTACAATGTATCAGGCTCAGCTGTTACAGTAACTGACTGCTGCTCATCACAGCGCTCAGAGTTTCAGTAAAACAAGGAAATATTGATATAACATCTTATATATAAAAATATCATTTACTAGTTTTACAGAAACTCTGAGCACTGTGATGAGCAGCAGCCAGTTACTGTAACAGCTTTGTCTGACACATTGTGCTGAGTGTGAGAGACACTGTAACAAGCAGCCAATCTCAGCCCTCTGAGGAGCCACCACTACAATATTAATTGTATCTGCTGGTTTTCGGATGAACAAAATTTGTTTTCATACTAAAGAACTGAAAATGAATTTCTTTACCAACTAATTAAATTGCGTTTTAGGACAAATCCATTCGTCCAAAACAAAATTTTGTGCTGTGCACATGTCTATTTTTAACCCTTATTACATGGAAAACTCACTGTCCCTTTAAAAACTTTTTTTTTTTACTTTTTGTGCTTGTTTCCTGTCCCCCAGGGCACTAGCCGGACGCCCATACACCTTTTATGGCAAATATCTAGCATATATGCCCTCTTGGAGGGCACTCTAAAAATCGAACTTTGAGTCCCATTGACTTGTATTGAGTTTGGTTCATGTTCGAGTTCAAATTCGAACTTTTGAAAAGTTCGAGTTCGAATGCGAACCGAACTCGGGGTGTTCGGCTCATCCCTAGTGCTGAACCATTCAAATTATGTTTCCGGACAAATTGGATTATAATGTACAAGGTGGAAAGCCTGCCCAGAGGGCAGTCTATTGTGGATATACTGCCCCAGCTCATGGATATATGGCCCAGCTCGTGGATACTGCCCCAGCTCGTGGATACTGCCCCAGCTTGTGGATACTGCCCCAGCTCGTGGATATTGCCCCAGCTCGTGGATATTGCCCCAGCTCGTGGATATACTGCCCCAGCACGTGGATATTGCCCCAGCTCCCCAGCTCCTGGATACTGCCCCCCAGCTCATGGATATTGCCCCCCAGCTCCTGGATACTGCCCCCCAGCTCCTGGATATTGCCCCCCAGCTCCTGGATACTGCCCCCCAGCTCCTGGATACTGCCCCCCAGCTCATGGATACTGCCCCCCAGCTCATGGATACTGCCCCCCAGCTCATGGATATTGCCCCCCAGCTCATGGATACTGCCCCCAGCTCATGGATATTGCCCCCCAGCTCATGGATACTGCCCCCCAGCTCATGGATACTGCCCCCAGCTCATGGATACTGCCCCCAGCTCATGGATATTGCCCCCCAGCTCATGGATACTGCCCCCCAGCTCATGGATATTGCCCCAGCTCGTGGATATGCCCCCAGCGCTCATGGATACTGCCCCCCAGCTCAGACATGGGGCGGCTGTCCGAATGCTCTATTGGCATTCGGACAGCCGCCCCATACTTACCTTTCCGAGCGGCGCCGGGGAAGTGAAGGTTTCCCGCTTCCGCTCGTTGAAGGACCCAAGCCGCGGTCACGTGACCGGGGCTTGGGTCCTTCAAAGAGCGGAAGTGGGGAAACTTTCACTTCCCCGGCGCCGCTCGGAGGTTGGATGCGCTCGGCAGCCGGGTAGAGGCTGCGAGCGCAGCCTCTACCCGGCTGCCGCGCGCATCCAACCCCCGAGCGGCAGGGGGAACCTTTCCCTTCGCCGCTCGGGGGTTGGATGCGCGCGGCAGCCGGGTAGAGGCTGCGAGCGCAGCCTCTACCCGGCTGCTGTGTGCATCTTGTAACCGCCGCGGCGAGCCGGCAGCCGGCTCGTGCCGCGGCGGTTGCATGCGCGCGCAACCAACCGCCGCTGGTTGCTCGCGCATGCGCAGAGTAAGGCTTGGCGACGGACACGCCAAGCCTTACTCTATTATAGTATAGATATTAAACCCTTCGCTGCTGAGCCATTTCACGTCTGTGTGCTGAGCTCATTTTTACGGGTTTTGCTCATCATGTTTAAACGCGATTTGAAGCCACATTTTATTATATGACCCAGACATATTCTATATTGTTCTTTCCGGCAGACTCGGCAGATTCGGCAGATTCATAATATATCATTATTATAAGTATACATCATGCTCTGCCTTTATATTATAACAAAAAATGCAACAAAATTAGAATTTTTAATCATCTACAGCGTGTAAAGTGGGTTTTTTCACATTTTATTATATGAGTTTTTGCGTTTATATTTTCTATGGGGTGCGCTTGTTAAAAAAATTAGAAATGGGGACTCGTTCAATTTTTTGGGGGGAATTATGTGATTTTTAGCAAACGTATGGCACAACAGACGTACGTTCTGACGGAAGACAAGGTAGTGGCCGTAATTTTTGAGTCAATGAGGACCTTCCCCATACGTCCTCCGCAGGGAAAGGGATAATCTATATTTGACATATTTATTATATATCGATATATTAAATTACAGGAAGTGCTCTTTAGAGTTAAAGGGACACTACTACCAAAAAATAAAATGTTCTTATTTTATTTTTATTATGTTGCTGATAACTTACATGTGTTTTGTTTTTCACTTGTATGTTTAGTTAAGAAAATATTTTACTCTATAAGTGTCACTGCCTGCATCCTTTTTGTTATCTTTTGTGTCGTAAACTTCCCGCCCCAATATATTTACCTCATTTGGTCCTCGCTGTATGGCTGTGGCCCTAGAATAAAGTCTATGGGTCGATCGCAGACTCAATTTATTGTATTATGTAGCATGTATTCAAAGGACATCACCAAGGGGTAGATAAGAAGACTTTAAGCTCCCTGTTTTATCTCGTTCAGTTGACATTTCTTAGCTTGAGTAGCCTGGAGAACACAATACACCCCTTGCTGCCTTATCTAAAAATTCCCTCTTCCACCTCATTAGCTGTTAAATACTGTGTAGGATAAAGCACAGCCACAAAGTAAAACATTTGCACAGATTTTGGTAAATTTTGGATAATGGTAAAAATCCACAGAATGAAAACAGGAGATAAAAAAACAAAATTTTTAGAGGGGTTGTACACTGTGGCGCTAGATATACACTTTTAAGGATTAGCTATATTCCCACATTGCGGTGCTCCCATCACCAGAATAAATTGCAAAATGTGAAGTAAAGAAATGGGGACAGAGATTTAACTTAAAAGGATGCAGTGTATAAGTGATGTGGTAAATATGGGATAATGCTCACAAGCAATGGTAGGTCCCTTAAGGAGGATTAGACGTGGACAAAATCACTCAAAATCTTCATAATAGGATGACCTTTTTGTATTTTGAGGTCATCCTATTATGAAGATTTTGCTGTTGATGCAAATGAAGGAAAAAAATCCTAAGTGCATTTTCCAATTGGCCATAAAGGGGGGGGGGGGCTTCTTGATTCCATAGGGGAAATCTGATGTCTCCTTTCTCCCTAGATCAACAAACAATGCATCAAAATTTAATTAAAATATCCGTTTATGTCATATTTAACCATAAAATCATCCGATTTGTTTTTAAGGCATACATTGAGTGGGATAAAACAAAATCTTTAAGAAGAGAATTCTATATTTTTGTTCATAATGTAAATATAAACTTTTTTTTGGTTGATCGCAAAATCTTCTTTCTTCCAGTCTTAGGCTAGCATCAGACGAACGCAGTCATTACGTCCGTCGCAGCATTGATTTGTGATCAATAGAGATGTCACGGAACGGACATGAGAGCTCTTTTCAGCGAGCCACAGGACTAAAGACTGAACCCTTTTTAAAGAACATTTTTCCTGTTTTCGTTTTTGTTTTGCTTGTGAGCCTATGGACTTCTTATTTTATTGCTAGATGTGGTTTTATTGGTGTAATGCAATAAAAATGTACCCTGTATGATGTGACTGTAAAAGTATGAAAGAAACTGTTTGTATGTGTTTTTTCCCTGTCACCATTTTGCTCATCCCAGCATGGATTCACAGAACAAAGAATCTCATGCCCCAAGATGGAGGATGCAGCGGGCCAGAGGATTGGAGGCTTTTCCAAGACCTCATCTGCCTAATCCCCTGGACAACGGGGGAGCCTGAAAGGGCAAAATAGAGGATACAGCAAGCCAGCTGATTGGAGGCTTTTCCAAGACCTCATCTGCCTAATCCCCTGGACAATGGGGGAGCCTGAAAGGGACCTGATAGGGAACAGGAGGCTGGGAAAGGAGCCAATCAGTGCTGGTTGTGTGGGTGGGGGAGCTGGTAATCTGTTTGTGTGAAGTTGTTTAAATGACCCTGTTGAAACCCATAAAATGCAGTTCACTGTTTTAAAGCATACAGCCGCGTCTGGTGTCTTCATTTCAGAGCTACAATCACTATTGCAGGAGACACTCAGCGGTCTCCTGCATCACCACTCAACCCAGGAACGGGATCCCCAAGGCAACACCACACCATCTCTCCAGACACCGGACCAACGCCATTTCATCCTCCAGGCCGCTCGAGACGCCGAGTGCCGTGCCACTCGGTAGTCGGGCTGGACGCCATCAAAGGGGGGTGTCAGATAGAGCAGGACCGCAGGCGGACTTCCATCCCGCCACAAGAGACCAACACACGAAGTATGTGCGCACCGAAGTGCACACGCACCACGCAGGTGGCAATGGATGCCATTTAGGCTTCGACGTAAAAGCGCTATGACGGTTGCCCAGAGTGCGCCGCGTCCGAGTAGCGGCCTGTGCGCGTGATGACGCGAGGTCAGACGCAGTCCATTTGCGATGTCCATCACGTTGACGCTCAGAAGTTTTTTTGGTCTGGCTGACTTTACCTGTCTTTTAATTTTAATGAATTTTGTTTCCTATATTTCCCTTTTTTTTCTACATCCGTAAAACAAAAACGGACTGTGTGGTGTCTACAGTATCTTCCGTCAGTACGTACGTCCGTTATGCACGCACGCAGAGTGTGCTCATACTACGTTCGTCTGACATTAGCCTTAGTGGATGACGTTGTGTCCTTTGTAAAGTCCTGCTTATGAACAGGTCACTAGAGCAGTAGCGTCAATAGGGTTGGTGTCACCCGGTGCGGTAACTTATGGTGTCACCCCCCCTGAGTTTTATGGGGTTTTTTTTAACTACTTTTACTCATAAATCAGTACTCCCATATAACACTGAATGCTCATAATACACGGCGCACATTACTGTGATGTTTATTGCTGTGGAGCTCTGTGATATGCTCATACACAAATTTTGGCAAACTGACAGTAAGTACGGTGCCTGTTCGAAAGCAGTGAAAGTCCCCATAGAGATGTAATAGTTAATCTGTTCAGAGACACCGAACAGCAAAGAAATGTACTGATGTCCGGTGTTTTCATTTGGCAGGTTTATTCAGGCGAAAGAACACCATAGGTTTCAATGTTAAAAATATTCCTGTTTTTATCCATTATGTAATAAACCGTTTATTCCTTTAATCCATAGTAAAAAGTCTCTTTATTGATTTTATTTTTTTAGTATCGCTTAGGCATTTTTCCAAAAAAAATTCAATTTTTTTTCTTTCTAAAAGCGTTTTTTCTTTTTTTACTGTAACAGACCTTTTTATTATCATTCATAGGATCTTATATGTTAATTCCAGACATTTTCGTTCAGTAGTTCTTTTTAAAACAGCAGGCGACAGGGTTTGCGGCAGCATTCGGTGGCTGATTCCCTGCACTTCAGGGACATGTGGTGAATTCACCAGGGAAATTTGATCCCCCAAAGTGCAGGGGAACAACAGAACACTGAAATGTCTGCATCATTTTGGTGCTCTGTGAATATGCTCTTTATGATTTTTTTTTGCCACCCCCTGGAAAGTGCCAGTCTAGGCCTTGCCTACCCAGGACATACTAGAAAATGAGAGCATTCTCAATGTATCCTTCCTGGTAAAATATTTTTGTGTAAAAAAAAAAAAAAAGGGGTGTCACCCGCTGCGGGTGTCACCCCCTTGCGACGCCCCTGCACTAGAGAGCTCTTTTATTAGCCCCAAGTGTTTTTAAACAATGTAGTCTCCTCTTCTATTCTCTGTATAATGTAGTATTCTAGTCACACAGCATTCATCAGTCTTTACTGTTACAAACATGTCTGCTATTGATGTCTTATATTTTGTGCCTTTATCTCTGAAAGCCAGCAGTTAGATCTTCAAAAATTACCAGAAGTGATCAATCTCTGACTGGTTGCTCAGACTGGAAATACTATCCAAAAAAACATTTCAATAATGGTGCAAGCTTATCAAATATAATTCAACAGATATCCATGTGCATAGATATGTGATACACTCTGAACAAGATAATAAAATGCAGAAACAGCTACCATGGTGGAAAAACAGGCAGTAAAACCACAGAGGGCTATAATTCCGATGGAGGAAATCAACCCTTAATTATTATTATTATCCTTTATTTATAAAGCGCCAGCATATTCCGCAGCGCTGTACAATAAGCACAGTATAGACAGGGTTACAATACATTGAACAACATTTGACAAACAGTACAGGAGGAGATGAGGGCCCTATTTCCGTAGGAACTCACAATCTGGGAGGGTTGGGGATGGAAACAGGAGGAGAGGACTGTAAGGTGAGAGTGATTGATGGCTGCGTCAGTGAGTTGGGTGGCAGGCTTCCCTAAATAGGAATGTTTTAAGGCAGCGTTTGAAGGAAGAGAAGTTAGGGGAAAGTCTGACAGTACGAGGGAGAGCGTTCCAGAGAGTGGGGGCTGCGCGTGTGAAGTCCTGCAGTCTATCATGGGAAGAGGTGATGCGGGGAGAAGCTAGGCGCAGGTCACTGTTTGACCTTAGGGAGCGGACTGGGGTGTATTTGGTGATTAGTGAGGACAGGTAGTGGGGAGCTGAGTTAGTGAGGGTTTTGTAGGTAAGGATAAGGATTTTGAACTTAATTCTGCAGTGGATGGGGAGCCAGTGAAGGGACTCGCAGAGGGGAGCGGCAGAGACAGAGCGGCGGGTGAGGTGAATTAGCCTGGCGGAGGCGTTCAGGATGGATTGTAGGGGGGAGAGGCGGGACAGAGGGAGGCCAGATAAGAGATTATTGCAATAGTCGAGTCGGGAGATTACCAGGGCGTGTATGAGTTGTTTTGTGGTGACAGCAGTAAGAAATGGCCGAATTTTGGAAATATTACGCAGTTGGTATCGGCAGGAGGAGGAAAGAGACTTGATGTGCTTGCCAGCCAGCTGTATGCCCAGGAATGCCATACACTGAGAGGGGACTCTTTAAAAGGCCATAGGGGTTATTTAGAGAGAGACAATCTGGCCCCGAAATGTCACCGAACAGGGAATTTCCCCATACAGTAACATTTTGGGGCCATTCGGCTGTTCAGAGAGCAGGCAGTTCGCCAAATTTTGGCGAACTGCCAGAAAGTACGATGCCTGTTCGACAGCAGTGAAATCCCCTATAGAGAAGCAATGGTTAATTTATTCAGAGAACACCGAACAGCAGTGAAAAGTTGCCGAAGTGCCCTACTGTTCGGTGTTTTCATTCGGCAGCTTTATTCAGGCAAACCCCTTAGGCTTCAATTTTAAAAATATTCCTGTTTTTGTTCAATATCAAATAAACCGTTTATTATTTAAATCTGCAGTAAAACGTCTCATTATTTATGTTTTGTTTTTTTTTAGGATCTCTTAGGCATTTTTCAGGATTTCTTCGGCAAACTTTTTTTCTGTTTTTTTTTTAATAGCGTTTTTTCTTTTTTCTGTAACAGACCTTTTTATTATCATACATAGGATCTTATATGTAAATTCCAGGCATTTTCGTTCAGTAGTTTTTTTGCAAACAGTGTTTCAATTTTGACACTTTCAAACATATTGTTTTTTTCACCCCGTTCGTCAGCTTGTTGGATTTTTCCCACGGCTGGTCTGCACTGTGATCGGCGACTCGCCGGCTTTTTCTGACTTGTTTGGCGTGTTTTTTGCGGTGGGTTTTTGGCGGTTGTTCGGTGGGTGTGCAGCGGGTTTTCCCTGCACTCCGTGGACCCTGCGGTGAATGCTGAATTCACCTCAGCGTGGGGAACTTTGATTCCCCGAAGTGTGGGGAATGAGAGAGCATCGAAATGTCGGCGACATTTCAGTGCTCTCTGAATAGCCCCCCTTATCTTGAATTGGTGAGAACAACTTGCTTGGAGGTAAAAGTGTAACATATTTTTTGCTTTAGCTTAGCTGCTTCCATCACAAATGCAGAATTATGTTGTGTTGGGCAGTCAACCTTTTTTCTACCTTATTTCAATTTAATTGTTCTATTTTGAAAAAAAATAATTGGAGCTTTATATTACAATGCCACGTCTTGATTGATCCCATGTCCACAAGGGATTGGAATCTTCCAAAGAAAATGTATTAGCACTGTAGATACTCTTTATTCTTAGTCTGGTTCATATATACTGTATATATTATATATACTGTATATATTTGCAGAAGCCACTTGCACATCATAGCAATTCAAAGAATTGCATCCCAGAGCTCCTGTGCTACACTCCTCATGTGCAGCAAGGAACTCTAGGTAGGATATGCAAATGACCCCTGTCTCACTTTTATGCATCCTGGGTCTGTTATTACACAGAACCCTAAAATCAATGCTATGCCACACTGTGGCTTTCTAGCAGAGATAAGGTTTATGCAACTGGTCAAAGCCACTCCTAGGACAGCGCTGATTCGGGTTTATTGGACCCTCATCAGCTAGGAGCTAGGCATGATGATCACTTGCAGTGGATGCTTGGACTCCTAGGGTAAATAAGTACTTAAAAGGGTTGTGGTGGAGGACACAAAGCGAGATAAAAAGCCTCCACGCTATAATTGGTTTCTTTATTATTGCAGACGCCACTTGCACATCATAGCATGACAGGGGTCATTTGCATATCCTACCCAGAGTTCCTTGCTGCACATGGGAAGTGTAGCACAGGAGCTCTGGAATGCAATTCTTTGAATTGCTATGATGTGCAAGTGGCTTCTGCAATAATAAACAAACTAATTATAGCGTGGGGACTTTTTATCTCGCTTTTTGTCCTCCACCACAACCCTTGTAAGTATATATTTATATATATTGTATTGATTTACATTACTATCTGCACTATATTTCTTAGTTCAGTTGAATTACATGATTTATCCTTCTTCCATTATAGCATTGTCCTGATTTGAAACCTGACAGAATAAGGTGGGTATATATTTAGAAACATAGAAAAATGTCGGCAGATAAGAACCTTTCGGCCCATCTAGTTTGCCCAATTACATGGATACTTTACCTGGATTTATCTTTTGTTTAGGATAGCCTTATGCCTATCCCATGCCTGCTTAAATTCAATCACTGTTTTGGCCTCTACCACTTCTACTGGAAGACTGTTCCATGTATCCACCACCCTCTCAGTAAAGTAATGCTTCCTGATGTTACTTTTCCATCCTAAGTGTGGAGATTCCATTGTATGTCAAGGTTCGTTGATGTTAACATCCTGTTACCATGGAGAAAGTTAATGTTTCCCTGGGTTCTACAGAAAACTCAGAGTACGACATCATCCATTTTCCTACAGCAGAAAAGATTAAATATACGGATTGTTTTTAGTTATTTATTTTACCTTTCACATGTTTGTTTATTGAGTTTATACTTTAGAATTCTATAGAGCATTTCCTTGACGTAAACAGAGTTCCAAGTATCAACACTGATTTTCACTTCTAGGAAAAGGATTTATGATGTCTGAGCAGTGTTTAGTCTATATTGTTCACGCATCTGATATTTTAAAACCTTAGGTGTAGTTTGCTCTCTAGGTGGATCATATGGGTAGACAAAATTCTTATTCTATACTAGTATATAAATCAGACTATTATTTATATTATTTAAATAGGAAAAGTAAACTCTTTGATCTGGAGATTTGAAGAGGCATCTCAGACTAGCTGTACCGCTCTTGTCTTTCGAGTTTATCTTAAGACAACTTAACATTTTTCTATTTATAAATGTAATTACACTAATTTATGAAAGGTTTATTTGTGCATAAGCTCTTCCATCAAACTACATGTCAAGATGAACTTGGAATGCAGTGAGAGTACATAGGTTATATTTTTAAATATATGCCAAAGAGGGCAGTGGTTTCTTCTGCCCAATTTAGGCTAGGGTCAAACGAACGCATTTTTCGTGTTGTCCGTAAAAAAGTGCGTCCGAACGCATTGTTTCACGGAATACGCGAAAACGGTCATACGATGCGCATTTTCTTGCGTGATTTTTTATGGATCGTCAATAAAACACTTTTTGCGTCTGGACGTTATGTAGGCTGGACATTAGCAGCGTCTGACATCTCCTAATCACGCACACACGCCGCTAGCGGACGCAGCGCACTCTGTACATCAGTACTAGCAGTTCTGCGTTCTCGAAAAAATGCCTTCATTTTCCACTTGCATTGCGCGGCCAGACTTTTGTGCAGCCGTACTTCGTATATTGGCCGTCATTGCGCGTCATTTGCTGCTACTGCGGCTGTGATTAAGTGTGTCTAAACGCACGTTAACAATGCGCTAGTCTGGCCCCAGCCTTAGGTTGTACCCAATTTCCCTCAGCTTGTGTCACATTACTTTACCAGGGTTATTCAAAGAGAATCGAAAAGCCACCGCACGTTCGGTGACTTTTAATTTTCTTCAATCTGGTGCGATTTGGCGATCCCATTTCGGCGACCCTGCGGTGTATTCAGCAAGCACCACAGGGCTGTCGTAGTGCAGGGAAAAGCCGCCGCAAACCTGCCGAAAACTCACCGCAAAACGAGGACAAACGCATACCGAAACCCACAAAAACATCTGGATTAACCCGCTGAAGACGCCGGAGAAACCCGAGCAGGAGCCGATCAGAGCGCAGAGCAGCCGCCGGAAAAACCCGACACCGCAGACGAAGGAGGTGAAGAACAAAAAAACTGTTTGCTTGAATGTTTGAAAAGTGAAACGCTGTTTGCAAAGAAACTACTGAGCGAAAATGGCTAAAATTTACATATGAGGTCCAATGAATGATAATAAAAAGGGCTGTTACAGAAAAAAGAAAAAAACGATTTAAAAAATCTATTCATAAAGAGACATTTTACTGCAGAATATTATAATAAACGGTTTATTAGATAATAAATTAAAACGGGAATATTTTTAACATTGAAGCCTATGGGATTCGCCTGAATAAACCTGCCGAATTAAACCACCGAAGGGCAGGGCAATTCGGCAACTTTTCACTGCTGGGTTTTGCTCTCTGAATAGCCTAAGCATTGCTTCTTTATGGGGATTCACTGCCCTCGAACTGGCATCGAACAGGCACCGTATGTGCAGGCAATTTGCCAGGATTTGGCGAATTACCTGCTCTCTGGATAGCCGAATGGCCAGGAAAGGTAACCGTACGCTGAATTTCAGCGTTCGGTTACCTTTCGCCAGGAATTCGGTGATCTTTGAATTACCCTGTATATCTTTTCCTTCAACCATTTTAAGCCCCTACTGTAGAACCAATCTTCATCCGCAAGCCGTTAACCATTCTTGATCATATTTTTCAGTCATGTCTCAATAATTAGTTAGAAACTCCTTATCTAACGGTTCTACAGTTTAAAATGTGGGGATAACGAAAATGGTCAAAAACTGTCTGGTGTGTGTTGCTGTTTGTGTTGTCCTTTATTTGCCTCTTAGGCTGGGGTCAGACGAGCGTAGTGTTCACGTCCGTGATTGCGCCTAAAAGTACGTCCGTGATAGCATGACAGAAAGCCCATTGGAGCCCCACACACGAAGTACGTCCGCACTGAACTGCGGACGCACAACGGCCGCGGCCCACGGACGCAAGGCAGGCAAGAACGTACAACCGCTAGAACGGCCGCACAAAGTGCTCTGCGTCCGCAACGTCTGCATAGCTTTGTGTGTGAGTGATGGAACGTGGTCAGACGGACTGCATTTATACGTCCAGCATTTTTCACGGACAAAATGGTTTTGCTTTTTATTTTATTTTCCCTGCTACATCCGTCAAAATATACGTCAGTGAATAAACGGACTCTGTGGCCACTACTGTGTCTTCCGTACTGACGTACGTCCGTGTGCACGGACGTACAGTCCGTAGAAATCACGCTCGTCTGACCCTAGCCTTAAAACTGAATTTTTACTTACAGTATATACAGTGTGTCTGACCTACACCTTCCCATTCTCCATTCTTTTCTCATGTAATACCTTTGTCCCATGTGTCTTTCTCTCCATCTGCCCCTCCCTGTGTCTCTGTGCCTCACATCTAGAGGCAGCTTTATAATTAAGCAAAATAGTTGTCTGCCTAGGGCCTCAGTCCGGCTGGGACCTCAATTGAGGGAATTTAGGTAGATTGCTATTATACATTCACACCACTCAATAACACTTGTCTGCCTAGCGAGCTGAATTAGTCTTCTTCATTCACATTTATTGGGCTAATATCTACATTTAGCGTGCAACCAGTAGGGCCTAATATTGAGCTTGACCTATGGCGTCACAAACCTTAGGGGCACCACTGCCCACAACCAGAAGCTTACCGTGGTGTTTGTCAAGAGGACGACTGCCCCAAGCGGCAAATCAAGGGTGCAGCAGCAGGCAATTGAAGTGCACACGTGCTACCTATAATAATGTGTGTTGACAACCCATCATTGCCAGTGGCCTTTTGTCTATGGTCAGCAGCATATGTACTGTACATAGGAGATGCTCTCGCCCTTTCACCCTGACTGGCGTAATGGCACAGTATGCCCCTAACCATATATTCTACTTTCTGTCTCCTCCCTTTTTACCATTCTTTTCCAATTACCCCTTACCACCTTATCTCCTATTTCCTAACTCCCTTCCTCCCAGATGCTGATGTCTCTTTCCTCATTTACCTTCAGCCGATAATGTACTTCTTCCCACACATACTAATGCCTTTGTCCGATGTCTACTTTTTCCACAAGCCCATTCTTCTAACTTGCCCTTCTCTTTAATTCTCTGTGACCCCTTACCCTTTTCGTGTGTCTTGCCACTTCCTTACCATTCCATCATTTTGAACAGGGTCGGGGCAACACAATCAGACAGTGAAGAATGGGATTCAATACCATCCTCTCAAAGCTAAAGCGCTCGTTTTTCTTTGCTTTGGTGAGAACGCCATAAAGATTAATTCTCTGCTTTGCGGAATCTTGTCCCTTTAAAAAGCAAATCTGATCATAATAAAATGGTATTTAATTCAGTCTGAAAGCAAATAATCTTATTCTACCACCTTGAGATTTCTGAAAACGTCACCGCACCTGCAGCAAGTGAGAAAAATCAAGAAATCTTTGCTTTGCTTAGCAATAATTTTACATTTCAAAACATTTTACTTATTTCTTTTTTCATTTCCATCACAGACATATGGCTCGCACCGTGATTGCATATTGTAGTCAAAATTTACACCAATACAGAATTGTGTCTCAGTTACAATATAGCAGCATGTCCTGGAAAAAGGAAAAACCTTTAACCCCTTCACTACCAAGATCTCTCAAAGCATCTGTTGATGCCCCGATATTGAGTATACTCTCAGGGTTATTGAAAGAGAATCGAAAAGTCACCGCACATTCGGTGACTTTTTGTTCTCTTCAATTCGGTGCGATTCGGCGACCCTATTTCGGCGATCCTGTGGTGTATTCAGCAAGCAGCACAGGGTCGTCGTAGTACAGGGAAAAGCCACCTCAAACCCGACGAACACTCACCACAAAACCCGTCAAATGCACACCGAAACCCGCAAAAACATCTGGATTAATCCCGCCAAACACGCCGGAGAAACCCGAGCAGCCACTGATCACAGCGCAGAGCAGCCGCCGGAGAAAGCCGACACCGCAGACAAGTGGAGTGGAAAAAAAACCCAGTACGCTTGAATGTTTGAAAAGTGAAACGCTGTTTACAAAGAGACTACAGAACGAAAATGTCTGGAATTTACATATAAGATCCAATGAATGATAATAAAAAGGGCTGTTACAGAAAAAAGAAAAAACAATTAAAAAGAATAAAAGGAAAAAAAATGCCTAAAATAACCTAAAAAAATATATAAATAAAGAGACTTTTTACTGCAGAATATTATAATCAACGGTTTATTAGATATTGGATTAAAACGGGAATATTTTTAACATTGAAGCCTATGGGATTCGCCTGAATAAACCTGTCGAATGAAACCACCGAACAGCAGGGCAATTTGGCAACTTTTCACTGCTGGTTTTTATTCTCTGAATAGATGAAGCATTGCTTCTCTATGGGGATTTCACTGCCCTCGAACAAGCAACGACCAGGCACCCTATGTGCAGGCAGTTCACCAACATTTGGCGAACTGCCTGCTCTCTGAACAGCCGAATGGCCAGGAAAGGTAAGCGTACGCTGAATTTCACTGTTCGATTACTTTTCTGCCACAATTCAGATCTCTTTGAATAACCCTGATTGTGTGGTCTAATTCTGGAGCATTGCAATGGAATTTTTTATATATTGCAAATTAAATTCCTTTGCAAATGGGTTTCAGAACAATCACTTGAAATTTCAGCACATTGGACATGACAGCCCATGAATTGAAATTATTTGAAAAGATTTGAGATCCGTTTATCCTCCATCGAAAAATAGAACTCTAGGTAAAATGTGAATGTAGTGGCACTTTATGTCCAGCAGAGGGAGACCTGTGCCTGTCAGAAGGGCTTAACTACAGTGAACATATATAGTGAATGCCTCTGTACAATATACATTTACTGTGGGAGTGATAGAAAGTGATTTTCCATAAAACCATTGGGTCCTGCCAGAGGTTTTATGGAAAATCACTTTGAATTGATGGGGTTAAGTACAATTACATGAGCAGCACAGAAAAAGGGAAATGGCATTTACAAAGAGATCTGGATAGTTGCATTTGTTTTGTTGTACACGTTTTAGACTCGATGGCAAAAACCTTATTTCAGAAAATCATCCACTTCTGGTTGCTGAGGATGCTCGAAACCCTTTTAAAATGTTTTTGCCAAAGAATGGCTGAAAAGTAATGCTAACCAGGGAACACACTCAATGGTAAAAGCAGAATAAAGCAGAGAAGGACCTTAGAAAGGTTATTCCCCTATTGTAAAATGCTTTTTTTATTGTAATGATAGAAGCGAGAGTATTACTTAAAAGCTTTCTGTATCCTGTACTGCAATTGCCTTACAATGAGCAACCCAAACGCCCAAGATCATCACTCTCGGTATAAACAAACTCATTTGTTTAGTTAAAGCAACAATCTAAACTCAAGCTAATTCATTTTTTCTCAAAGGCTATTAAGATGACTAATAAAAAAAAAATCAAGAAAATCAGACTAAAGGGGTTAGTCAAAAATTATTTTGGTGCTTTCTAGTTCGGTGAACTTCGGCGATTCCATTTCGCCAACCCTGTGGTAAATTCACTATTCACCGCAGGGTCATCAAAGTGTGCTGAAGATCGAATCGCCAAATACCTCAGAAAGACTGCCGAATTGCAGAAAAAAAAGGAGCTATTGTTATTCTTCTAATAGGTTTTTAAGCCAATAATAATGCATTAAAATGTGTAAATAATAAAAAAGGTCCTTTAAAAAAATAATAAAAAGGACTTTTACAGAATTAAAAAAAACACCTTTAACCCCTTCCCGACTGCTGGCGTACTATGTATGGGTCTCCCTTAGACCCACGGACGAACATAGCATGTCAGCGGTCTCCTAACTAGGGATGAGCCGAACACTCCCCGAGTTCGGTTCGAGCCCGAACCCGAACTTCCCATTTGTTCGGGACCGAACCCGAACCCCCAAGCAAGTCAATGGGGCTGAAATTCGTTTTTTTGGAGTGCCCTCCAAGAGGGCATATATGCTACATATTTGCCATAAAAGGTGTATGGGGGTCCGGGTAGTGCCCTGGGGGGCAGGAAACAAGGACAAAAAGTTTTAAAAAAAAAGATGTCGGCCAGCTCCGGGAAAGGATCACGAACCGGCGTTTTTCAGCGCCGATTCGCGATCCAGCTCCCCAGGGGTTAATGCCAGGCACCATTTGGAAGGGCAGGCTGTGCCCTTCCAAATGGTGCCTGGGTTAACCCCCGCAACGCCGCCGATCGGGAGGGAGAGAGGTCCGAAGGACCTCCCCCCTCCCTTTCAGGCGCCTCCTCCGCACATGCGGGGGGGGCACCTGAATTAGGTGTCATCGCGCTGCCGCGATGACACCTAATTTCATCGGCGGCGGTTCCGGATGCTGGGCTGACATCGAGGATGTCAGCCCGCACCGGGGGGCCAGCGATCGGCCGGAACCCGGCCGAACGCTGACCCCAAAGGGAGGACGCGCTCAGCGCGTCCTCCGCACAGCAGGAGCCATGTGGAGGACGCGCTGAGCGCGTCCTCCGCATGGAAGTGGTTAAAGGGACAGTGAGTTTTCCATGAAATAAGGGTTAAAAATAAAAACGAAAAATTCCTTCAAATATCGTGCTTAGGAGGTCCCCATAACCTGCCCATGAAGTGGCGGATTTCTAGGATGTATAGAAATATGTAAAAACCAAAAAATGACATTTCAAATGACGGTAAATGCTTTTCCTTTAATCTATCCATAAACAACTGCTTGGGGCGGCAGTCTGTATGAAAAGAGGAGACATTTTCGGACACACAGATAAAGTTTACTGATTTTTTGGCGGTGAAAAGCAGGAGAACTGGCAGGAGAATGGAAACTTCTAGACCAAAAAGCCGATTTGGAAAGTAAGATAAATGGGAGATTTTTCTGGTTCAGCTATTTTGACATAGAATTTTCCATTCTCCAGTCATTCTCCTGAGTTTCACCTTTCTCTGAATAACCCTGTCAGGGTTATTCAGAGAGTGGTGAAGAGCAGGAGAATGACTGGAGAATGGAATATTCTAGGTCAAAATAGCCAAACCAGAAAAATTCTCCCATTTAGGCTAGGGTCAGACTAGCGAATTTTTAACGTGCGTTTAGGCGCACTTAATCACGGCCGCACTAGCAGCAAATGACGGGCAATGACGGCCAATATATGAAGTACGGTCGCACGAAAGTCCGGCTGCGCAACGCAAGTGGAAAAGGAACGCATTTTTTCGAGAACGCAGAACCGCTAGTACGGACGTACAGAGTGCGCTGCGTCCACTAGCGGCGCGTGTGTGTGATTTGGAGACGTCAGACCCTGCTCATGTCCGGCCAACATAACGTCTAGACACCCAAAGTTTCCTGGTTTGGATCCGTAAAAAATCACGCACAAAAATGTGCATCGTAAGACCGTTTTCGCGCAATCCGTGAAAAAATACGGCAATGCGTTCGGACGCACTTTTTGACGGTCGCTGCGAAAATGCATTAGTCTGACCCTAGCCTTATCTCACTTTCCAAATCGGCTATTTGGTCCAGATTGTTCTCTTTTCCTGCCATTCTCCTGGATTTCACCTTTCTCTGAACAACCCTGAGAGAGAGGTGAAAGCCAGGAGAACTGGCAAGAGAAGAGAACAATCTAGACCAAATAGCCGATTTGGAAAGTGAGATAAATGGGAGAATTTTTCTGGTTTGGCTATTTTGACCTAGAATTTTCACTTCTCCAGTTATTCTCCTGCTTTTCACCGCTCTCTGAATAACCCTGTGAATGTTTAATCCCGAGGTGAAAAATAACATTGCTTTAGATTTTTTTTCAAACTCCAGCTAAATGCAGCATATTAGGGCGTTTTAGGGAAATTAATTCTCAAATCTCAATCAGAAGCAGACACCACCCCACCCTCAGTATATTGTACAATGTATCAAATTGATTACCAGACTAAAAACACCTGGTGTTATGCCCGTTTGTGAACAGAGGTCATTTAGAGTGGATAATCTTTCCACGTACACATTAGTTTTTAATTCAATATCTAATAAACCGTTGCTTATAATATTCTGCAGTAAAGAGTCTCTTTATTTCTAGATTTTTTTGTATTTTTTTAAGCATTTTCTATACTTTTTTCAAAATTTCCTTTTTTTTTCGAACCCGAACCGAACACTCCCAAAAAGTTCGAAATTCGCAAACTTTCGAACTGCCAAAGTTCGGGTCGAACTCCGAACCGTCCGAACCCGAACAGCTCATCCCTACTCCTAACCTCCCTCCTGCCGATACTTACCTCCCTTGCTGGCTCCATCGGCATCTATGGCAAGCTGTAAGCTTGCCTCGCTGTTTCCTGGGGGCCGGCAGATCCGATGACTTCATCATGCTGCGTGATGACGTCATCGACCGGTGCCGGTGGGCCGAATTCAGGAAGAGGAGGGGTGCTCCTTTGGAACTCTCCATCTCCCCAACCGTTTAAGCTAGAGTGATGCAAGTTACACCACTGGAAAGGGGAGAGTCTCCCCGTTTCAGCAATGTACAACATTAACTGTTTCGCTGCCGGATCACAATTCAGCTCAAATTTGAGTGGGACTTCATCAGGAATATAAAAGACAATAAAAACTCTTCCAGTATTTATACATAACAAAACACAATTAAAAATTTATGAATCAATTAAGGACAACCAATGAGTCAATCTTCAAAAACGAGGAATGCCCCTCTTGCACCTCTCCATGGTTTGAGCAATCAAGAAACCATGGAGAGGTGCGAGAGGGGCCTCCCTCGTTTTCGAAGATTGACTCATTGGTTGTCCTTAATTGATTCAATTGATTCATTAATTTTTAATTGTGTTTTGCTATGTATAAATACTGGAAGAGTTTTTATTGTCTTTTATATTCCTGATGAAGTCCCACTCTGTATTGGAAGGGACGAAACGCGTTGAGAATATTAACAAATATCTCATTCCATTTTATGCTACATGTTTTTTAAATGTTTTATTGAATAAACACATATTCATTTCACACCCGGACTGTCGGTGTTTGATTCCACGCACAAAGGTTCATCTGGCTGGAAACCCTTGGAGAGGAGGAGAGACTGACTGTTCCTGACAATGGAACCTGGTTCAGATAAGCATGTTTTCTTTTATCTCTGGTGCACAGTTCTAAATATCTATTGCAGGACTGCTTATATGATACAGTGTGCACTATAATTTTCCTTTTATACCGTAAGAAGCTTTGTTTATTTGCATTTTAGTTACATAGTTACACAGGGTGAAAAACGGTCAGATTTCTCCTTGGATCAAGTTGCTTTTATCCACATATTAAAACAGAACCCTTAATATTTAGTTTGTGCAGGAAGTCATCCAGTCATTACAAGGATATTGTTGTGTCATTTGATTGTATCCTAAATACTATTTAGTCTACCAGTTCCTGCAGAATGATCAGGGCTGGACTGGGGAAGAAAAATCAGCCCTGGACTTCATCCAGACTGACCCACTTTAATAATGCAAACAAGCACAAAAATAGTATATAAACCAACCAGATCGCTCAACCAATCACTCTGCAGAAACTGGAGTTACAGCGGCACTGAGGTTGAGTGTGCACCATGTCTTAAGGTGAGGTGGATGCACAGTGGGTCTCATCGACACAGCAGCCCCAATACGAGACTGCGGCAGATTGTGTCTCACCTCACCCATTAAGGGCAGCACGGTGAACCAGAATTCACACTTGCCCACTGAGCCATCGATCCACCGGGATTCTTCCTGTAGTCCCAATGGCCAGTACATGCCTGATAATGATTCTCATCTTAGGAAAGGCTTGCTGAATAATGACATTGTAGTTGTACCTACTCTTTCAGAATCCGTTTGTTTTCTGACACTTTGGGATGAACAGAGATCCAACGTCTCTCCTTCACCCTAAAACACGAAACTGCACCTTCTATCAGCTTACAGAATTTCTTCGTAATATACTAGTAATTTTCTTGAATGCTATAGTTTGCCTATTACACGTCAGTGGATGCGATGAGAGGATAAATATGTGTACATTTTATAGAGTTTATATCATGCAATCATGCAATCTTTTTATGGTCAAAGAAAATGTGATTGCTGACATCTCCCACTCCTCACACTGAGTATAAGGTGGTGGTGTATATAAGTAGAGTATTTGTAAATCATTGGTTGATACAATTTGACATCCGAACTGTATGCATAGGTAATCTACCCATAAATAGAAACCTCTATGCTACCGTTTCCTGGGCTCCGGTGACTCTGTCCACCTTGGCTTTGGCTGATTGCCATGGCCGATATCGGAGCAGAAGAAATGATCTTTATTATAAACATTTTTATTATGGAACAGCTTGATACAATAATATTAAAAATAATTTAATTGTAAGGCAAAGATTTTAACTCTAAGTTACATCTCCTTACATTGGTGAAGTAATGACCACCAGGACAAAGTAAGACATGAAAGTAGATGGAATAGCTCTCCCGCTAAATCTCCTGAACAACTTGTACCTTGAAAAACATTTCAGGTTCAACAAGAATCTATGCAGCTTCACTTCCAATTTCTGGCGGGGGATCTGATGCTTTCAGGCATCCTTGCTGTCCTTCGTTCTGGCTTTTAACCCCTTCACGCTCGAGAATGAGATAACTTGGGTCCTCAAAAGCAACATTAGGTGCCTGATATCGAGTTATCTCGATCTACAGCTGAACAGGGCAAAAGTAAATTAAATTAGTTTGTTGCAAATTAATTTTGTTTGCTTTTGGGCTCCAGAAGGTGTCCCCAAAGTTTCAGGCCTGTGGCCATAATGCCCAAATGTGCTAAAACTGTTTTAAATTGGCTAGTTAATCCTGATCAGGGTTATTCAGAGAAAAGTAATACTCTGGAGAACTGAAAGCTGAGAAGTGAAAATTCTAGGTCAAAATAGCTGAACTTTTCTGGTTTGGCTATTTTGACCTAGAGTTTTCACTTCTCCAAAAGTTCTCCAGAGTTTCACCTTTCTCTGAATAACCCTGGATATCTTGGGCTTTCCCCGAGCCAATGCACGGAGCCAGGGGCCGCGGTTCTAACTGCTGTAACTCCATTTGGCCAGTAGGTGGCATCCGCCTGCCAAATAGATTATTAGATTAAGAAACCCACTGGGAATATTCCAAAATATTTCTTATTGTATGAATAATTAAAATTATTTTTTCCAAAAAAACATTGGCTCCTGTATTTATTTGTCAAAATCACTTGGTAGTGAAGGGGTTAAAAATGGGTCATCAGGTGAAGTCTCCCTTCAGTTTTATTTCCACTCCCTGAAGGTGGAAGGGCGAGTATAAGTTTTGAGCCTTTATTCTCTTTTTTCTCCTTGCATTATACTTCATTACCATATAAAAGCGATAAATTGACTTTATGTAAAACACTTTATTTCTGTTTTTTTTCCCCTTTAGTTCGTATAAATTAAGGACATTTTCTTACAATTGTGTTTTATATAAATAACTTCCAGTTATATAGCACTTATGTGCTCTCTTCGAAATAGCAAACTATTAAGGAAATGTTATGCTAATACATCTTACTATCCTGAGCTATGACAAGAAAAATGTAAAATGTAAGAATTAGTTAATTGGGAAATATTTAAGACTTTCATGTGACATTAAATGGAAATTAGTCGTATTAAAAAGATATTCCGTTTACCACTTTATGTCAAAACGTTGATTAGAGCTGAAAATGTCACAGCACTCAGCGTAGCACACAAATTATTTTCTTCCTTCTTGTTACTTTCAGAAATTATAATTTATTTTTGAAAATTTATTTATGTTTTGACTCTGTGTCTACTTAGTGAAAAGAGATAACTACCGAATATGGCCACATTTGCCCTTACTCTGGACATGGCCTCTTGGCTGCTTTTGACACTGTTGACCACCCCCTCCTTCTGCAGACCCTCAGCTCTCTTGGTCTCTGTGACACTGCGTTGACTCCTATTTATCCAACAGGTCCTTCTCTGTGTCCTTTGCTGGTAACTCTTCCTCTTCATTGCCTTTATCTGTTGGTGTACCTCAAGGCTCTGTCCTTGGTCCTCTGCTCTTTTCCATCTACACCTCCTCCCTGAGCAAAATCATCAACAGCTTTGGCTTTAATTACCACCTCTACGCTGATGACACTCAGATCTACCTCTCTACCCCTGATCTCTCTCCCCCTGTCCTTTCAAAAGTCAGTGACTGTTTATCTGGCATCTCCTCCTGGATGGCCTCGCACCACCTAAAGATCAACATGTCCAAGACTGAGCTCCTACTTATTCCTCCCTCTAATGCCTCCCCACCTCCTGACTTCTCTATCACGGTGGAGGGTATCACCATCTCCCCATCAAACCAAGTTCGCTGTCTTGGAGTTACACTTGACCCTGCTCTTTCCTTCATCCCCCACATCAAGTCTCTTGTCTCCTCCTGCCGCTACCAATTGCGTAATATTTCCAGAATTCGGCCATTTCTTACCGCTGTCACCACAAAACAACTCATACACACCCTGGTAATCTCCTGACTCGACTATTGCAATAATCTCTTATCTGGCCTCCCTCTGTCCCGTCTCTCCCCCCTACAATCCATCCTGAACACCTCCGCCAGGCTAATTCACCTCACCCGCCGCTCTGTCTCTGCCGCTCCCCTCTGCGAGTCCCTTCACTGGCTCCCCTTCCACTGCAGAATTAAGTTCAAAATCCTTATCCTTACCTACAAAACCCTCACTAACTCAGCTCCCCACTACCTGTCCTCACTAATCACCAAATACACCCCAGCCCGCTCCCTAAGGTCAAACAGTGACCTGCGCCTAGCTTCTCCCCGCATCACCTCTTCCCATGATAGACTGCAGGACTTCACACGCGCAGCCCCCATTCTCTGGAACGCTATCCCTCGTACGGTCAGACTTTCCCCTAATTTCTCTTCCTTCAAACACTCCCTTAAAACATTCCTATTTAGGGAAGCCTACCACCCAACTCACTGACGCAACCATCAATCACTCTCACCTTGCAGTCCTCTCCTCCTGTTTCCAACCCCAACCCTCCCAGATTGTGAGTTCCTATGGGAATAGGGCCTCATCCCCTCTTGTACTGTTTGTCAAATGTTGTTCAATGTATTGTAACCCGTCTATACTGTGCCTATTGTACAGTGCTGCGGAATATGCTGGCGCTTTATAAATAAAGAATAATAATAATAATATACAGTATACAGCAAACATTAGAAATATATAGCATATTTAGTAGCAAATTTAGCAGAATCTTATGGTTAGGGTAAGGGGATTTTTCAATTAACATTTTTGTACAATCTATCAAGCTTTAGTCTTTTTTTAAAATTGTATTACACACATCAAAACATTATTCAATTTAATATTTCTAATATGTCCTTGAAATCTACGGTGCCCACATTCGTTTTTTGACATACCCTCTTTCGTCAAAGCTTGTGTCATTTTTCATCATTTCTTCATCGTTTCTTCCAGATAGGACCTGGACATGCTATTTCCAATCATTATCCACATTGCTCCTGAGGATGCCCTAGTGACGAAACGCGCAGGGCAATTGATTATGGGACATTAACTGTTTTTAAATGATTTTTGTTGTCGACTAGAGATTCCATTGGGACGGATCCCTGCTATTTGCGCTTTAAGCATG
The DNA here is from genome assembly GCA_009667805.1 of Leptobrachium leishanense. Lineage (NCBI taxonomy): Eukaryota > Metazoa > Chordata > Amphibia > Anura > Megophryidae > Leptobrachium > Leptobrachium leishanense. The sequence goes on along the minus strand of CM019074.1, from coordinate 47,091,112 downwards.
AGACCATTCTAAGGATCTCTATGCTTGCCTACTATTCTGCTCTATACTTTATCAAAATCTAGGCTCTTTACTTTTTCTGAACAACAGACCTATTAAGGTTCTTTCTTCTCTTCATATATCTAGCTATGAATATGAGCCAGTTTCTATAGTGAGGTAGGCTGAACTTTCTGACTAGCCATACCCTTTCCCTACTTATCTAGGTTCTAGGTAGCTCTATTGTGAGCCCAGTTACTCTGTCCTGAGATTTGTGGGAAGTATATGTTTGTATGTGTGTCTGTCTTCATTTTTAAGTGCAGAATAAACGTTAAGTTTTAGTTCATATGTCCTTCGACTACTTTGCAATCAAGAACTGATCTAGTCATCGTTTGTAGAAATCAGCATTTTGTCATCAATATTTTAACGACTGGTAAACCCAAGGCATCATTGCAGTATGGTACCTTTACCTTTTTTGCTAAATATTAGAGAATTGAATGAATCTTTTGTGTTTTAAAGTTAGTTGCCTGTGTCTCTGTCTCTTTACTTTGTAGCAGGACTGCCATCAGAAAACTCGGGGCCCCTTACTGAACAACTGGTCGGCCTCCAATTCACTATGCTGGCTATTGCCAAAAACTATTTTCTGTTTACCTTATTTTACACGGAGTGGGAGAAGTCCCTGGTAGATAAAATGTGCTTCCTAGTGGGAGAGAGTTCACTCTGCCAGAGATTAGCCAGAGTGCTTTTACTGTCACCAGAAGCACCAGCCCACTGGTAAATTTACTGGCATACCGATAAATCAGTTCAATTTGGCATGGAGGCACATCTGGGGTGTGACAGATTAGATCTGTATATCTATCGTGATATGTATATAAGTATCTACCTGTGTCTATGTATCTATATACCTGTACATACATATCTCCTCTACATAGGCATATTCATATATGGGAAGTGCCCAGTTTCCACAGCTGCCTTGAGTAGGTGCTAGAAAGTAATTAGAATGGTTATCTGTTCTTCCCCTGGGAGGGATATAACGGGTGGCTGCAAAGTGTACTTTCTTTGATTCAGGATCGGGTGGAAATCACCCATTTGGTGGAAAGGGAAGGTCCTGTGTTCTCTATTCACACCTTGGAGTCCTTGCTGAAGACGCTCAGCACCAAGCTGTAAGGGGCCATGCCTTTCAAAGAAGTAATCACATCCTTTGATCACTAGAGGAGGTCTTTGGAGATGATTGATATCTTTGGGCAATTAGAATTAACGAAGAAGCACACTGAGCGTGCCCAGGAAAGGGGAATGCTGGGACATGTAGTGCAGGGGGTTGTACCGTTTATGTTTTTTTTTAATGACCAGGAAACCCTATATATTCTGGAGCACGCCATGTGGCTGCTGCGGGTCTAAGGGGGTACACTCTACGTGATGATCTGTCCATGCTTCCATTTCCAGCGCCCGGAGTCACAACGGTCTGATTAGCTTATTGACGTGTAAGTAAGGCTATGTGTTTTGCCCGTTTTATTTTTTTGCTGTTTGTGTGTAATTGATTTGTCATATCCATTTTTTCTGTAACAAAATGCACTGTGTTTTTTTATCATAATAAATACAACTTATTAAGTTCTGTGTTCTGACTGATATTCGCTGCACGCTAACTGAAGGGACTGGATTATTGTTTTTGTTTTAAGCTCGAGTATCTACTAGATTGCGTGAGTTGCGGTCGCTGAGACGGTTGGGTAAGCGCACGGGGATTGTTGTCCGCATAGTCATTATTTGGGTCTAGGATAGACAGATAGTGAATTGCTTAACCCTGCATCTTTCGCTGCGGCAAGCATAGTGTTCATGAGAACTGGTGGCAGCATAACGAATAAAGTAAATAAGTGGGTGAAAGGATTGTGGGAAACTTAGTCGCTACCCCAGGTCGAGAGAAGACGGGTACAGGATTGCAATCCTGGGACCACTTCATCACGCTCTGCGTGTCTGTTGCGGGCAGAGGCATTGCCGGAACGGTTGGGTAAACGCGGTGGATTGTTGTCTGCGTAGTCATTATCTGGGTCTAGGATAGACAGATAGTGAGTTGCTTAACTCTGCGCCTTTCGCTGCAGCGCACGTAGTTGTTGTGACAACTGGTGGCTAGCGGTAGGATATCAGGTTAGTGTTTGGATCTGTGAAGCAACATAGATCCGGATACTAAAGAAATTGGTTTTCCAATTTCCAGAGCAGAACTCAGTGTATTTATTAGAATTTACAAACAGCAGTTCCCCCCCTCCTTTGTTTTTCTTTTGTATCTTTTATTTGGCTGGAGTGAGAATGACGCAACAACCATCGAAGAAAGCTTTGGAACAGTTGTGTAAAGAAAAAAGTATTTTGACAAAAGACAAATGTAAAGATGAACTTTTGCAAGCCCTCGAGGATTATGAGGCAAGGCAAGCAGTCCAGGATGCAGCAGAGCAGGGTACCATGATTAACCCGGCCGAAGGAGGCTCAAGTCCAGTGGAAGGGACAGCGCCAAGTGCTTCGCCCAAGGGTGATACTGGCCTGGATGTTTACTTGCAGACTGTTTTAAAACATGTGGACTCCGGACTCGCAGATGTGGCTCCAGCTCATCCTGCAGTACCAAGAGCGAGTGGAGCGCCGAGCTGAGAAAGAGAGAGAAGCGGCAGAGCGGCAAGCTGAACGAGAAGCGGCAGAGCGCCGAGCCGAGTGGGAACGAGAAGCGGCAGCTCGCCAAGCTGAGCAAGACGCAGCAGCGTGCTGAGCTGAGTGAGAATCGGCAGAGCACCAAGCTGAGCGGGAAGCTGCGGAGTGCAGGGCTGCGGGTGAGCGAGAAGCGGCAGAGTGCCAAGCCGAATGGGTAGATCAGCTCGCTCTGGCACAGGCAGGTAGAGCGCCATTATCTCCTGCCCCTGCGGGCACTGCAGATCTCTCTACGCCCAGACCCCGTGCCGAGAACTTTCCCACTCTGGACAAAGATGGGGACCTGGATGTGTTTCTGTGAAGTTTTGAAAAGACTTGTCGACAGTACCAGCTGCCCAAGGAGCAATGGGCCAGGTGTCTCACTCCTGGACTAAAAGGTCCAGCGCTCAAAGTCTTTGCAGAATTACCAGCTGAGAGCGACCAGGACTATGAGGCAATTAAAACGGCCCTGCAGAGGCGGTACAACCTCACGCCAGAGGTATATCGCAAGAAGTTCAGGTCCTTGCAGAAGCGGGCCGTGGAGAGCTATTCTGTAGTCGTGAGTAGGGATGAGCCGAACACCCCCCGAGTTTGGTTCGAGCTCGAACACGAACTTCGTATATATTCGGGTTCGAACCCAAACTCGAACCCAATGCAAGTCAATGGGGCTGAAAATTCGGTTTTTAGAGTGCCCTCCAAGAGGGCATATATGTTACATATTTGCCATAAAAGGTGTATGGGGGTCCAGGTAGTGCCCTGGGGGACAGGAAACAAGGACAAAAAGTAAAAAAAAAAACGTTTATAAGGGGACAGTGAGTTTTCCATGAAATAAGGGTTAAAAATAAAAACAAAAATTCCTTCAAATATCGTGCCTAGGAGGTCCCCATAACGTGCCCGTGAAGTGGCGGATTTCTAGGATGTATAGAAACACTTAAAAACAAAAAAATTACGTTTCATATGACGGTAAATGCTTTTCCTTTAATCTATCCATAAACAACTGCTTGGGGCGGCAGTCTGTATGAAAAGAGGAGACATTTTCGGACACGCAGAAAAAGTTTACTGATTTTTTTGGCTAAATTATTGTGAAACTTATGCAGGCTTTGGATGAAAGTAACAATAGGTGCTTCAAAATTGGTCCTTTAGCGTCCCCAACAGTGCCGTCACACCGTAACCCCTCTGAGGATATGAATCTGATACAGGCGTCAATGGCAGTGCACCCAAATATTGTGCTTTTGGTGCCAGGCCTGCAAGTACTATCATACAGTAACTCCTCTGTGGTATTGTGGAAGAATGCAGGGGTGAACCTTGCGGTCCTATATTAAAAAGATATGCATCTGGTAAAGGAGTCAGTGCACCCAGATATTCTGCCTTTGGTGCAAGACTGCCAGGCCAGCAAGTATCATCATACAGTAACCCCTCTGTGGTATTGTGGAAGAGTGCAGGGGTGGACCATGTGGTCCTATATTGAAAAGTTTTTGATCTGGTAATGGGCATCAGTGCACCCAGATATTGTGCCTTTAATGCCAGGCCAGCAAGTATCATCATACAGTAACCCCTCTGTGGTTTTGCTGAAGAATGCAGGGGTGGACCATGTGGTCCTATATTGAAAAGTTTTTGATCTGGTAATGGGCGTCAGTGCACCCAGATATTGTGCCTTTAATGCCAGGCCAGCAAGTATCATCATACAGTAACCCCTCTGTGGTTTTGCTGAAGAATGCAGGGGTGGACCATGTGGTCCTATATTGAAAAGTTTTTGATCTGGTAATGGGCATCAGTGCACCCAGATATTGTGCCTTTAATGCCAGGCCAGCAAGTATCATCATACAGTAACCCCTCTGTGGTTTTGCTGAAGAATGCAGGGGTGGACCATGTGGTCCTATATTGAATTTATTTTTGATCTGGTAATGGGCGTCAGTGCACCCAGATATTGTGCCTTTAATGCCAGGCCAGCAAGTATCATCATACAGTAACCCCTCTGTGGTTTTGCTGAAGAATGCAGGGGTGGACCATGTGGTCCTATATTGAAAATTTTTTGATCTGGTAATGGGCGTCAGTGCACCCAGATATTGTGCCTGTAATGCCAGGCCATCAAGTATCATCATACAGTAACCCCTCTGTGGTATTGTGGAAGAGTGCAGGGGTGGACCATGTGGTCCTATATTGAATTTTTTTTTGATCTGGTAATGGGCGTCAGTGCACCCAGATATTCTGCCTTTGGTGCCAGGCCAGCAAGTACCATCATACAGTAACCCCTCTGTAGTATTGTGGAAGAATGCAGGGGTGGACCATGTGGTCCTATATTGAAAAGATATGATTCTGGTCAAGGTGTCAGTGCACCCAGATATTCTGCCTTTGGTGCAAGACTGCCAGGCCAGCAAGTATCATCATACAGTAACCCCTCTGTAGTATTGTGGAAGAATGCAGGGGTGGACCATGTGGTCCTATATTAAAAAGATATGCATCTGGTTAAGGCATCAGTGCACCCAGATATTCTGCCTTTGGTGCCAGGCCAGCAAGTATCATCATACAGTAACCCCAGTGGCGTCGTAACGTGGGGGCGGGGGGTGCGGCCCGCACCAGGTGACACCCGCCCTTAGGGTGACACTGTCACCCTAAGGGCTGGTGTTTCACCTTCTGCCGCCTGTTCGCTCCCTGCGAGCGTCCAAAGCATTCAGCTTCGGCGCTTGCCTGGAGGAAACACGTCACCAGCCAATCGCGGCTGGTCACGTGGCTCCCCCAGACGAGCGCCCAAGCTGCGCGCCGCCGGATGCTCAGAAGGAGCGAACACGCAGCGGAGGTGAGCTGGGCCATATCCAGGAGGTGAGCTGGGCCATATCCAGGAGGTGAGCTGGGCCATATCCAGGAGGTGAGCTGGGCCAAATCCATGAGGTGAGCTGGGCCAAATCCATGGGGGCCTGGGGCATATCCATGAGGAGCTGGGGAAAATCCATGAGCCGCTGGGGAAAATCCATGAGCCGCTGGGGCAAATCCATGAGGTGAGCTGGGGCAAATCCATGAGGTGAGCTGGGGCAAATCCATGAGCCGCTGGGGCAAATCCATGAGGAGCTGGGGCAAATCTATGAGGAGCTGGGGCAAATCCATGAGGAGCTGGGGCAAATCCATGAGGTGCTGGGGCAAATCCATGAGGTGCTGGGGCAATATCCATGAGGTGAGCTGGGGCATATCCATGAGGTGAGCTGGGGCATATCCATGGGGGCCTGGGGCATATCCATGAGGAGCTGGGGCAAATCCATGAGCCGCTGGGGCAAATCCATGAGGAGCTGGGGCAAATCCATGAGGTGCTGGGGCAATATCCATGAGGAGCTGGGGCATATCCATGAGCTGCTGGGGCATATCCATGAGCTGCTGGGGCATATCCATGAGCTGCTGGGGCATATCCATGAGCTGGGGCATTATCCATGAGCTGGGGCAAAATCCATGAGAGCAGCTGGGGCAATATCCATGAGCTGGGGCAATATCCATGAGCTGGGGCAATATCCATGAGCTGGGGAATATCCATGAGCTGGGGCATATCCATGAGCTGGGGCAAAATCCATGAGAGCAGCTGGGGCAGTATATCCTTGAGCTGGGGCAGTATATCCTTGAGCTGGGACAATATCCATGAGCTGGGGCATATCCATGAGCTGGGGCATATCCATGAGCTGGGCATATCCATGAGCTGGGGCAAAATCCATGAGAGCAGCTGGGGCAGTATATCCTTGAGCTGGGGCAGTATATCCATGAGCTGGGGCAATATCCATGTGCTGGGGAATATCCATGAGCTGGGGAATATCCATGAGCTGGGGCATATCCATGAGCTGGGGCATATCCATAAGAGGAGCTGGGGCAAAATCAATGAGAGCAGCTGGAGCATTATCAATGAGAGCAGCTGGGGCATTATATGCATGAGAGGAGCTGGGGCAGTATATCCATGAGAGGAGCTGGGGCAATATCCATGAGAGGAGCTGGGGCAATATCCATGTGTGCTGGGCAGTATCCATGAGAGCTGGGGGCAGTATCCATGAGAGCTGGGGCAATATCCATGTGTGAGCTGGTCTGGGGCAATATATCCATGTGTGAGCTGGTCTGGGGCAATATATCCATGTGTGAGCTGAGGCGCAATATATCCATATGTGAGCTGGGGCAATATATATCCATGGGTGAGCTGCTGGGGGCAATATATAACTGTGAACTGGGGCAATATATCCATATGTGAGCTGGGGCAATATATATCCATGGGTGAGCTGCTGGGGGCAATACATATCCAGAGCTGCTGGGGGCAATATATCCAGAGCTGCTGGGGGCAATATATATCCATGTGTGCTTTCACTGCCTTCGAACAGGCATCGTACTTGCTGGCAGTTGGCAAAAATTTGTGTGAGCATATGAGAGAGCTCCACAGCAATAAACGTCTCAGTAATGTGCGCTGTGTATATGAGCATTCAGTGTTATATGGGAGTACTGATTTAGCAGTTAGAGTAGTTAAAAAAAAATCCGTAAAACTCGGGGGGGGGGGTGACACCATAAGTTACCGCACCGGGTGACACCAACCCTAGTGACGCCACTGAGTAACCCCTCTGTGGTATTGTGGAAGAGTGCAGGGGTGGACCATGTGGTCCTATATTGAAAATTTTTTGATCTGGTAATGGGCGTCAGTGTACCCAGATATTGTGCCTTTAATGCCAGGCCAGCAAGTATCATCATACAGTAAGGCTGGGGTCAGACGAACGCAGTGTTAACGTCCGTTTTGCCCGCACATAAGTACGTCCGTGATAGCATACAATTGTGTTAAATGGAGCCCCACACACAAAGTTTTTCCGCACAGAAGTGCGGGGGCTGACGGACGCTGAAAATGGACGCAGGTTAGGCAAGAACGTAATACTGCTAGAACAGACGTGCAGAGTGCGCCACGTCCACAACGTCCGCATAGCTTTGTGTGTGAGTGATGCAACAAGGTCAGACGGACTGCATTTATACGTCCAGCATTTTTGATGGACAGAATGTTCTTTCATTGTAATTTATTTTCCCTGCTACATCAGTGAAAAAATACGTCATTGAAAAAAACGGACTGTGTGGCCACTACTACCTTGTTGTCAGTCAGTAAGTACGTCCGTACTGCACGGACGCACAGTCCGTACAAAATGCGCTCATCTGACCCTAGCCTAACCCCTCTGTGGTATTGTGGAAGAGTGCAGGGGTGGACCATGTGGTCCTATATTGAAAAGTTTTTTTATCTGTTAATGGAAATCAGTGCACCCAGATATTGTGCCTTTAATGCCAGGCCAGCAAGTATCATCATACAGTAACCCCTCTGTGGTATTGTGGAAGAGTTCAGGGTTGGACCCTGCGGTTCAAAAATTAAAATAATATAAATCTGGCACAGGCGTCAGTGCAGCCAAATATTGTGCCTTTCATGGCAGCAAGTGCCTTCACACCGTAACCCTTTTGTGGTATTGTGGAAGAGTTCAGTGCTGGAGGTTTTGTGAATGCAGAAGAGGACATCCCCAATCTATTCCATTACTTCAGCATCAGGGGATTGATAGCTGCTGATCCAGGACTGATTCATTTTTATAAATGTCAGCCGGTCTACAGAGTCGGTGGACAGACGCACTCTTTTGTCTGTGACAAAACCTCCAGCGGCGCTGAACATCCTTTCGGAAAGCAAGCTAGATGAAGGGCAACCTAGTAGCTGCATAGCATATTGGCTAAGTTCTGGCCAGTGATCCAATTTCAACACCCAGTAAGCCAGTGGATCATCTGCTGGAAAGGTATCCAGGTCTGCCCTTGCCCCTAGGTAGTCCTGCACCATATGGTGAAGACGCTGGCAATGGGTGCCTACATTTGACATCCCTGGGCGTCGATTACTAAAAAAAATTAAAAAAGCATCAGTCAAGTGGCCCTGGCTTTCACCACTATTCCTCTGATCGCCCGCAGCCTCAGAAGCACGTGTGTCAGCACTTGTGTAACACCTTTCCAGGCACTGGTAGATTACCAAGTGTTGCTTTAGAGCATCCTCAAGTTTTTTCATCCTGTGCTCCCTCTGTGCGGGCAAGATGAGCTCTGCAACTTTCCCCTTGTATCGTGGATCAAGAAGGGTTGCCAACCAGTAATGATCCCTCTCCTTGATAGCACGAATCCTGGGGTCCTTTAGCAGGCTTTGCATCATTAGGGAGCCCATGCAGCATAGGTTGGAGGTGGCATTACCTTCCGAGTCTTCCTGGTCAATGAGGATGACCGTATCATGCACTTCCTCCTCCCAGCCACGCACTAGCCCTTCTGTTTCTGGGCACACAAAACCCTCCCTTGAGGAATCCCCACCTTCAATGCCCCCACTACTTAAATATTCCTCCTCCTCCTCATCCTCCTTCTGTCTGATCTGAGTAGGACCCGCTGGAATGCTGTCATCGGAAAGACTGGGGCCTTGAGAGCTAGGGAAGGCCTCCTCTTCCTCCCACTGCTCTGCCTCTAGAGCCACATCTATAATTCCCCGCAGAGTGTGCTCCAGCAGGAACACTAAAGGAATTGTGTCACTGATGCATGCACTGTCCCTGCTCACCATCCTCGTTGCCTCCTCAAATGGTGACAGTACAGTGCATGCATCGTTGATCATCAGCCACTGCGGGGGAAAAAAAAAACAAGTTGACCTGTACCTGTCCTTGTGCCATACTCACACAGGTACTCGTTGATGGCCCTCTGCTGCTTGTGCAGACGCTGCAGCATTGCTAATGTCGAGTTCCACCTGGTGGGCATGTCACAGATCAGACGGTTTGTGGGAAGGTGGAATTCTCTTTGAATTTCTGCCAGGCGAACGCTTGCTGTGAATGACCGTCTGAAGTGGCTGCAGACTTTTCTGGCCTGGATGAGAAGCTCTGGCAGCCCTGGGTACTTGGTTAGGAAACGCTGTACCACCAGATTTAGGACGTGTGCTAGGCATGGTACATGCGTCAATTTACCCTGGCGTAGGGCGGAGAGAAGGTTGCTGCCATTATCGCAGACGATCATTCCCAGCTCAAGCTGGCGTGGTGTTAACCATCTCTGCACCTGCCCCTGCAGAGCTGACAAAATTTCTGACCCGGTGTGGCTCCTGTCCCCTAAACAAACCAGCTGAAGCACAGAATGGCACAGCATCTTTTTGCTTGAGCCATTGTGTAGACTCTTTCAGGCGTCAGTTTAACGGAGGAGGAGGAGGAGGAGGAGGAACAAGCTCCAGCACAGAGCCCCGTCTTGGATCCCTCCCAGCTGCAATCAGAGTTACCCAGTGTGCCGTGAAGGAAATGTAATGACCCTGTCCATGCTTGCTGGACCACGTGTCTAAAGTGACATGCACCTTGCTGCTGACTGCCTTTCCCAATGACTGGATAACATTGTCTTCCACGTGCTGGTATAGTGCTGGAATGGCCTTGCGTGAAAAGTAATGGCGTTTTGGAACCTGCCACTGTGGTACAGCACATTCAGCAAATTCACGGAAGGGAGCAGAGTCCACCAGCTGGAAAGGCAGCAGCTGCAATGCGAGTAATTTTGCTAAGCTGGCTTTTAGACGCTGTGCTTGGGGATGGTTGAGACTATATTTTTTCTTTTGCTGCAGCAGCTGCGGCAAGGTAATCTGACTGCGTAAATCTTCAGCTACTGGGATGATGTCACATTGTGAGGAAGGACCTGGTACATCCATTACTGTAGCATCATCCCTATCGGTGGAGGTTGTAGGCAATGACATGGCAGGACATACAGTGGGGGTAGAGACAGATGAGGAGGAGGAGGACCTACGCAAAGTTTTGCGCCAACGGGATGTGTGGCACTTGTTCATATGTCGCCTAAAAGCATGTGGTACCAAAGTGTCCGGTATCTTTCCCACGCTTAAGCCTCATCTGACATAGATTACAAATAGCAACGCTGCGCTCTATTGCACATTTCTTAAAGAACTCCCAGACAACAGAGTTCCTGCATGTGTTCTTTGAGACAACAGCGCTCTGCACCGGAGCAGCTCTGACATGTGATGCCTTGGACTGGTTAGTGCTACGGTTGGTCACAGAGGATGTTGTGCCTCGTGTTTGCTGTGCCTCATCCTCCCCCTCTTCCTCACTTAATTCCTCTGTTTGATCTGGCACCCAGGTGGAGTCAGTGACCTCATCATCATTGTCATCTTCACCCCCTATCTCCTCGTCACTGGAGCCAACTTGGCAGTATGCTGCAGCTGCTGGGGCAACATGAGTGCCAGTTATTTGTGTGTCATCACTAGCACCCCCTTCCTCTAGGTTGATTATACTCCCTTGCTCAACCTCAGAGATTGAATCAGAGCACTGTACTTGCTGCGCATCCTCAAGCATGTCACTCTCATTGTAGTTAAACAATTCAGCTGACTCCTCCGTGTGTGATAGCGAGGCTACGGCAGGAGTAGCTGTGGACATGGAGGCTGCATAGATGCTTTGGCAGCTGAGGTGGACTGTAAAGCACTAGAAGCCTGGCTGGCAGAGGACTCGGAGGACTCGGATGGCCTGGTTAGCCAATCCACCAAGTCCTCTGTATGTTGCTGCTGCTTAAGACGGCCAGCACCAGTTAGAAAGGACAAGCGTGCCCCTGCAGAGGATGCACCACGTCCACCACGACCAGAGGCACAGCCTCCCGACACAGTGGCTGCTTGCCCTCTTATCTGTGTCTGGGAGCGTCTGCCTGTCCTTTTTGTTCTTTCAGACATGGTGAGTGATAAATAGATTAATATATACAGAACTCTGATTCAACTCTGGTATAAAGATTTAAATAACTCTGGTATAACTCAGTGAGACACACTGATAGCTGGCAGCCAGTGACGAGACACAGATCACCTCAATTCACAAATGTTTTGTAGAAATTAGTGAGCCCCAAAATACAGCGTGGTTGCAGGTGGCACCGAGTGCAGGCTGAGTGGTCAGGAGGACGGGCCCGGGGTGGACGCGTGTTGCCCTGTGGGAAAGCCAACCAGATTCCCAGTACCTCAGGAAATTGGTAATGAGCAACCTCCCTCTGGAGGAGAGTGGCATATGACTGTATGCTCATCGGTTACGAAGCAAGGCGTGCTTGATAAACTGTGTGATACAGTGGGGAAACTGTGTGTAATGGGGACGGGACGAGCATGAGCGTGGATAACCCTGTACCCCAACTGTATGGTCCCCCAAATTCTGAATGTGTGGGGACAGAGAGAGAAGGGGTGGTAGCGGGTCCTGGTGTGGCCCTGTAACCTCCCAGCCATCTGCCCAGAGCCAGGTGCGATGCCTGACTCCATTGGCAGATGCAGGGGGGACGTTTACCGGGGAGTGGGGCGCTTCACTCTGTTTCCCCAGACCCCCTGCTGTAAGAATGGCTCCAGAGCAGGCGATTGGTTATGAGGATTTTTCTGTCTGCAAGACTGAGGTGCAAGGTGAGAGTGAGCTACATGTGCTGCACCCCCAAAAGGTGTACCAGGAGGGGCTGCAGAAGCACAGGGGCTTCTTCGAGTCTGTGCCATGCTGTGAGTGCGGCGTGAGTGACCCCCTCCCCAGTGGTTTATTTTGGTCTAGGCCGACTAGGCCCAGGCCTAGGGTGGCACTTTCCAGGGGGCGGCGGCCCCCACTGGGTGTCCCCACCCATAAAAAAAATATATATATATATATTTTTTTTTTTTACTTTTCAAATTATTTTACCAGGAAGGATACATTGAGATTTCACAAATTTTCAAGTATGTCCTGGGTAGGCAAGGCCTAGGCTTTCACTTTCCAGGGGGCAGCAAAAAACCTCACCACTAAATGGGTTACTCACAGAGCACCGAAATGACGCCAACTTTTTGGTGTTCTGTAGTTCCCTGCACTTAGGAGAATAAAATTTCCCCACCCTGCAGTGAATTCACCATTCACCGCAGGGTCCCCAAAGTGCATGGAGTCGGCCGCTGAATGCTGCCACCGCAAACCCGTGGCCTGCTGTTTTCAAAAGAACTACTGAACGAAAATGACTGGAATTTACATATAAGATCCTATGATTGATAATAAAAAGTTCTGTTACAGAAAAAAGAAAAACTGCTATTAAAAAAAAGGGGGGGGGAAATTTTGCCCAAAAAAATCTGAAAAATGACTAAAAGGTACTAAAAAAAAAATCAATAAGTAAAGACTTTTTACTGCAGATTAAAATAATAAATGATTTACTAGATATTGCATAAAAACGGGAATATTTTTAACATTGAAACTATGGGGTTCGTCTGAATAAACCTGCTGATTGAAACCACCGAACATCAGGGCATTTCACTGCCATTTCTCTGAGTCTCAGTACCACATGACTGGTTGAACCACGTGAAATGCACGCACGCAGCTGTCCGCCCTTTCGTTAACACAGACTCTATTCTGGACTGAACACCCACCGGGAAGGGAATCAAAGCTACAGTGCACCCTCTGGTAGCGGCACCCCACTGCTGACAAGATGGCTCCACAGCATAATTGCTGTGTGCTCATATACACTCGGTTTGCTGGGAGTTCTATTGCAGTGGATTCTGATGCACTCATACACACCGCACATTGCATTGCTGGGAGTTTTATTGCAGTGGATTCTGATGCGCTGACACACACCAAACATTGCATTGCTGGGAGTTTTATTGCTGTGAATTCTGATGCACTCATACACACCGCACATTGCATTGCTGGGAGTTTTATTGCTGTGGATTCTGATACGCTGACACACACCACACATTGCATTGCTGTGAGTTTTATTGCTGTGAATTCTGATGCACTCATACACACCGCACATTGCATTGCTGGGAGTTTTATTGCTGTGGATTCTGATACGCTGACACACACCAAAAATTGCATTGCTGGGAGTTTTATTGCTGTGGATTCTGTGATACACACTGCATATTACTGTGAGTTTTATTGCCCTGGAGCTCTGGGATACGCTCATACACACCGCACATTACTGTAAGTTTTATTGCTGCACAGTTCTGTGATATGCTCATACACACAGTACATTTCTGTGGGTTTTATTGCTGTGCAGCTCTGTGATACGCTCATATGCAGTGCATGTTTCTGTGGATTTTATTGTTCAAACAATTAGAGTGGCTGTGATCCAGTTTACTTGACATGCGTGGTTGTTCTTTGTAAAAATGCTTGAATTTAAACATTTCATAATTTTCTTTATCTCAATAGATACATTTGAAATGGTATACAAAATATACAAGTAGGCACTTGGTATCCACTTTTAATATAAAGAGAGGAAAAGGCGGAGCTCTAAGAGGAAAAGGTGGATCTTAAAGAGGAAGGGTGGGGATTAACCAGGAAGAGGTGTGCCCTTGACAGGAAGGGGTGCGTCAAATTTAAATTAAGGGGTGCACGAGTTTAGTCAGGCCTAGGGCAGCACAAAACCTAAATACACCACTGCCCCTCCCCCAGGCTTGGGAGAGGTGGGGTAGAATGGTGCAGTCGCCAAAGGCCTTCATGGGTGTCACATTTTCCACTTTCCAACCCTGTCCCCCTGCCCTCTGCATTCCTCATGTCTTTATTCCCATTTGTTTCTATGTTGCTTTTCCCTGGGATGCAGCTCAGGGGTTAAGTGTCTGCCTGTTAAGATCTGCTGTTAGTGATATGGGCTTATCACTTCCCAATTTAAAACCATGGGCCCATATCACAATGCTCTTGCATTGGTTCACTACAGTCTTAGTTTTGTTCCTGAGAGCTCCCTGCTATTTCTGTCTGATTTAAGATTTAGTCTGTTTTTGTGTTTACCATATTTCTTTGATCTGTCCGTTGTGTCTTTTGTTAGCCTAGGTTCCAGTTCATGTCCAGTGTTTTCCATGTTATTAGTTTCAGTGTTCTCTCCTCATTCTAGTTTCTCTTCATACTGATCTCATGGTTCTGACCCTCTGGCCTGGCTAACGGATTTTCTACTTGTATCTCCACTTCTGGTATTAGGTAAACATTCTGGTTTTGACCCCTGGCTTTCTTACTGACTACTCTATTGGTTAATCCCTGTCGCTACTGTTTATGCTTCTATATTGGAGTCCTTCCCTACAGATTGCGGAGTATAACTCCTTCTGGTATTCTGTGTTCACCCTAGGACTCTGCACGGCTACAAGGTAACGTTTTTCCATTAGAGCAGATCCGGCCACTCTAAGGTCCGGTCTATCAACATAGGGCTTCTTCGGTATAGCCATGCAGAGGTCCCCAGTGTCTCCTGTGGTTATTTCACGTATCTATGGTTATTGTGTCCTGCATCTCTGCATTAGGGGCTTTTACTTATACTTGGGACTTATTCGGCGCATGCTGGGTACCTCCTTTGAGACTGACTGTGACAATGGGAGAGTGTGTGATGCGGTTGTGAGATGGAGTGCCAGCTTTGGTGGGCAAAGTGCATGGACACTTATGCGTCACTCACTCCATACTGGTGCCAGCGGGTGGCGCAGTTGCCAGATGCCCAGTTGGCGAACCCGTTGTAAGATGCACGAGAGAAGCATGAGAGCTTCTCTCTTTTTGTGTCTCCTTTTGAATGGGAGATGTGACAGATTAGATCTGTATATCTATCATGATATGTATATAAGTATCTAACTGTATCTACGTATCTATATACCTGTACATACATATCTCCTCTACACGGGAGATTGTTGTACGTGTAGTCATTATCTGGGTCTAGGATAGACAGATAGCGAGTTGCTTAACTCTGCACCTTTCGCTGCGGCGCAGGTAGTTGTCGTGACATGGGGCACTTAGATAAGTGACACAGTGTTTGGTAAGGGTCAGTGCCCCCTTGAGCCACTGCGCCCCTGAACATATCACCGGCTGTCACCCCCTGATGGCTGCCCTGCTTTATAGCTTGACAACAGTTCCTTTACCCCTCAACACAGAACATCAGAAACAACAATATCCAACTGTGAACAAGAAAGAACAAGGGCTACATTACATAGTTGGTGCTAACGTTAGCGCTCACCTGAGTGAGCGTTAACGTTAGCCCTGGTAGCCACCGCATATTACAATCCAAACGCTAACGTGTCAAGAAACCCATTACCGTTTGGTACCTTGCGCTTTTCCGTGCGAGGTTACTGTACTTTGCGCTCCCTATGCTTAACATGGGGAGCACAAACAGGGTTATCCAAAGAGATTCGAATTGCTTGAGAAAGGTAACCGAACGCTGAAAATCAGCGTTCGGTTACCTTTCCTGGCCATTCGGCTATCCAGAGAGCAGGCAATTCTCCAAATCCTGGCGAATTGCCTGCACATACGGTGACTGTTCGGTGCCTGTTCGAGGGCAGTGAAATCCCCATCAAAAAGCACTGCTTCGGCTATTCAGAGAACACAAACCAGCAGTGAAAGGTTCCCCTAATGCCCTGCCATTCGGTGGTTTAATTCGGCAAATTTATTCAGGAGAATCCCATAGACTTCAATGTTAAAAATATTCCCGTTTTAATTCAATATCTAATAAACCGTTCATTATAAAATTCTGCAGCAAAAAGTCTCTTTATTATAGATTTTTTAGGATACTTTAAGCATTTTTCTGAATTTTTAAAAAAAAATTAAAAGTCCGATTTTTTTTTTTTTTTTTTTCAGTTTGCTTATTTTTTGTAACAGCCTCTTTATTATCATTCCCTGGACCTCCTGTGAAAATTTCAGACATTCGCTCAGTAGTTTCTTTGCAAACAGCGTTTCTTTTTCCCAGATTCATACAAATGGTTTTTCTAATTTATTCACTGCCTCCTCTACGTCACAGCTGCTTCGGCTCTGTGTGATTCGGCTCCTTTTCGGCTCCTGTTCGGCTCCTCTTCGAAGGTTAATCCAGATGTTTTTGCTTGTTTTCAGCATGCATTCGGTTAGTTTTCGTCAGGTTTTCGGCAGCTTTTCCCTGCAATTCGGGGACCCTGTGCTGTTTGCTGAATACACCGCAGGGTCACCGAAATGCAATCGGCAAAAGGAACCGAATTGAAGAGAACGAAAAGTCACCGAACGTGCGGTGACTTTTCGAATCTCTTTGGATAACCCTGAAAGTGTTAATCAGAGCTAGGATTACAAAGTCCTAATGCTAAGTAACGTCCGGCTGCGGTTAGCAAAAAGTTAACCACAGCCAGGACTTGGTGCTAACAGATTCCGCTGGTGCAGAATCCGTCAGCACCAGCCAGAAACCCCCCAATAAAATTAAGATACTCAACAACTATCTGCGTGTAACGGGGAGCCCCCTATAGGGTGAGGGGGAACCCCCAATCTGCAGAGATGAAGCCTTAAGGACAGGTATACAGCTTCCAGGGAACAAACCAAGATATTAACAGAAACTAGAGAGATCCCTAAGCCCTGACTGAGATCCTTGAAAGATGGTCTCGAAATTCTAACTAGGCTAGGTTTGCAAGATGAATAAAACATAAACCAGACAGACAATAAATGCAGGTATACAGATTCCAGGGAACAAAGCAAGATATTAACAGAAACTAGAAAGATCCCTAAGCCCTGACTGAGATCCTTGAAAGGTGGTCTCGAAATACTAACTAGGCTAGGTTTGCAAGATGAACAAAACATAAACCAGACAGACAATAAATGCAGGCATACAGATTCCAGGGAACAAACCAAGATATTACCAGAAACTAGAAAGATCCCTAAGCCCTGACTGAGATCCTTGAAAGGTGGTCTCGAGATACTAACTAGGCTAGGCCTGCAAGACGAACAAAACATAAACCAGACATACGATGAATGCTGGCATACAGATTCCTAAGCACGGTACAGTACAGGGGACAGACAGAAGAGAGATCCAAATACAAGAGCCAAAGGTCATACACGGAATATCATACTAGAGGGGTCAGGCAAGAGAGGGATCCTAAATACATGAGCCAGAGGTCATACACAGCAAATCAAAGTAAACCAGCATACAGGGACTAGGTATGAAAGACTATCCTGGTCCAAGGATCAAGGGGAATCCTGGTCGTACTTATAGGGCAGAACAGGTCATGTGACCGCAGACCAATTAGCCCAACAGATGGCCTGCAGGCTGAAAACAAAACAACAGGAATCCCTGCTACCACCAGCAGGGGGCAAGGCCGAGACGTGACATAACCCCCTCCCTTACGGGTGACCTCCTGGGCACCCAAGAAAGAAAACATGGATGGCATGAAAACGGACAAGACCAGTCACCAGTACCCATTGGAATCCCACTCAGACTCAGAGTAGTCAGCATGTGCCTGAGCAAGCAAAGCTCTTTCATAAACCTCCAGGTCCTCTCTGCAGATCACTGCACCATTAGAGGCCCGTACACAACCCTCGGCAACCGGGCTAGGGTCTCGTACCCGAGGGTCCGACGGCATGAGTACCTTGGACCTTGAACGGAGTGAATCATCAGTCCCAGGTTGTTTATGGTTAGTCCTCTTGCGTCTCCTGGACCGTGATCTAGGAGTTCCGTCCACACCATGGTACATAGAGGTATTAGAGGTACTGGCAGATCCAGTGACGGTAGTCGTGCCCCGAGATTGTATATTACAACCCACAGTGGAACCACTAGACACAGTGGACTTACTGTCTACCCCAGAGACAATGACCTTGCCATTAAACGTGGCCCCGACCGATACAGTACAGGGTGTGTGCATGACTGGTACACTCTCGGGATATGGGACATCACCAGGACATGGTACAGTTGGCGCCACAATAGTCTTACACCTCTCCCCAGGAGGAGTATATTGTGAATCATCTGAATCAGAGTCTTCCACCAGCCCTTTCAGAATGTCAGGGTGTCTCTGGAGCACTACCCAGTGCCTCTCACGCATCCAAAAGCCAGAAGGCGTCCGTATATATTCCGTGGGAACACAATGTGATTTAGGGATCTCAATACCCTTTAAACCACCAGCTTGCTGAATTTCCCTGATTACTGTGCGGAGTAAGGCAACCTCGGACTTAGAGGGTGTAGTATCAATGGAACCAGAACAAAGTGTGGCAGTTTCAGAACCAGATTGGCTAGGGTTGATCACCTTTTCTTGTCTTCTCTTAGACTTTGTGACCACCTCACAAGGCTTGACAATGGTGGGGACAACACTGGACTCACTGTGGGGCAAGGGCACAGTGGTCTCATGTGCCAATCCAGGCACATCGGCCTCATAACAAAACGTGGTCACAGCTGTCTCGTCTAACCTGGGTACAGCTGTCATTGCTGACGTACAGCTTGTCCCGGACACCACTGGCAAGGTACCAGCCTCAGGCATCACGAATGACATATTGTCAGTACCCGACATGGCTGGCTTCTCATTACCAGTACCCGACATGGCTGGCTTCGTGCCAGGGGAAGTAGACATGGCTGGCTTCGTGCCAGGGGAAGCAGACATGGCTGGCTTCGTGCCAGGGGAAGCAGACATGGCTGGCTTCGTGCCAGGGGAAGCAGACATGGCTGGCTTCATGCCAGGGGAAGCGGACATGGCTGGCTTCATGCCAGGGGAAGCGGACATGGCTGGCTTTTCATTGCCAGTGGGAACAGACATGGCTGGCTTCGTGCCAGGGGAAGCAGACATGGCTGGCTTCGTGCCAGTGGATACAGACATGGCTGGCTTCGTGCCAGTGGATACAGACATGGCTGGCTTCGTGCCAGTGGATACAGACATGGCTGGCTTCGTGCCAGTGGATTCAGACATGGCTGGCTTTGTGCCAGGGGAAGCAGACATGGCTGGCTTCGTGCCAGTGGATACAGACATGGCTGGCTTCGTGCCAGGGGAAGCAGACATGGCTGGCTTTGTGCCAGTGGATACAGACATGGCTGGCTTCGTGCCAGTGGATACAGACATGGCTGGCTTCGTGCCAGTGGATACAGACATGGCTGGCTTCGTGCCAGGGGAAGCAGACATGGCTGGCTTTGTGCCAGTGGATACAGACATGGCTGGCTTCGTGCCAGTGGATACAGACATGGCTGGCTTCATGCCAGTAGATACAGACATGGCTGGCACTTCATTGCCAGTGGGAACAGGCATGGCTGGCTTTTCATTACCAGTGAGAACAGGCATGGCTGGCAGCGTGCCAGTAGATACAGACATGGCTGGCTTTTCAATGCCAGTGGGAACAGATATGGCTGGCTTTTCATTGCCAGTGGGAACAGACATGGCTGGCTTCGTGCCAGTAGATACAGACATGACTGGCATTTCATTGCCAGTGGGAACAGGCATGGCTGGCAGCGTGCCAGTTGATACAGACATGGCTGGCTTCATGCCAGTTGAAACAGATATGGCTGGCATTTCATTGCCAGTGGGAACAGGCATGGCTGGCTTTTCATTACCAGTGAGAACAGGCATGGCTGGCAGCGTGCCAGTGGATACAGACATGACTGGCTTCGTGCCAGTAGAAACAGACATGGCTGGCATTTCATTGCCAGTGGGAACAGGCATGGCTGGCTTTTCATTACCAGTGAGAACAGGCATGGCTGGCAGCGTGCCAGTGGATACAGACATGGCTGGCATCATGCCAGTGGATACAGACATGGCTGGCATCGTGCCGGTGGATACAGACATGACTGGCTTCGTGCCAGGAGATACAGACATGGCTGGCATCGTGCCAGTAGATACAGACATGGCTGGCATCGTGCCAATAGATACAGACATGGCTGGCATCTCATTGCCAGTGGAACAGGCATGGCTGGCTTTTCATTACCAGTGAGAACAGGCATGACTGGCTTTTCATTACCAGTGAGAACAGGCATGGCTGGCAGCGTGCCAGTGGATACAGACATGGCTGGCTTCGTGCCAGTAGATACAGACATGGCTGGCATTTCATTGCCAGTGGGAACAGGCATGGCTGGCTTTTCATTACCAGTGAGAACAGGTATGGCTGGCAGCGTGCCAGTGGATACAGACATGGCTGGCATCATGCCAGTGGATACAGACATGGCTGGCATCGTGCCGGTGGATACAGACATGGCTGGCATCGTGCCAGGAGATACAGACATGGCTGGCAGCGTGCCAGTGGATACAGACATGGCTGGCAGCGTGCCAGTGGATACTGACATGGCTGGCAGCGTGCCAGTGGATACAGACATGGCTGGCAGCGTGCCAGTATATACAGACATGGCTGGCAGTGTGCCAGTATATACAGACATGGCTGGCAGCGCGCCAGTGGATACAGACATGGCTGGCAGCGTGCCAGCGGATACAGACATGGCTGGCAGCGTGCCAGCATATACTGACATGGCTGGCAGCGTGCCAGCGGATACAGACATGGCTGGCAGCGTGCCAGTATATACAGACATGGCTGGCAGCGCGCCAGTGGATACAGACATGGCTGGCAGCGTGCCAGGATACAGACATGGCTGGCAGCGTGCCAGTATATACAGACATGGCTGGCAGCGCGCCAGTGGATACAGACATGGCTGGCATAGCATTCCCAACCGGAGACACTGCAACCTCACTGGGAGACGAGGGCATAGTGATCCCATGATTCAACAGATTTGAGGTGGCTATTCTGCCAGTCTGGATGCCTATGGAGGACACACCAGTACCTCCATAGCGATACCTGGATACATGGTTCCCCTGCCATTGCTTAACAGGTTTTAATACACAATGTTCAATAGTGTGATTTGGATCTGCACAATAAAAACAGAGACCATACAACCTGCGTCTTTCCTTCTCCGGTATGGGTTTGCAAGTAGTGTAGGGTGGTGCTGCATCGTTAGCTGCAGCAGGTGATAGGCTCAGAGCCTCTATTAACCTCTGCAGCTCTTTCAGCATAGCAAGCACCAAGTTCAATACAGCTTCATACATATGAGACATACCTGCCAGCTTCTATTTGGACCAGGATAATGTAACGGGGAGCCCCCTATAGGGTGAGGGGGAACCCCAATCTGCAGAGATGAAGCCTTAAGGACAGGTATACAGCTTCCAGGGAACAAACCAAGATATTAACAGAAACTAGAGAGATCCCTAAGCCCTGACTGAGATCCTTGAAAGATGGTCTCGAAATACTAACTAGGCTAGGTGTGCAAGATGAATAAAACATAAACCAGACAGACAATTAATGCAGGTATACAGATTCCAGGGAACAAAGCAAGATTTAACAGAAACTAGAAAGATCCCTAAGCCCTGACTGAGATCCTTGAAAGATGGTCTCGAAATTCTAACTAGGCTAGGTTTGCAAGATGAATAAAACATAAACCAGACAGACAATAAATGCAGGTATACAGATTCCAGGGAACAAAGCAAGATATTAACAGAAACTAGAAAGATCCCTAAGCCCTGACTGAGGTCCTTGAAAGGTGGTCTCGAAATACTAACTAGGCTAGGTTTGCAAGATGAACAAAACATAAACCAGACAGACAATAAATGCAGGCATACAGATTCCAGGGAACAAACCAAGATATTACCAGAAACTAGAAAGATCCCTAAGCCCTGACTGAGATCCTTGAAAGGTGGTCTCGAGATACTAACTAGGCTAGGCGCTGCAAGACGAACAAAACATAAACCAGACATACGATGAATGCTGGCATACAGATTCCTAAGCACGGTACAGTACAGGGGACAGACAGAAGAGAGATCCAAATACAAGAGCCAAGGTCATACACGGAATATCATACTAGAGGGGTCAGGCAAGAGAGGGATCCTAAATACATGAGCCAGAGGTCATACACAGCAAATCAAAGTAAACCAGCATACAGGGACTAGGTATGAAAGACTATCCTGGTCCAAGGATCAAGGGGAATCCTGGTCGTACTTATAGGGCAGAACAGGTCATGTGACCGCAGACCAATTAGCCCAACAGATGGCCTGCAGGCTGAAAACAAAACAACAGGAATCCCTGCTACCACCAGCAGGGGGCAAGGCCGAGACGTGACACTGCGGCAATGACCGTGGCTCCGTCCACCTCCTCTGTCTGGTGGGAGCAGGAAGAGACTGGGGAAAAAGTCCCCCAGTCTCTCCCTGAGGATAATTACGCCGACCTGTCGGATCTCGCGAGGCGAGATCTGGCAGGTCATGTGACCGGCAGAGGAGAAACTCAATGGAGTCCTATGGACTCCATCGAGTGGATGCTCGCGGTGGCACTTAGTGCTGCCGTGCACATCCCGGGGCTTAGTACCTGGTAACAATGCAGGCAGATTTTTAAGCGCCTGCATGTAATATCGCGGTAAAACGGGGACGCAAAGGAAAAACCTGCAGGCGCAGGTCTTTCTCCTTTGTGTCCCCGTTTTACCGCGAAGACTGTAATGTAGCCCAAAGTCAATAATATCCTGAAGGCTGCTGATTAAACAGGAATCATTTTTATTTTAGGTAGAATTTTTTTTTGTAAGGCTATAAGATTTATTTTCCTTCACAGAACACGTAGACCAACCTATAATATAAATGTAGTAGCACTTTGTGGCCGTCTCCCTGTGAAATTGGACTTACCTACAGTGAACATATACAGAGGTTTGCATCTGTATATAACTACTGTGTTGGTAATGGAAAGTCATTTTCCATAAAATCACCAGGCCCTGCCAGTGGGTTTTTGGAGAATCAGTTGGTAATGAAAGGTGTTAAGTGACTGTCTGCAAGTTAAACCACTTCCTGAAGGACAAACCATGCAATTTGTGATATAAATGCGTTTGATCTATTCAGTTAGGAATACAGCAGGATGTTTGGGGCAAGCAGAAGTTGTGTTCAATGGCCAAGTTATTCAAGTTGACATCTTATAGCAAGACCAAGACCGAATCAAAACACAGGGCTAACATGGTTACCTTTAAGAGAATTTCAATCAACTCAGGCTTATCTACTGTTCTGTTCAGTGATATGGTGGAGATGTATATTTGCAACTTGAAGAACCTACAGAATTTTGAAAAACTTTCCAACGTTAGTAACCTGTCAGTTTGACTGTTTTGGCATACAATTACGATTTGTCTGGAATTTTCTTCCAATGCCCATCTCAGTGAATAACCCCCCCCCCCCATCTGTCTTTTACATCTTAAGGAAGCACTTAATGATTGTTTACAGATTTAATATCAGTCCATATTTTCAGCATTATGTTATTAAAAAAAATAGGAAATTCATTTTTTTGCCTCAGAATATACAATGTTTATTAAAACTATTGTCTGCCACATTAGGCTTAATCTATGGCTGATTTCTAACTCTTTTAATCGAATCAGCATCAGTAAGGAGCATTTTTACATCTCTTCATAATCTTGAGTTCCGTAATGCTGCACATTTTCATTTCGACCCTAGAAATTAATATTTGCTCCACGTCATTAATGGAAGTGGTATAGCGTGACCTTTTGAAAAGAAAATCCAAGGATTAATCTTTTCCTGTGTATAAAATGTATTTCTAATAATAAGAGTATGAGCAGATATTCAATCTATATAGACAACATTATTCTATATTTATCACTCTCGTTAGCTTAATAATTTAAGATTGCTGTTAAATACCAGATTAAATAATAAATTGAAGAAAGGCAGATGGTAGCGTTGAGGGTTGTTTGGCTTTGATGTTGGTCGTAAAAGCAGTGATTTTAATCTACTGCTAGAGTCAACAAATTCTGCTTCATGAATCCTTCTTTATATAACAGAGACTCCATCTTTCTCTCTATAGGCATGTCGCATGAATGACAGACTTAGCTGGTGCTCATTTTGACCTGACATTTTGAAATAGAGCAATAGATACCAAAGAATAGAGATGTTAACGTTGAAAACTGTATGACTTTAGAGATTCATAGATGGTCACAAATGCAGTGAATTTATCCTACTGCTAGAGTCAACAAACTCTGCTCCATGAATCCTTCTTTATGTGACAGAGACTCCATCTTTCTCTCTATGGGCATGTTGCAGGAATGACAGACTATTAGCTGGAGTTCATTTTAACCTGACATTTTGAAATAGAGCAATAGATACCAAAGAATGGAGATGTTAACGCTGAAAACTGTTTGCCTTTAGAGATTCATAGATGGTCGCAAATGCAGTGAATTTATCCTACTGCCAGAGTCAACAAATTTGGCACCCATTGATGTTTTGCAACTACATTCCCATAATGCCCTGCTACTCCATGGGTTGTATCAGCATCATAGGCTCAAAATACATGGAACCTCTGAGTTTACTGACATTTTCAAGAGTTGCAGTCAGTGAGTCGGCTTGTGATGTCTCCAAATTAGCAATTGGTGCCAAAGGAGATGAGCTGTAACAACAGGTCAGAGTTACATGACGATGGTAAGTTTTCAGCTCCATGAGTCCTTATGTGTTTGATAGACACTTTTTCTTTTTTTTCTTTCTCTCTCAAGGCATCATGCATAGATTTCAGATCAAGCTGGAGCTTATTATATTGTGGTATGTTGGACTAGAGCAGTGGAATCCAAAGAATAGAGGCATCTGTCTTGATATCACCTTCACTACTACAAAAGTCCACAAGTATTTCATCTATGGCTTGTTCTTTCATTCCTCTTCCTCAAAATTAAACAAGAGATAGATATCAAAACATATGTCTGTACACCCATATTATAATATTGCTACTTCTGTAACTTTCTGCTTGTTATTTAACATTATAAGTAATATTATATCACCATTTAGTGCTTCACCTTAAATGCCAGAGGATAAATATGAGAAACTGAAATATTAGCATGTTTCTAAGGTCACCAGGGCAACCCTTAGGGAGAGGTGAACGGGTCATATGTTCATTGGATCGCTGCACACACTCATCTTGGGATTGGTGTATCTGGTGATTTGACGCATCAGCACTCTTGGAGGTGGATTTCCTGGGTGCATACACACTTCTGAGAGACATATGCACTGGCAAATACCCACCCACATTTATCAGAACCCTGAAGACCACTGTGCCATTCCAGTGGGGTTTTGTTCAAAGCTATTCAAGAGGGGATGAAGTCATGGGCTCGAATTAAGAAGCAGTTTCAGAGTTATTTGGTCCTGGGGGAGTGTCCACTCGGCTTTTATAGATATGAATTAGTCCAGATTTTGTCTAATTACCCCATTACCTACAATACTTCCTAATGTTGAATGTATCCTAACCCTATCATCCACGTTATCGTTTTCCTTTCTCTAACCTTCCTACTAATCAGATACCAATGTACCCCATACTTTATAGAGGTGTGCATTTGTTTCTAACAAATTGCAATTCGTTTAAAAATTTGTTAATTCATATTTCGGAAGTACCTCCAAAATAACGAATTGATCTAATCCGAATTGAAATGAAAACGAAACGGTATATAACAAAATTGATTCGTTATACTGTTTCACAAGAGAAACATTGATAAAATGATTCCTGAGCAAGATTTGATATATTGGGGTTTTATTTAGTGATCCGTAAATCAACTCTATCGAATCGATCCCAACTTACAATATATACAAGTACTAAAGCAAACAACATTATGAAGCGACTCAGAATCGTTTGACTGTTTCACAAAGCACCCTGTCGCTATAAATTGGCCAGTGGTGCTGAATCTGTTGTCAGCGCCACAGGCCAATGGACGGCTCAACAGTTAACCCTAGCTTGCCTTTTAACAGCAGGATTTGATTTATTGGGGTTTTATTTAGTGATCCAAAAGTCAATTCGATATCAACTATCAAATCAATCTTAACTTACAATGGGGTTTTTAGTGATCCGATATACCAAACGAAATGAAATATCGAAACGAAATTACAATACGAAATAACGAAGACAAATTTCTTTTGAAACAAAACAAATTTTCCAGCCGCGCACACCTTTATTAATTTAAAATGTGGGGTACTGCGAACCATTACATAGTTACATATATAGGCTGAAATAAAAGCCGCGCATCCATCGTGTTCAGCCTTTCACACATTGATGTTGATCCACAAGAAGGCAAAAAAAAAATAAATACCAGTCTGAAGTGCTCGCTGAATATGCAACATACTGGTAAAAGAAATCCTTCTTGACCCCAGAATGGCGCCAGATTTTCCTTGGATCAAGCAGCTTTTACCCTCAATTTAAATATAACCTTTAATATTCTGTTTCTGCAGGAAGTCATCCAGTCGTTGTTTAGAAGTCTGTACAGACTCTGACCCAACCACCACAACAGGCAGAGAATCATATCAAATGGCAGAGCAATATATTTAAAGTGAACCATAGACTTTATATTTGCATATTTAGCTGCTCAAAAGTTAAGTTATTTTACAACATGTATAGGATTGGGGTTGACTAACTCTGTTTTGCATCATGTCACCATGACATCTACAGTTGCTTGAAGCTGCCTGCCATACATGTATTAATTGTTTATTATTAAGCAATGTAGCAGAGTTTGCTATGATTTCACTTGTTTAGAAGCGGTTTACATACTTAAAAAAGACGCAATATATGTGGATTTCTGAAAGACATTTAGGTCCATATTACAATCTTCACGCAAACGTTTGCGCGCGCGCAAAAATGCATTAACGCGAGGGGCAAAACCCTTTGCGCAGAACGTGGTATTACAATGTCAGCACAACAAACGTACGGATACGTCTACAGCGGGTGAACCTGCGCGAACGCTGCGCGAGCTTACTGTACTTTGCACGCCTTATACATAACATTGGGAGCACAAATGCGTTTGTGCGCTGGTATGCGGATGGTATTACAATCTATGCGCAGTTTGTAACACACAGCTTTTGCGCGCATAATTTTAGCAACTCCTAAAAGCTGGCGTTAACCCCTTCACTGCTGAGCCATTTCGGGTCTAATTTTTCTTCTTTACTTTAAACATGGTCATGTTTGGTATCATTGGAAAGGCCATGCTCTGGCCTTTCTACTGATCACAAACATGACCCTCTAGCTGCCAACAGTGGGGAGATATCGTGGTTCAAAGGAACCCCCCATCTCCACCCCTATCTTTCCTTAGAAGTCAATGAGGGCTTTCCCCACACGTCCTCAGCAGTGAAAGGGTTAAAGGCAAATCTGACGGACCTGGCCGAACCCAAATACACCACCTCAAAAAAAAAATACAGCAAAGTATAGTTACACATTCTAAACATACCCAAACAATAAAATTGAGAAGTTGTGCATGTTTTTTTTTTTGATACAGTATATATGCGCAGATTGACTTTGACCGGCGCAAAAACTTATCGTGAGACAATTAAGGTTTTTAATTCTGATTGGCTGAATCACGTGAAAAAACAGTCCGCACACTGATTTCTGCGCGCAATGTTACTGTACTCGTGTTTTTGAGCGTCCGTTTTACGCGCGTTATTTTTTGACGGATGAAAAAATGCGCGAGGATTGTAATAGCAGCGTTGATTTACGCGCGTTAACGTTCGGCGCTTCGTGCAAAAATTCACGCGTTTACCGTACATTTTTGCGTGAAGAATGTAATAGGGCCCTTAGCCTTTTCTACACACTGTAACTTGCCCCTTTCTTCCATTGAGAGCATGGAGTGTCTCATTAAAGGCATAACT
The DNA here is from genome assembly GCA_009667805.1 of Leptobrachium leishanense. NCBI lineage: Eukaryota > Metazoa > Chordata > Amphibia > Anura > Megophryidae > Leptobrachium > Leptobrachium leishanense. Next base: position 47,063,193 of record CM019074.1, on the reverse strand, counting down.
AAAATAAGCTTCCTTTTAGTAAATTAGAATCATGTACAAAATGTGATTGTCTCTGCTGGAAAAACCATTATGTTACATTATTTAACTTGGCATGCATATGCCAGAACAGCATGTAATATTAATCAACATAAAAAATTTACGTCAAGTAGATTAGAAAAAGTATCAGTCATGTTTAAGATGAAATGTGGAAAGATAGTCAATGTTTTAACAAAGGTATGATAAATACTTAAGATTTCAAAACATCGCTAACACCTCATATTTGTAACAGTCTTAATTTTGAATTTATTTGAAAACAATAGCAAACTATATCATGTCAGATACATTCTATCATATATACTGTATATATAACATATCATCTCCACAACAAATAGTAAAAACAAAGATTGAATACTACATAGTTGGCGCCAGCCGCTAATGTAGAGTCTTGATATGTAACTGTTAGCGCTAGGATAAGTAAGTTTAACATCTGGCATCGATATTCCAATCCTGACACTAAACTGGGGTCAAACATTTACGCGGAACTGTACTTCTCCTATATTTAACATGGGAGCACAATCTATTTTTAGTGCCTCGACAAGTCAGGTCACATTGTGTATTACTTTTCTTTTTAGTTGTAGTTTAGTTGTATATTACCATCTCCCATACCCACCTTTCCTTACCCCATCTTCCCCTACTGCCGTCTCCCCCTCACCTCTTACCATTTCCCGTACCCATTTCTCCTTACCTCTATCCTGTCTACATACTACCTATACCTGTATACTCTAGCCATCCCACTATCAGCTCCCCTACCTCCCCTAACCTACCTTACCTCCCATTTACATCTCCCCCTACCAAAACCCTACCCTACCCTACCCTACCACCTCCCTTATTCCCACTAACCTTACCTTCACAACCTCCTCTTACCCTCTCTGCCTGTACCCACCTCACCTTACCTCCTCCTGTACCATCTACCCATCTCCCCCCTACAACCATGTTCTATACTCACCTCTTCTTACCCCTACCCGGAACACTCCCCTTCCCTACACTATCAGCTCCCCTACCTTTTCCATCTTCTGTAATCACCTCCCCTACCATCTCCCCTACCCTCACTACCTCCCCCATCACCACTTACCCTTACCCCATCTCCCCTACCACCCTCTCCCCCTACCACATCTCCCTTCCATACCCACCTCTCCTTACCTCTATCCCTACCTCATACCATCACCTCCTACACTATCAGCTCCCCTACATCTCCTACCCATCTCCCACCATCTCCCCTCACCATTTCCTATACCCACCCACCTCTACCTGTCTACCTTTACCATCTCCCTCTACACTATCAGCTCCCCTACCCTGTACCATTTCCCCCTACCACCCACCCTTACCATCCCCTCAATGATGTGTGTGGCGCAGACACTTGATCCATGTTAATATCCTATTCCAGAGAAGGTGGTAACTCAGAACCTTGCCCCTGAACACAGAGCTTACCCCACTGATACCAGCAGTAGCGCTTCCACAGGACTCCATGGAGGCTTGTGCTTCCAGGCTGCAAGCTCTCATGCGATTGCACAGGGCCATGGACTGATCGTGGAGGGAGGCAATGAACTATTTGTTCCAAGTCTCATTCTGCTAACTCGGAGAAGAAGTGGCAGATCGGGCCACCCTTTTCACCTTGGGTTGAAAGGTGAGTATGGAATTTTTCTGGGGGTTATACAGCGTGTTAAATGATTTTGGGCACTATCGTCCATCGCTAAACCCGCACCTCACTAAAACCGGAACGCAAAAAGGAAAAATTAGCATTCGCTAATTTCCCCTTTGTGTCCCAGTTTCACCAGCAGATCACAGAGCAGGCGCTGAGTCCAGCAGCCTGTTCTTTTGCAATCGCTAGGCTTGCGGATGCTGGGTGCAGTGCTAAGGCTGGAGTCAGACTTTTCGCATCCGTCTGACCGCACTGTTTGCTATCCGTCATAGCTTTTCAAAGGAGTCAATAGAGAACAACACATGAAGCACGTGCGCACTTCTTCACGTGCGGGCAACGCATGTTGCAACTAGGGATGAGCCGAACACCCCTGAGTTCGGTTCGCATTCGAACTCGAACTTTCCAAATGTTCGAATTCGAACTCAAACTCAATGCAAGTCAATGGGACTCAAAATTAGATTTTTAGAGTGCCCTCCAAGAGGGCATATATGCTAGATATTTTTTTTTTGTAATTCAAAGTTTTATTGTAAACAGTAAAGACAGATAATACAGGATATCAAGACAGGTATACAGTATACAGAATCGGGAATGTCATAAGAATCAGTAAGGTAACATATACAACCACATCAACGCACCTACGAGGTATTAACTTTGGGTTCTAAGAGGTGCGATCGCATCCTGCATAATCTAGCAGTTATGTCGGCCTAGATTTTGGCAGCAAATAGGAGCGGAGTAAGGTAAGGATTATACAGTTTCGGTAGTCTCTCGGCAGAGGTGTAGGCCTCCTATGGTAAGTACCATTTTTTCTAGTGGTTGCAAGAGAAAGGAAAGGAAAGAGTGAGAGGCAAACAGGAGAGGAAGAGAAAGAGAAGAGAGAGAAGAAAGAAAGGAAAGAAAAAAAAAGGGAAGGGGGGTTGGAGAAAGGAGGAGGGGAAGTGTATAACTCTCACGTCCAGGGGAGCTCGCCCACCAGCCAGAACCTCAAACTACCATCCCAATGGAACCACTTCAATCCCATGTCCGTCTCCACGCCCCGGGTCGCTGCCTCCAGAAGATCAATGGAGCGGAAAGTCTCGACCCGATGTAGTCATGATCGGAGTGTCGGCACCTCCGGGGATCTCCAGTGCACTGGGATCAAAGCTCGAGCCGCTAACATCATGAGGAGTAGGACCGATCGCTTCAGGGTCCCAATGGGAAGTGGAATGTGGAAAAGCAGGAAGCATCCTGCAGTGAATGGGAGATTCATATCAGTCACCTGATGGATTGCAGAGTGGATTGGTTTCCAGAACCCAAGCACTCGTGGGCAGGACCACCAAATATGTAGGTACATACCCACATCAGCATCACATCACCAGCAGGTGGGAGTGACATCCGGGTAAATGTGGTGTAAGAGCGAGGGAGTCCTGTACCAGTACGTCAGGACCTTATAAGAAGTCTCCTGAGTCCTTGAAGCACAGAATCCCTTATGTATCAGGATGTAAGTCATACCCCATTGTGCATCTGTAATGGCAACTCCCAGGTCTGTTTCCCATCTCGGCGTAAAGGGGGGGTCGGTCGTGTCCGACGCTTGAAGCAGGCTATACAGAGTGGACACACCGTGATCAAGGGTGAGTCCCTTCTGACAGAAGCACTCGAACGGCGTGAGCTGCCTGTGTAAACTGTATCCACAGTTGAGATCGCGGAGGAACGACCTAATCTGCATATAGTTAAATCTTTCCAAAAGTGACGGGGGGTCTCCCTCTTCGAAACAGAGAGGGGCACTTCCGTCTGCGTCACAGGGAAATTCCATGGCTCGTAGTCTCCTTGTGCCCGTTAGTCGGATGCATAAAGAAGGTAAGACTCCGGCCGGAGCCTCGGATTGTGGTTCAAAGGCAGGAGAGGGGAGATAGCCATAGACAAGCCATAAACCATTTTACTTTGTGCCATATACGCAGTGTAACTACGACCGGGTCTGGATCCGACGGGGCTCCTTGGCGAGTAACCGGTGGAAACCATGGTACCGCCCATAGTGGGTCACTAGAGAGAACACGCTCCAGGTCAAGCCATCTCTTATTCGGCTGAGAAGCCGACCAGTCAATGACTCTAAGCAAGTGGCAAGCTATGTAATACTGTTTCACATCGAGGAGAGCTAATCCTCCTCTGGATTTCGGTCGACATAAAACTGCGAACCCGACCCGGGGTCGACCCTTCGGCCATATAAAATGCAGGAGTTCCTTCCGGAACGTCTGAAAAACGATGCTGGGATTGCAATAGGAAGCGCATGAAAGAGGTACAAGAGACGCGGCAATAGATTCATCTTTAACACTGCCACTCGGCCTAGCCAGGAGATGTATTTACTCGTCCAGTCAGACAGATCTGAACGAAACGAGCGCAGGTTCAAGTCAAAAAGTCGATCTGAGGAGATCGCTAGCCAGGTGCCTAGATATCGGAGGGAAGTAGGACAGTGTCGAAGTGGATAGTTAGTGCGTATGGCTTCCAATGTAGCAGATTCCAGGGAGACCCCAAGAATTCCGATTTGTCATGATTGATTTTAAGACCCGTGACAGAGCCATAAGAGCCTAATTCAGAGATGATGGCCGGCAGGGAGGAGTCTACCTTCGTGAGAAAAAAGAGCAGGTCATCTGCATATGCCGATAGTTTATGTTCGGATACATGTCCCTGAATCCCTGCGACTTCTGTGTTGCGTCGGATAGCTACAAGCAGCGGCTCCAGTGAGAGGGCGAAGAGCAGGGGTGATAAGGGGCATCCCTGTCGAGTCCCATTCTTCACTGTCAGTGGTGCCGACAGGGCCCCGTTGACCCTGACGCGCGCTGTGGGAGCATCATAAAGAGCTGTCAAGCATTGCATGAAAAAGGGTTCCACTCCTAGTCCTCTCAACACCGCGAACATGAAATCCCAGCTCACTCTGTCGAAGGCCTTCTCCGCATCCGTGGAGAGCAGGAGAAGGCCCTCGCCAGACTTTTTCGCTACGCCGATTGCTCCCAGAGCTCGGGTAGTTGCGTCACGTGCCTCACGCCCCGGCACAAATCCTACCTGGTCGGATGGATCAGGGATGGCAATAGTGGAGTTAGACGGTTTGCCATAATTTTGGCCATGATCTTCAGGTCCGCGTTAAGAAGCGAGATCGGTCGATAACTACGAGGGTCCGATGCGTCTTTATTCGGTTTCAAAATAACCGAAATTGTGGCGGACAAGGTGTGAGGGTGGAGGGGGAGCCAGATGGATTGCATCGTACAGTTTAAGAAGGCGGGGTACCAGCGGGGTGAGAACATTATAATATTCTGCCGGAAGGCCGTCCGGTCCTGGGCTCTTATGGGACTTAAGTGCTTTTAATACCGTGTGAATCTCCTCCACACTAATGGGGTCCCCTAGGGTGGTTGCCTCAGATGCAGAGAGTAAATGTGGGAGTCTATCCCTCAGGTAGTATTGTATTGTGGCGAGGGGGGGTCTGGTATTCGAACTCCCAGCCAGGTCGTAGAGGCTCTGGTAGTAGCGTTGGAACTCAAGTAAAATAGACTCAGGGAGCACGCGAACCATCCCATTCTGTGATCAGATCTTCGCGATATAAGCGGCGTTCTGCCTGCGTCAGAGAATCTGGGCCAAGAGACGGCCAGGTTTGTTTTCCTTAAGGGCAAAATTATAGCGGGCCTTTTGGGCTGCAAACTTAACATCGGCATCAAGCAGATCATTCAATTCTCAGCGTTTAGCCAGAAGTTCTGGTAGATTGGAGGGCTCAGAGTGTTGTGTCGAATCTCCAAGTCGCGAATATCTCCAATAAGTCGTTTCACATGTTCGGAGCGGAGGCGCTTCAGGGCCGTGGCTTTGCTAATAAAAAGGCCTCGCACCCCAGCTTTGTGGGCCTCCCAAACCGTTGGCTCGGGGACCTCCGAGTCACCGTTCGTCTCAAAATAAATCTTGAGTTGGGAGTCTACGTCAGCTACAAAGCCCGGATCTGCGAGGAGAGACAGATTCAGTCTCCATTGTCGTTCCGACGGTCTATAAAGAGGGGAGGTCAGCGTTGCTGTTACCGGAGCGTGGTCCGACCAAGTCTGAGCTTCGATTGTCGATGCCTCAACTAGATCCACTCGATGGTATTGCACGAATATGTAATCTAGGCGGGAGTGTGTGCGATGGACAGGGGAGAAGAACGTGTAATCACGCTCACCAGCGTGGAAAGCTCTCCAGACATCAACCAGACGGAGATCGCCCAACTTACGTCTTACTTGACGTATTACATATGGAGGAATCGAAGAGCGACCCATGGAAGTATCCGTTTTTGGGTCTAAGGGGAGGTTAATATCTCCAGCAACGACAAGAGTACCTTCCATGAAGGTCTCCAATTGGCGTATAATAGACGTCAGGCACCGATGTTGTGCAGTGTTAGGGAGGTACACCGAAGCGAATGTGTAACAGAAGTCTGCGATTGTACCTTTAAGAAACAAAAATCGCCCCTATGGGTCCATCAACACTTCCGTCAGGACACTGGGTACATCCCGGGCGAAAAGGATAGCCACTCCCCGGCTCTTGCCACCCTGTTAATCGCTGAAATATCCCGTGGGAAAACGAAAATCACATAGAACCGGGGCCGATCCCTGGCGGAAATGTGTCTCCTGCAGGAAGAATACCGACGCCCTCAAGGCCGAAGCCTCACGTAGGAGTCGGCTTCGTTTCTCCGGAACGTTGAGGCCTTTAGCCTTGTACATGAGGAGGCGTAGGGGTCGCGGGGCGAACCCCCCGGATGCGTCCATGGTGACTGTAGGGGGAGAGGGGTTAAAGGGGTAGGGGAGGTTTGGGTAGGCGATAGGGCAGTAAAAACAACAAACAAAACAGAACAAGAGAAGGGGGGGAAGAGGGAGAAGAAAAAGTTAAAGAGGTAGAACATGATAGAGAATGAGGTGTAGGACGCCTCAGGAGGAGGTCTAGTCGGCTCCAAACTAGTTGGGAGTCGATTAGTTCCCCTGAAAGAGTGGTGTCTAGTCCTCGAGGGTTCGGGAGTCAAACTCCCAGTCCACTCCTGACCAAAGAAGAGGCAGAGCAATCCGCTACAGGAAATGCAACGGCACAAATTATATAGGGTATAGTAAAAAAGGGGGAAGAACAAAACAGAATAGGAAGCTCTATAAAAGAGTCCCCTCCGACTCCAAAAAAGCAGATCATGAACAGTAGCATGCACAATGAAGGTAAGAACCTATATATACAAATGTATGTACATTGCCCTCTCCAATGGTGGGGCAAAAAAAAGGGGGGGTGGTCGCTATTAAGACAGAAAATACATATCAAACGTTTGAAGCAATTAATAATTACGCTAGGCAAGTACATACATCATCTCATGGGGTGGTATTGCACGGAAATAAAGCATGTGAGACGGCAGTACATTGGTAAGTTATATAATAAACGGGCGGTAACCTATCACGCCTCGGTCCATGGTTGGATGCAAAAATAGAGTGTGCGAAGTAACAAGTGAATCATGTCCCACCAGTCGACAGTGCGCAAAAATAAGAGTGCGTAAAATTGAATAATCATTACCCCATTCAACGGCAGAGTACAGAAATTATATGTGCAAGAAATGATTCTCACCCCATCCCTTGGTAGGGTTAAAAATTGAGTGTGAGAGGTGACAGGTGTACCATATCCCGTCAGTCGGCAGGGTGCCAAAATTAGAGTGCGAAACCTTTAAACATATATTACACCACTCAACGGCAGAGTTCAAAACTGAAATGTGCAGAAAACCGACCACATCCCAACCCACGGCAGGGTTCAAAAATTGTGTGTGCGAGTCCGTAAATGTGTTATGCCCCGCCAGATGGCAGGGCGTAAAAATTGGAGTGCAAAACCCGTAAACAGGTATTACTCCTCTCAACGGCAGTGTTCAAAAAGAAAATGTGTAGAAAATCAGCCACATCCCATCCCACGGCAGTGTTCAAAAATTGTGTGTGCGAGTCCATAATTGTGTCATGCCCCGCCAGGCGGCAGGGCGCAAAAATTAGAGTGCGAAATCTTTAAACAGATATTACTCCACCATTCCCTTCGGCAGAGTCCACAAATAGAATGTGTAGAAAACTAGTCACATCCCAACCCATGGTAGGGTTCAAAAATTGTGTGTGCGAATCTACAAATATGACATGCCCCGCCATGCGGCAGGGCGCAAAAATTAAAAGTGCGAAATAATAAACATACTTTACTCCTCCCATCGGTAGAGTATAAATATTAAGTGTGCACGAGACTAACCATATCCCAGCCTTTAGTGTGGTTCCAGAGGGATGATTGCTCAGGGCAATAAGCGTTTCGTGTCTCGGCTGGTGGTAGGGTTTAAAAATTAAGAGTGCGAAACATTAAGCGTACATTACGTCGACTAACGGCACAGTACAAAGATTGCAAAATTTGCAAAAATTGAGAGTGCGTGAAACCAACCATTTCCCCACCTATGTAGATGTTCATCCCCCCTCCCAACGGTAGGGCTCAGAAATAATCTGTTTCCATCCCCCAGTTATCCGCCAGCCGGCTGGATATCGTTAAACCTAACATCATATAACAGGTAACTGAACCTTGCAACCATATTAAACAAGTACACATCAAACTGTGGGTTGAGTATTAGTCTATGCTTAGGTCGTATGGTGAAAGTGTCAGATCTACGCATGGGTGAGTCAAGCCCGTAACCCACGTGTGAAGTAAAATAAGCTATTCGGAGAACTCAGAGAGAAATATACATATATATAAAAAAAAAGGGGGGGCAAAACTTGATTGGTGTCCATTCCTCACGTCCACAGTGGTCATATGTCGACCAAACACGCGCCAGTCAGTGTACATCGCTGTCCACGGCCTCTCGGGCAGTCTGGCATAGAAGCGAGAGAGAATGGCGCCAGGTGTCAAGAATCTCCGAGGTGGGCAACTGACTTCCATAGTAGGAAGGTTGGTCATAGGACCCCAAAAATAGTGGAAGAGGTAAGTCTCGGGAGACAAGCGGAGCCGATCAGTGTCTGTGTATAAGGTACTCACGGGGAATCTTCCACCGGGTCCATCTGAGCCGGGGCTCTATCTCTAGAGCGTCGTCGTCGGCGGCTCCGGGATCTCTGGCGCCTAGGCCGCATCTGACCCTGTGGTGCAGGTCGGCGCTCCTCCAGTTCCCAGTTGCGGACTACGGTCTCTGGTAGGTCCATGGCGGTCATGAAGCCTTGGACATCTGATGGGTGACAGATGGTGTGTCGTGTGCCATTCTTCAAGGTTGTCAGGGCGAAAGGAAAGTTCCAGCGGTACGGGACGTTGGCTTGGCATAAGGCGTGAACTACCGGTTGGAGGCATCGTCTGGCCGTTAGCGTAAAGGGCGATAAGTCTTGAAAAATTCCAGGCTGCTACCCTTAAATTCCCAAAAACGGGACGTTCTGTATTCCACCATGATCCGTTCTTTAAGGGAGTAATTCGGGAGGCAACATATGACATCTCTGGGGGGAGAAGTGGGTGGCGGGCGTGGGCGCAAGGCCCTGTGTACCCTATCCATTTGAACCACCTCAATAGTGGGCCAGCCTAGCACCATACAGAAGGCTTCATTTAGCAAGTTGCGGAGGTCTTCCGGGCCCTCAGTCTCTACCAGGCCATGGACCCGTATGTTCTGTCGTCTGCCTCGATGATCTAGGTCATCGACACGGCGCCTCAGCTCACCCAAATCTGCCGGGGGTGGTGCAGGAACGGGGGGGGGCAATTCATTTCTTCCTCCAGGAGGTTCACCCTGGATGTCAGGGCCGCGACGTCTGTCCTTATCACTCCGATGTCTCCAGTGAAACTCTCCTTCAGATCCGTCACAAGATCCGAGAGATCTGTTTTTGTGGGGAGGGCCGAGATTAGTCTCTCCAAGCGTCGGATGGCCTCAGCAGAGTCTGGAGGCATGTGCGGTGAAGAGGGTCCGTGCACCATTTTAGCACGCGGTGGTGTGTGCGCGGCAGAGTTGTTTGGGGTGACAAACGCGTCCAATGGGCTTGTGGCACGAGTCGATCATTGTGCAGGGGGCTTAGGCGTGTGCTGCTTCTGTTTACTGCGTACCATGACCAGAGGTTGCTGCTAAAAGGAGCTGAATGTCGGAAGGGACTGAGGAGCTCCGTTCTTAAGCGGCCATCTTCTTCTCAGGTCAGGACACGCCCCTCATATATGCTAGATATTTGCCATAAAAGGTGTATGGGGGTCCAGGTAGTGCCCTGGGGGACAGGAAACAAGGACAAAAAGTAAAAAAAAAAAACCTTTTTAAAGGGACAGTGAGTTTTCCATGAAATAAGGGTTAAAAATAAAAACGAAAAAATTCCTTCAAATATCGTGCCTAGGAGGTTCCCATAACCTGCCCGTGAAGTGGCGGATTTCTAGGCTGTATAGAAACATTTTTTAAAAAAAAATGACGTTTAAAATGACGGTAAATGGTTTTCCTTTAATCTATTCATAAACAACTGCTTGAGGCGGCAGCCTGTATGAAAAGACATTTTAGGACGCTCAGAAAAAGTTTAGTGATTTTTTGGGCTAAATTATGGTGCAGGGTTTGAATGAAAGTAACAATAGGTGCTTTAAAATTGGGCCTTTAGCGTCAGCAACAGTGCCGTCACACAGTAACCCCTCTGAGGATATGAATCTGGTAAAGGCGTCAGTGCACCCAGATATTGTGCTTTTAGTGCCAGGCCAGCAAGTGCATTCATACAGTAACCCCATTGTGGTATTGTGGAAGAGTGCAGGGGTGGACCATGCGGTCCTATATTAAAAGATATGAATCTGTTAAAGGCATCAGTGCACCCAGATATTGTGCTTTTGGTGCCAGGCCAGCAAGTGCATTCATACAGTAACCCCTCTGTGGTATTGTGGAAGAGTGCAGGGGTGGACCATGCGGTCCTATATTAAAAGATATGAATCTGTTAAAGGCATCAGCGCACCCAGATATTGTGTTTTTGGTGCCAGGCCAGCAAGTGCATTCATACAGTAACCCCTCTGTGGTATTGTGGAAGAGTGCAGGGTTGGACCCTGCGGTTCAAAATATTAAAATGATATAAATGTGGCACAGGCGTCAGTGCAGCAAAATATTGTGCCTTTCATGGCAGCAAGTGTCATCACACCGTAACCCTTTTGTGGTATTGTGGAAGAGTGCAGGGTTGGACCCTGCGGTTCAAAATATTAAAATGATATAAATGTGGCACAGGCGTCAGTGCAGCCAAATATTGTGCCTTTCATGGCAGCAAGTGCCTTCACACCGTAACCCTTTTGTGGTATTGTGGAAGAGTTCAGTGCTGGAGGTTTTGTGAATGCAGAAGACATCCCCGATCTATTCCGTTACGTCAGCATCAGGGGATTGATAGCTGCTGATCCAGGACTGATTCATTTTTATAAATGTCAGCCGGTCTACAGAGTCGGTGGACAGACGCACTCTTTTGTCTGTGACAAAGCCTCCAGCGGCACTGAACGTCCTTTCAGAAAGCACGCTAGATGAAGGGCAACCTAGTAGCTGCATAGCATATTGGCTAAGTTCTGGCCAGTGATCCAATCTCAACACCCAGGAGGCCAGTGGATCATCTGCTGGAAAGGTATCCAGGTCTGCCCTTGCCCCTAGGTAGTCCTGCACCATATGGTGAAGACGCTGGCAATGGGTGCCTACATTTGACGTCCCTGGGCGTCGTGGACTAAAATAATTAAAAAATGCATCAGTCAAGCGGCTCCGGCTTTCACCACTATTCCTCTGATCATCCGCAGCCTCAGAAGAACCTGTGTCATCACTTGGTAACCAACCAGTGCCTGGAAAGGTGTTACACAAGTGTCGCTTTAGAGCGTCTTCAAGTTTTTTCATCCTGTGCTCCCTCTGTGCAGGTGTCAGGTATCCGACCTAGAGGCCACTCACCTCCACGCCACGACGGCGTACAGCAGCGCCATGGACGTGTGGGTCGCGGCACCATACAATGCTGCACTCCCTTCAGCGAAGGGGGCTTCTCCCCTCGGGACCCGCGGGAAGTGCAGGGCATCTACAGCCTGACACACGGAGCCGAACACCAGCATACTCCCTCTGTCTACCATGCTTCCTGCATCTCTAAGGGCGAGCACGCCGCACCACACCCCCTTTTACCTCCTGTCTCTTCCTGGCACTCAGTGATGACATCATCGGTCAGCTCAATGGGAGTAGGGGTGGAGCCATATCCCAACACTATTTAAACCCAGCTCTCACTAAGCACAAACGCTCTGGTATAGAGTTCCCTACCCCTTGCTAACATATACCTTACTCCAATACCTTCTGAAAGAATCCACGTGTACCGAACCTTTTTGCCTGTCTCCTCGTTTATGCACCGAAGCTGCCTGCCCTCAGACTATATTGCCGCTCCAGACTATCTACCTACATCTAACCAATCGGTTCCTGCATCCTGAGGTCTCCACCCTTCCTGAAGACATTCCTGACAATATACCAGAGCCAGAAATGGACCTCGCAGGACTGGCCGATGCCATCAATGCCGTGTCAAGGCAAGTCTCAGTACTGACTCAGTCAGTCCAGGATATACAAGCCAATCAAAACCAAGGCCTACCTGATCCACCACTAGAGGGTGCTCATTTGCCGGAACCTAGACTTCCTATGCCTGATAAATTCTCTGGCAGAAGAGAGAGCTTCCGTACTTTTGTCACATCTTGTGAACTAATGTTCGCCATTCAACCACATACGTACTATTCAGATTATGTAAAGGTACATACGGTCATAGCCCTACTAACAGGCGAGGCCCAATTATGGGCCCATAACCTTGTACGGTCCAGACATCAAGCCTTGGCGACCTGGCCCACGTTCCTGACCCTCATGGAAGAAATGTATGACGACCCATTCCGTGAAAATACCGCCCAAACTGCCCTTAGATCCCTACGACAGGGGAGAAGGGCCGCGGAGGAATACGTCACAGAATTCCGTAGGTGGGCATCGGAGACAACCTGGAATGATTCAGCATTGGTAGACCAATTCCGTTTTGGTCTCAACGATACCCTAAAGGATGAATTCGCCAGAATTGGTCTCCCTTCCACTCTGGATCAATTAATCCATCAATCCATCCAAATAGATAGAAGAGCCAGAGAGAGGCAAAGAGAAAGAGCTTCACACCAAACTGAAATGCCGAGAGTGGCCATGCGTCCTCTACGCACACTCCCCCCGATACCGACTCAATTGGCTCTCCCAGCACCACCAGAAGAACCCATGCAATTGGGGGCCAGCAGAAGACTGCATCCTGAAGAGCTCCAACGCCGTCGCGAAAACCTTCTCTGCCTATACTGTGGAAGACCGGGACATCAATGTCGCGCCTGTCCCATAAGACCGGTCGGCGGAAGAGGTAAACATGCATCTCACTGTATATACAAACTGACTCCTGATCCCTTCCATACACCTATATCTCACCTCTCCCTCTCTGTTTGTCTACAGTGGGGAGAGAAGACAGTGGAGCTACTGGCCATGGTGGACTCCGGGGCGAGTAATTGCTTTATGGACTTCCAAGTCGCAATAAATCATGGTGTTCCCCTTATTGAAAAAATAAATCCTATAAGCATACATGTAGTTGATGGCTCTTTCTTAAAATCCGGTCCAGTCACACAAGAGACCGCCGTATTGTCCATGTCGGTGGGCACATTACACATTGAACAGATACAATTCGATCTGGTACCTACCCCAATGTTCCCCTTATCCTGGGGTTACCATGGCTTCGCCTTCATAATCCCACCATCGATTGGGAGACCGGAAAATTTATATTCTCGTCTACAACTTGTCGTAAGACCTGTCTACAACCCTCTACAGGAGTGTTGTTCTCCATCCTTGACAAAAACATGATACCCATGAACAACACCTCTCTACCGGCAGTATACCAACAATATGCCGATGTATTCAACGAGAAAGAAGCAGAAAAGCTACCGCCACATAGGCCTTATGATTGCCCCATCGAATTGCTAACCGGAGCGCCCATCCCCTATGGACACATATATCCGCTATCTGAACCAGAGTTACGAGTACTCCAGGAGTATATCCAAGAGAATCTCAAAAAAGGATTCATCCAACCATCCACCTCCCCAGCAGGAGCTGGAATCTTCTTTATAGAAAAAAAGGATGGAGGATTACGTCCTTGTGTGGACTACAGGGAACTTAATCGGGTCACAGTGAAAAACAGGTATCCTTTACCTCTCATCCCCGAACTCATGGAACGCATGCAAACCGCAACAATATTTACAAAGTTGGATTTGAAAGGGGCATACAATTTAATCAGAATTCGGAAGGACGACGAATGGAAAACGGCCTTTCGTACGAGATATGGCCATTATGAATATCGTGTGATGCCATATGGGTTGTGCAACGCTCCCGCTACTTTCCAGTGCTTCATAAACGACATATTCAAAGATCTATTAGACAAATATGTAGTCGTCTACCTGGACGATATCCTGGTATATTCCTCCTCATTAAAGGAACACCGCCTCCACGTACAAACAGTTCTCTCCCGCCTTCGTCAACATCACTTATACGCAAAATTGGAGAAATGTGTCTTCGAGTCTACATGTATAGAATTCCTGGGCCACATCCTCACTCCGGGCCATATAGGGATGGACAAAAAAAAGGTAGAAGCCGTCGCCAACTGGCCTGTACCCAAATCAGTTAAAGAAGTACAACGATTCCTTGGATTTGCGAATTATTATAGAAAATTCATAAGAGACTTTTCACAAACTGTCGCTCCATTAACTGACCTAACAAAACATCACAACATCTTTACATGGACCGCAGTTACGGAAAGAGCATTTCAGGAGATCAAGCATAAATTCTGTTCTGCCCCAATTCTCAGTATCCCAGACCCCAAGAAATCCTTTGTACTTGAAGTAGACGCATCTAACACAGCCACCGGGGCCATCTTATCCCAAAGACAGGAGGAGGACGACCGACTACATCCCGTATCATTCCTCTCACGCAAACTACAAGCGGCCGAAAGGAATTATGACGTGGGTGAGAGGGAACTTCTAGCAATCAAACATGCCCTAGATGAATGGCGGCACTTACTGGAAGGAACCCTATATCCCATCACGATTTACACTGATCACAAAAACCTTGAATATTTACGCACAGCTAAAAGACTCAAACCTCGTCAGGCTCGATGGGCCCTTTTTTTTTGTCGATTTAATTTTCATGTAACCTACAGACCCGGAAAAAAGAATACGAAAGCAGACGCCCTTTCACGACTACACGAACCCCTACAATCTCTTGAAGACTCCTCTGGTACCATTCTACAAGACAAACATTTTCTAGCTGTAACCTCAACGCTCTTAGATCGCATACGTCTTCTTACTCCTTCCTCATTACCCAGATCCCCAGATGGCTATCACAGGCATCATAATCGCCTGTTTGTTCCAGAAAATCTACGCCTGGAGGTAATGAAGCAGGTTCACGACTCCCCACTGGCAGGACACCCTGGTATTCGAAAAACCAACAGACTCCTGTCACGTAACTATTGGTGGCCCTCTTGGTCCACAGATGTCAAAACATATGTATCTTCCTGTGATGTATGTCTACGAAACAAAAACAGCACCAGCAAACCAGTAGGGTTGCTCCACCCACTCCCAACTCCAGAGAGCCCCTGGTCCCAAGTGTCGGTCGATTTCGTGGTCGGGCTACCCCCATCAAGAGGATATGATACCATCATGGTCGTAGTAGATCGCCTCACCAAGATGGCACATTTCATCCCTAACAAGGGCTCCCGTCAGCTGCTCAAACAGCCGATCTGTTCGTAAAGGAGGTGTTCCGCCTCCATGGCATACCCCAAACATCTTATCGGATCGAGGATCCCAATTCATTTCACGTTTCTGGAAGGCCTTCTGCAGCGCTCTCAAGATAAAGGTCGACCTGTCCACAGCCTACCACCCACAGACAAACGGTCAAACAGAACGCACAAATCAGACCTTAGAGAAATATTTACGATGTTACCTTTCCCACCTACAGGATGACTGGATCGATATCCTGAGCCAAGCCGAATATGCTTACAATTCCCAGACGCATGACGCCACGCAAGAGACCCCGTTCTTCCTAAACTACGGTTATCATCCATCGGATCTTCCTGACCTTCCCTCCATGATCCCTTGTCAAGCGACGGAGATTCGTCTCAAAGAGTTACGTAATCGTTTACTACAAGCTAGACAAGTACTCCAACACACTCAAACCATGAACAAACACCATGCAGATGGACATCGATTACCCGCGCCCGTATACTCGGTGGGGCAAAAGGTTTGGCTGTCGACTAAATATCTCAACCTCCAGATTCCATCTAAGAAATGGGGTCCGCGATATGTGGGACCATTCCCTGTCGCCGCATTGGTGGGTCCTGCCGCTATTCGACTTACGTTACCCCCTACTTACCGATGTCACCCTGTATTCCACGTCTCACTTCTAAAACCATGTCCCCCGGATCCTTTTTCCAGACTTCGTCATCCTCCTCCTCCTCCTCCTATCACGGTCAACGGAGACCTGGAATATGAGGTCCACCGTATTATAGCCTCCCGTCGACATCGGGGCCGCCTGGAGTATCTGGTCCATTGGAAAGGCTACAGTCCCGAGGAGAGGACATGGGAACCTGCATCTGGCATCCATGCCCCCAGATTACTTAAGGCATTTCACCTTCGTTATCCTCATCTACCCGGTCCGGGTCGCTCCCGGAGGGCGCTCCTTCCGGGGGGGTACTGTCAGGTATCCGACCTAGAGGCCACTCACCTCCACGCCACGACGGCGTACAGCAGCGCCATGGACGTGTGGGTCGCGGCACCATACAATGCTGCACTCCCTTCAGCGAAGGGGGCTTCTCCCCTCGGGACCCGCGGGAAGTGCAGGGCATCTACAGCCTGACACACGGAGCCGAACACCAGCATACTCCCTCTGTCTACCATGCTTCCTGCATCTCTAAGGGCGAGCACGCCGCACCACACCCCTTTTTACCTCCTGTCTCTTCCTGGCACTCAGTGATGACATCATCGGTCAGCTCAATGGGAGTAGGGTGGAGCCATATCCCAACACTATTTAAACCCAGCTCTCACTAAGCACAAACGCTCTGGTATAGAGTTCCCTACCCCTTGCTAACATATACCTTACTCCAATACCTTCTGAAGAATCCACGTGTACCGAACCTTTTTGCCTGTCTCCTCGTTTATGCACCGAAGCTGCCTGCCCTCAGACTATATTGCCGCTCCAGACTATCTACCTACATCTAACCAATCGGTTCCTGCATCCTGAGGTCTCCACCCTTCCTGAAGACATTCCTGACAGCAGGCAGGATGAACTCTGCAACTTTACCTTGTATCATGGAACAAGAAGGGTTGCAACCAGTAAGATCCCTCTCTTGATAGCACGAATCCTGGGGTCCTTTAGCAGGTTTGCATAATAAGGGAGCCCATGCACATAGGTTGGAGTGGCATTAGCTTCCGAGTCTTCCTGCTCAATGAGGAGGATGACCCCTAGTGCACTTCCTCCTCCCAGCCACGTACCAGTCCTGGTGTTTCTGGGCACACAAAACCTCCCCTTGAGGAATCCCCACCTTCAATGCCCCCACTACTCAAATATTCCTCCTCCTCATCCTCCTCATCCTCCTTCTGTCTGATCTGAGGAGGACCCGCTGGAATGCTGTCTGCGGAAAGACTGGGGCCTTCAGAGCTAGGGAAGGCCTCCTCTTCCTCCCGCTGCTCTGCCTCTAGAGCCACATCTATAAATCCCCGCAGAGTGTGCTCCAGCAGGAACACTAAAGGAATTGTGTCACTGATGCATGCACTGTCCCTGCTCACCATCCTCGTTACCTCCTCAAATGGTGGCTGTACAGTGCATGCATCCTTGATTATCAGCGACTGCGGGTGGGGGGAAACCAAGCTGACCTGAACCTGTCCTTGTGCCATACTCACACAGGTACTCGTTGATGGCCCTCTGCTGCTTGTGCAGATGTTGCAGCATTGCTAATGTCAAGTTCCACCTGGTGGGCATGTCACAGAACAGATGGTTTGTGGGAAGGTGGAATTCTCTTTGAATTTCTGCCAGGCAAACGCTTGCTGGGAATGACCGTCTGAAGTGGCTGCAGACTTTTCTGGCCTGGCTGAGAAGCTCTGCCAGCCCTGGATACCTGGTTAGGAAACACTGTACCACCAGATTTAGGACGTGTGCTAGGCATGGTACATGCGTCAACTTACCCTGGCATAGGACGGAGAGAAGGTTGCTGCCATTATCACAGACGACCATTCCCAGCTGAAGCTGGCGTAGTGTTAACCATCTCTGCACCTGCCCGTGCAAAGCTGACAGAATTTCTGGCCCGGTGTGGCTCCTGTCCCCTAAACAAACCAGCTCAAGCACAGTATGGCATCTTTTTGCTTGAGCCATTGCGTAGCCCCTGCCACGCGTCGGTTTAACTGCCACTTCGACAGAGACACAGAAGGAGGAGGAAGAGGGAGAGGTGGTGGTGGAGCAGACAGACCTCATACAAGCAGCTTTCTGGAGGCGTGGTGGATGAACAAGCTCCAGCACAGAGCCCCGTCTTGGATCCCTCCCAGCTGCAATCAGAGTTACCCAGTGTGCCATGAAGGAAATGTAACGACCCTGTCCATGCTTGCTGGACCACATGTCTAAAGTCACATGCACCTTGCTGCTGACTGCCTTTCCCAATGACTGGATAACATTGTCTTCCACGTGCTGGTATAGTGGTGGAATGGCCTTCCGTGAAAAGTAATGGCGTTTTGGAACCTGCCACTGTGGTACAGCACATTCAGCAAATTCACGGAAGGGAGCAGAGTCCACCAGCTGGAAAGGCAGCAGCTGCAATGTGAGTAATTTTGCTTAGCTGGCATTTAGACGCTGTGCTTGGGGATGGTTGGGACTATATTTTATCTTACGCTGCAGCAGCTGGGGCAACGTAATCTGACTGCGTAAATCTTCAGCTGATGGGATGCTGTCACATTGTGAGGAAGGAGCTGGTACATCCATTACTGTAGCATCATCCCTGTCAGTGGAGGTTGTAGCAGGCAATGACATGGCAGGACATACAGGGGTGTTAGAGACAGATGAAGAGGAGGAGGACCTACGCAAAGTTTTGCGCCAACGGGATGTGTGGCAGGAGGTCATATGTCGCCTCAAGCACGTGGTACCCAAGCGTCCGGTGTCTTTCCCACGCTTGAGCCTCATCTGACATAGATTACAAATAGCAAAGGTGGGGTCTGCTGCACATTTCTTAAAGAGCTCCCAGACAGCAAAGTTCCTGCATGTGTGCTTTGAGACAACAGCGCTCTGCACCGGAGCAGCTCTGACATCTGATGCCTTGGACTGGCTAGTGCTACGGTTGGTCATAGAGGATGTTGTGCCTCGTGTTTGCTGTGCCTCCTCCTCCTCCTCCCCCTCCTCCTCACTTGATTCCTCTGTTCGATCAGACACCCAGGTGGAGTCAGTGACCTCATCATCATTGTCATCATCACCCCTATCTCCTCGTCAATGGAGCCAACTTGGCAGTATGCTGCAGCTGCTGGGGCAACATGAGTGCCAGTTATTTGTGTGTCATCACTGGCACCCCCTTCCTCTAGGTTGATTATTCTCTCTTCCTCAACCTCAGAGATTGAATCAGAACACTGTACTTGCTGCGCATCCTCAAGCAGCATGTCACTGTCATTGTAGTCAAACAATTCAGCTGACTCCTCCGTGTGTGATAGCGAGGCTACGGCAGGAGTAGCTGTGGACATGGAGGCTGAATTAGATGCTTTGGCAGCTGAGGTGGACTGTAAAGCACTACAAGCCTGGCTGGCAGAGGACTCTTAGGATGAGTATGGCCTGGTTAGCCAATCCACCAAATCCTCTGTATGTTGCTGCTGCTTAAGACTGCCAGCACCAGTTAGAAAGGACAAGCATGCCCCTGCAGAGGATGCACCACGTCCACCATGACCAGAGGCACAGCCTCCCGACACAGGGGCTGCTTGCCATCTTATCTGTGTCTGGGAGCGTCTGCCTGTCCTTTTTGTTCTTTCAGACATGGTGAGTGATATATAGATTAAATATATACAGAACTCTGATTCAACACTGGTATAAAGATTAAAGATTTACAGAACTCTGGTATAACTCAGTGAGACACCCTGATAGCTGGCAGCCAGTGACAAGACACAGATTACAATTCCCAGAATCCTCCTATAAATCAGTGAGACCCCCTGATGGGTGGCAGTGAGAAGACACAGATTACAAGTCTCAGAAACCTCCTATAAATCAGTGAGACCCCATGATGGGTGGCAGTGAGAAGACACAAATTACAATTCGCATAAATCTGCTAAAAGTATGTGGGACCCCCTGATGGGTGGCAGTGGGAAAACACAGAATACAAGTCTCAGAAACCTCCTATAAATCAGTGAGACCCCCTGATGGGTGGCAGCCAGTGAGAACACACGGATTATAACAATTCCCAAATATTTTGTAGAAATTACTGACGCCCAAAATACTGCGTGGCACTGGCTGTGACTCACAAGACACAGATCACCTCAATTCCCAGATATTTTGTAGAAATTAGTAACCCCCAAAATACTGCGTGGCACTGGCTGTGACAAGACACAGATCACCTCAATTCCCAGATACTTTGTAGAAAATAGTGACCCCCAAAATACTGCGTGGCACTGTCTGTGTGACAAGACACAGATCACCTCAATTCCCAGATATTTTGTAGAAATTATTGACCCCCAAAATACTGCATGGCACTGGCTGTGTGACAAGACACAGATCACCTCAATTCCCAAATATTTTGTAGAAATTAGTGACCCCCAAAATACTGCGTGGCACTGGCAGTGAGTCACAAGACACAGATCACCTCAATTCCCGAATATTTTGTAGAAATTAGTGACCCCCAAAATACTGCGTGGCACTGGCTGTGTGACAAGACACAGATCACCTCAATTCCCAAATATTTTGTAGAAATTAGTGACCCCCCAAAATACTGCGTGGCACTGGCAGTGAGTCACAAGACACAGATCACCTCAATTCCCAAATATTTTGTACAAATTAGTGACCCCCCAAAGTACTTGCTGGCACTGGCAGTGAGTCACAAGACACAGATCACCTCAATTCCCAAATATTTTGTAGAAATTAGTGACCCCCAAAATACTGCGTGGCACTGGCTGTGTGACAAGACACAGATCACCTCAATTCCCAAATATTTTGTAGACATTAGTGACCCCCAAAAATACTGCGTGGCACTGGCAGTGAGTCACAAGACACAGATCACCTCAATTCCCAAATATTTTGTAGAAATTAGTGACCCCCCAAAATACTGCGTGGTACTGGCAGTGACAAGACACAGATCACCTCAATTCCCAAATATTTTGTAGAAATTATTGACCCCCAAAATACTTGCTGGCAGTGACAAGACACAGATCACCTCAATTCCCAAATATTTTGCAGAAATTATTACTGAGCCCCCAAAATAGTTGCTGGGACTGAGCACAATGATTACAACAATTCCCAGATATTTGGTAGAAATGAGACTCCCCCAGTAGCTGGTGGCAGACTGGCAGTAAGAACACACTAACACAATAACAATCTCCTACGAAATCTCCTCTCAAACGCGTGCAGAAGCGCTGTGTGGAAACCTTAGATAGTGTGCTGCGGGACTTAGCTCTGTGAGCCCATGATTGGGCAAAATTTGCCCAATCAGGACTCTGAGCAGTGATTGGCATAGTGTTGAACCTGTCTTGCACCTGACCTGTGGTCAGGTGCAAGGCTGTAGCCAATTACAAGCTTCAGGCCAGTGGAAAAGTGCATTGTGGTGCATTGTGGGCGAACACACGGAAATGTTCGTAGTTCGCGAACAAATGAACAGGCTATGTTCGTTGCGAACTCTGAACCGATCGAACCGAACAGCTCATCCCTAGCTGCAACGAACGTCAAAATGACATTGACATGAAAAAGCTACACGCAGAGAAACCCCTGTGCACAGCTTTTCTTTCTTTCTTTTTCTCAACATCAGTCAAAGCTAACTGATACAATGTAACCACAATCTCATCCGTTATAAAGTGCATCCGTTACTGTGCACAATCAATGCGCTAGTCTGACCCCAGCCTAAAACACCTTCCTAAGCATTCACTCCGCGGAGTCCATAGGACGCCATGGAGGTTTCTCCTGCCAGGTCACATGACCGGCAGGATCTCGCTTCTCTGGATATCCTGTTGGTTGGCACGTTGATCGTGGAGGGAGACAGGGGACTTTTTTCCTCAGTTTCCCTTTGCTCCGGGCGCCAGAAGCAGTGGATCGGGCCGCGAGATAAGAGGTTAGTATTTATTTTTTGGGGGGTTTTGACTTTTGAACTGCAGGTAACAGATTCTGCAGCAGTGGAATCAATTAGCTACAGCTCTGAGCTGTTGTTAACTTTTTATTTAGTGCCAGCTCTTAACTAGTGTTAGGCCCAAGTGATCTTAATGCCAGTTACTCTGTGCTTGCACATTGCACTCCTCATGTTAGGTATAGGGAGCGCAAAGTACAGTAAGCTTGCGCTACAGACCGCAAATTAACGCGGGCTAATGGGGATTTTAGAGAAAAAATGTGGCGGGACAGGCGCTTCCTTCACACTGACAGGGATGTCCTCACTTAAATGACAGTTCTCCCCTCTGTTGGATGAGTGTAAACCTCAAACAGAACAGAAAACAAAAATAATGGTGCAGTATGTCAAGGCAGTATACTATTAAAATAAAGATAAGAGGATTGCACTCACATGGTGTGGTGTCTTAGTATCAGACACCAGATGTTTATAGCGGCTGGCAGAATTATGGAAGGAACGCCAGACTTCCCTTGGTGGTGCTCCAACGTCTGTGGTGGTCCTCCAATCTTTGGGTACTCCAAGAGCCTTGATGTTGTTTCAGTATCCGTTCCCCTGATCCTCAGCAGCGGTGGTAGATCACAATCATGTGGGGTACAGCAGCCAGGAAATAGGAAGAATAGGGACAGCAAGCAAGGTATAATGGGATTTATTGGTATAAAATAATTAAAATAATCTTGGTACATCCAAACGCGTTTCGCGGTATGAAGCCGCTTCCTCAGTAGATGTCATAGTAGACTGGGTATAGTGTGAAACTAAACACAATTAGAGGTTTGGTTTCTTATCAATGGCCATTATAAGACTAGCTCGCCCGCCAGCATCAAGGCACCTCTATAAGGGCGAGTCCTAACCAAAATGAAACCACAGGCTGCTACATAGCAAACCATACCTGCTCATGCTGCTTGTCAAACATGAGGTAGACTGGTGGGCCTTTATTTATGCTCCCCCAGAAGCAAAATCCACTTTGGGATCAAAACAAAGACACGGAGCGGAGTCTTGCTGCAGGGATGACCTGGCTGGAAGTACATTGAAACATACATAGTGCAGGAGGGGTGGGGTCACGCCTATTCCCCGAAGGGTTGGCTGCAACCACCAAATGTTGTTGGGCTGGATGCATTTGGTGGTTGCAGCTGGTATGGCTCCGAGGCCATTAGAATCTGAATATACAGCTTGAATTGAAGATAATCTTTCCTTGTTACACTGAGATTTAGAGAATCGGAATATTCACTCAAACATTGTAAGACAATTCCCTTTGACTGAAAGCTTGACAATTTGCATATTCACCCTGGCCGTCTGAGAATGTATTTCCGAAACCCTGAGAATATGTTCATCATGGATGTAAAGTGAAGTCAATAACAAGGAAAGCCCTGACTGTTGGATGGGATGTGAAGCAGGGCTGGTGGTGCACTGATTTTTGGGCACACAGGCATAGATCCATTTTACTTACTCTCAATTTCATGACTCCACCATTTCATAGCCCTCTTAATTGTTATACACTATTCCAATACATCTCCATGTTATGCCCCTCTTTCATTGTATGCCTTATTACATATTGTACCACATTTAATATGCCCTCCATTTTGTTATTCTCTGCCCCATTTCTTGTCCCTTATTCATTTTATTCCCCATTTCATTAAGCTCCCTGCTTTCATTTCTCTTTTCATTCTATGCCATTTTCATTCAGGGGGACACCAGGGTGTCACTTCTCGTAGGTCTCAAGGTCCATCCTGACCCTGTGTATATTTGGCTGATGTGTTTCACTAAAGTCTACTTGTCTGTTTCTGTTTCACCCTACAATGAGCTCTGGGTACTGACTGGGTGGGTTTGGGCCAGAAGCACTACTCTTTTGTGATACTGATGGCAAAGGGAGCCTCTCTGCACATTGCAACCCATCCCTGGGATGGATTCCCCATGTTACAGGTAACATTTTGTCTTATTTCCACATAGCAGCCAGGCCCCCTGGTGGTGAGAACGATCCTTGTCATCCCTTGTGGGTTTCGGGGTTAATTAGTTCAGGCTCTCCACCCCTGGATTCTCTGTGGCTGTTTTGGCCTGTGGTCACATGACCAGCCCAGCCCTATATATATGGCCAGCAGTACCTCAGATCTTTGGTCCAGGATAAGTCTTCACTTACGGAGTACCTGTTTCTTTGCTATTGTTCTGATATTTCTTTGTATGACTATTGGCATGATCTCTTGACTATTCTCTTGTCTGCTCCCTGTACCCTGTATGCTGTATATCCAGTTGCTGACCTGGTCTGTCTGAGAACTGCTCCTGTGTACGACTTTTGATTGTATGACTTACTCTTCTGGCTCCTATCCATGGTATTGGATGACAATCCTCTCTGGCGTCTAGCCCTAGCTTTCCCTGACGTTTCTTGCATATTGCTGTTCATGTTATGTAAGTCATGTTTCCTTGTCTTTGCCCAGCAGCATAGTGTAGTCTGTGTGATAGAAACCAACTATAATGACCTCATACATAGTTCAGGGTTCTGTGTTGCTGCTGGGCATATTGGTTGTTTATTCTGGTGTTTATTTCCCAGCCCTGTAATCTATATAGATCCAGAAGGACGAATAAGGACCTTAATCCCACTTCAGGGCCCCCTCTTGTGTCTGTATTCTGTCCTGTCATCTCTTATTCAGTTTCTGTGTATTCTGAGTACTGGGCCCTGTATCATGCAAGCAACAAACCTGCCTAAAGGGCTTAATAACACACTGTATAAAGGGCCCCCCTTGGCCTCTGCCTGGGGCGCTCGTGACACCTTTTGACTAAACCAGAAATTTAAAGCAAACATTTTCTATTGAAAATAAATAAATTAATAAATATCAGAGAACACACATCTTTATTAATTATTATGGGGTCTCTATAGGGTCCCCTAAGAGATTATTCTGAAAATGAATTAATAAAATAAAGCAAAACATAGAGAGGAGCCAATGTGTACAAAAGAAGAAAACAGGGAGAAATAGGGAATACATTAACCATTTATCCTGCGATGCCTGAGTACAGGTTCTTGAATCTACTGAGAAGGGCTGTATAGTATTAAAACTGAGGAGTAAGAGAAAATTTATTTCATTTAATAACAGGAATGTCCAAATCCGTTCTCACGCTGCAATCTGAACAGTGTGATGATCACTTAAGCTCTAGGGAATCCCCAGGCGACATCAATTTGTATGCAGTCAAACAGCGTCTGCTCGGAAACAGCTTTGCATTAGTTAGTGAGGTGCTTTAAGTCTCCCTCTGCAGATTTTTTTCCCCTCAGCTTCCCTATGTTAAGTATTTTTTTGCCTAGTCAATTCCCTTTCTCCTGCAGATGGCGCTATCTCCTGAACCAATCGCATTGTATTTGGGAGTTATCTTCTCTTCGTTTAGCATATATAGATGAAGTATGGAGCCAGGAAGAAAACTGTATCTTCATCTGAGCTCAGTCACCGCTTCACCTCTCTGGTATGAATGGAAGTGCTTGAAATCAGTGGGCTACACCAGGAACTCAACAATGTTAAAATATATATATATATATAAAACCTCCTGACGATACCGAACAAGGCCGACATGATCGTCGGGGGTTGCTGCACCTCTCTTGCAGGGTTGACTTCCTTGGCATTTTAGTACTGGCCACCCTTTCTGGGTGTAGCAGTCTGATTTGCATATGGAGCAGTTGCCCCTGTAATGGCACAATCAAGGTAAAACCTTGTGAGATCTGAGCAAGCCCCACCATAAACCAGGCTACTAGTGCCAATGCTTGTTCTCAGGACCCTCACAAACCTCTCTGCTTCTCACTTAAAATATATAAGCATGAGTAAGGATTTCTAGCCGAAACGTCGCTGTATTTTGTGCCCTGTGGCCGTCCTTAATAAATATATATTTTAACATCGTTGAGTTCCTGGGGTAGCCCACTGATTTCAAGCACATGTACTGAGTGGATTGCGGATTCCAGACTGAGGAACACCCCGGCACTAACTAGGCATTGGTGAGCCCCCCCCCTTGATAGCTACAGTTTTCCTGATTTTATCGGTTTGAATGGAAACCAGAGATAGCGAAGAATCGTTGAGCAGCATTTGCCTGCCCTGTCTGCATGTCCGAGTAATATAAGTACTAGGTGAAACTGACTGACGAGGCTCTGGTTCCCTTGCCTTCTGTGATGGGATGTCCATGTTGTTGATGCCAAGACACTATGCATTTGATTGTTTGCCCCAAGGTCTTAAGAATATACAGTACCTGTTTTATGGAGATCCTATCTATTTGCGCTAAAATAGACAGATTGAAGAGAACCCCTCAGAGTACATTTCTGGGTGTAGTTATATCTTCAGCAAATTGGGATCATTAATGATACTCCTACAGAAGGCAAGAAGTATCCGAGTTCCGTTTAAAGGAGCACTACCACTAAGATAAGATGTAAGTAGATTACGTGTGCATTACAGGAGAATACAGGTAGACTTCTGTGCTCACTCACTATTGTATAGGGATCAGATCTGGGCTGCTACAATCTCTGTGAGATGAAGATCAGTGGGTACTGTTTGGATGTTTGGTGAAAGCATTACTTTTATTATTAAAAATGTACACAAAAAAACTAGAATAGTAACAATAAAATGTGAAAAACCTACAACTGTAGGGGTTTGGATAGCTGATACTGTTTACTGGCTGGAAATCCTTACGGTAACTACACAAGGAAACATCCACCTAAGTATCAATGACTATAGCGGAGTAATTTGTTTAATGATGCATCTTGTCGTACATGTCAAATGGCAAAGCAATAATTCAAAAAGCACCGATAAAAAGATAAAGGCACAAAAAAAAGATGTCCTGAATGACCTGTCTAGACTTTTATTGTCATTTAGGAAAGATATATCTACAATATTTCTGCTGTTGGTGTTTTAGTCTGCATTTATTTGAATAAATGCTATTGATGTCTGTTAGCTTTCTTTAAAATAATCAGAATTGTTCAAGAAATACATATAATTCTGCCAACTCAAGTTCCCATCTTGAAATTTGTTTTGCAGGTTCTTTTATTTGGATCACACCAGTAAAGTAAGTGGAGT
The DNA here is from genome assembly GCA_009667805.1 of Leptobrachium leishanense. Classification (NCBI taxonomy): domain Eukaryota; kingdom Metazoa; phylum Chordata; class Amphibia; order Anura; family Megophryidae; genus Leptobrachium; species Leptobrachium leishanense. Next base: position 47,036,167 of record CM019074.1, on the reverse strand, counting down.
TGAACCAGTCAGTCCATTACCCCATCACCTCACACAGCAGTAGCACCACCGTTATGGGCCAATTGGGGGTGATCCCATGGCCAATGCAAATTTTCTCTGTGTGCACCATGCCTAGTCCGGACAATGGTCTGTTGTGTTATGTTTTCAATGGACTAACATTAACAGAGTGTGTTAAAGAATATTTTAGAATATTACTGACACGAGAGGAAGGATTGTAGCCTATTAGCATTCTTCGGATGAAATATAGAATTCATAGAGTAAAATGAAACACTGTCGCGGATAACATGTTGTATAATATTTCCTTAAAAATAACCATAAAAAGTAATACTGTAATAAGAATGTTGACCAAAGTAAGAGGAAATGAGTCATCTTGAGTCTCAACAGCCCAGTCCTTTATTTATCCTATTAATTGATTGATCTACTTCAGAGTTGAGTATCTGTTTGTTGAAAACATTGTAATTAGAAAACACGGTGAAGCTTCAAAGCTAACAAGGAAGAATGGATCCATTAAGCTTTATGGGTTTTCTAAAAGCTATAGTTCTTTTGGATAAACAACATAAGTATCCGAATGTTTGTTTCTTAGCTATCAACTCATTCCTGTTGAATAGATTAGAGAGCGGCATCTAAACGGGCTAATCGTAGAGTTCTAAAGAATGCGAGAGCGTAGAAGTTAAGGGATATTCACAAACTGAAAGCAGGTACATGTTTTGTGGTGGTCAGTGGAGATTGTCAGGCACAGAGAATTCGACACTCTTAATAGTTTAGGGTGATTTTCGCTTGGTTTTAAGTGCCTGCAATGGATTATTCAAAAGAGTATCATGGTTTTATACCTCAATGCACTGTCAGAGTGGTTACATAAGAATCCAGCCCAGGACTACTATTTCAGTAGGAGCACAAGTCCACATAATCCCTGTTGCTAGAACTTGAAGGTTATCTGATTTATTATAGATTCAGGGCTAAATTACAATCTCCGGCACAAAAAAACATTAACGCGAGGGGTAAAACCATTTGCGCCGAATGCCGTATTACATAGCGCAACAACCACGCGCAATCGTCTACCGCGGGTGAACCTGCGCGAACCCTGCACAAGCTTACTCTACATCGCACGTCCTATACTTAACATTGTGAGCGCAAATGCGAATGTGCGCTGGTACGAGGATGGTATTACAATCTATTCGCGGGAATTACCGCATAGCCTTTGCGCGCATAATTTTAGCAACTCCTAAAAGCTGGTGGTAATGGTGTATCTGAACAACCTGACTAACCCAAAAAAAAACAGCACCTAAAAAGGAATGCAGCAACAATATAATGGATGATGGCAGGTGTGTGTGTGTATAATTACTGTAGCATATGTGCTCAATTTGCATCATAAACGCAGAAGCCGTCTCCGATGCCTCTGGCAGGTGCAATTCAGTTGCGTTTGATAGGTGTGATTCTTCATTTTGATTGGCTGAATGGGTGCAAAAAACTGCGCGCACAAAGATTTTTGCGCGAGACGGCACTGCGCCTGCATTTTCACTTTGCGCAAGGGTTTTTGCGCGAAGATTGGAATATAGCCCCTAATACTTTAGGACTCCATGGAGTGTCACACAAGACTTCCTCAATATAAGCAACGATAGAGGTATTTGCACACGGCCGCATGCAGCATAGATAAAACCTTGATCTTCTGGAAGGGTGCTCAATAGTCCCCGGAGGAGCTAAATCCTACAGCATACCAAGGAAACAAAGAAGGAACCAGGCACTCTCTCCAAATTAGTGATACTTGTAGTAACAGACAGCGTCGTTTCAGCTGTACACACGGCCTTCTTCAAGCGTGGTTCCTTCTTTGTTCCCATGCAAGACTTAATCATGTCTTGGTTGATTTGGTATTGTCATTCACTATTGCAAAATTACTGAAAGGGACACTTTAGGGTTAAATATTAACCCTTCTTATCATCCCCTCCACAGTTTTAGTTATAGAGTGTCTTTTATAACAATGCTTGAAATCCAGCACTAGTCTCCATCAGTGATGCTCTGGATCTGGCAGCCGCTGTGGCTTCCTGTACAACCCACTGGAGAAGACAGGAAACTGGATGCTCGTTTGAGCGCCCAGCCAAATAAAAGGCTCTCAATGTGAGGCATCGAGCAAATTGAGATCCATGGCTGAGGTGTACAATTCTAACTTATACTCTGTAAGGCTAATCAGCAACGGTTAGTTGCCGAGGAGAAATTCCCTCCCATTCGGAAAGTTGAATCAGCCTTCACGGTCACCCTGGGCTATCCAGCCATCCATAACAGTTAAAAGCTTATTGAACCTTTAATACCATGATTTGGATTACAGGATTTACTCCTAATTCTACATCACCTGTTCCTTTTTTCGTTAATTTTTGGTGCTATATAAAGTATAATGCTGGATATGGACATCCTAAAGCAGTGATGGCAAACCTTGGCAGGGCGGATATTTAAGAACAACATCTCCCTTGATCCCTAGTTACCCATAGAGTTCGCAGAGCCTAATGGAACATGTAGTTCATAAACATCTAGGGGTGCCAAGGTTCGCCATCACTTTCCTATAGGCATCATGCACATACACTTCTATCATTTTTGGCATCATTTATAACTGTTCTTTTTTCTCACGAGTTGTCTATTTTAAATTCAACATTTGTTGCCTTTCCCTCTTGCCATTTGCTTGTCCTTGGTTTTTGGTCTCTAGTTATTTTTTATCTTTTTTTAAAAAAGCAAACTTTTATTGGCTTTTGTTTCATCTCACAAAAGCAGAAAAAAACAAGTAGTTACTTCAGCATTGTTTAACTTTTATGTCCCTTTTGGATGATTTACCACAGATATTAACTTCAAAATTAATTCCCAAAGGGTGAACAAATATTTATCATCTATATAATAAAAGGTACTATAAAATCCAATAAAGATTATTTTATTTCCTTGGAAACCAATATTTGTTTCCCCATAAACTTCTTATCCTGTCAGTTTTGTAGATGCAGATTAAGAACCTTCTGTTTGGTAGGCAATTGTACTTTTATTTAGCATGGTTTGTGTCCCAGGTAAAAGCTAGGCCTAATTATTATAATCTGTTTCTTATACTGGAATTTGTTTTATTATTTCTTCAGTTATGTGTTGATAAAATGTGAGCAAGGACTTCTTAAGTGCCTATAGGCATAGAAATCTGGGGCACCCCAATTCCCCCACAAAAAGTGAAAACTTTTAGGAGGAAAAAGAGGCTAAAGTATGAGTAAATAAGGATATTATATAAAAATAAACAACACGTCAAGGTTCTTTCTTTTTGCACTTATGTTTATATGGATGGTGGGTCTGCTCCTCAAGGTTTTTTCGTACATATGGAGGGAGGGTTATTCAATAATTGTGTTTCACTGTAGGAAAATTAGGATCAAGCCACTTTCTTTTTGTATTGTGGTATTGTAAGGTGCTGGTCCTGGTTCGGAGGTTATAGGATCATGGATGAGGGAACTGCTGGGGGAAGCAGTCTATTCAGGTAGAGTGGTAGCTTCCCAGAAAAGCTCTTAAACACCAGGTTGGAAAGGTGAAGGGTGTATCTAGATTCCAGTGAGGGCCAGTTTGGCTTTTTTAACATGTCACAATGGTGGGTCCAGGGCTGGCCTTTGGGGTGTGCGGGCGCACAGGGTGCCGTAGCAACATGGGCGCAAAGCACCCTGCCGGCGTTCTTGTCTTCTCTCTAGGAGGCGAGCGGCCGCTGACATGCAGCTTGGCTGCTCGCCTAGGATGAGAGAACCACGTGACCAGCACGTTATCTCGAGAGAACGCGGCTGGTCAGGTGGTTCCCGGCGAGCGGCCAAGCTGCATGTCAGCGGCCGCTTGCCTCCTAGAGAGAAGACAAGAACGCCGGTGGCGCCTGGGGCCTGGCAGAGGAGCAGGTGAGAGACGAGCTGGCTGCAAATCTACCCATGTGAGCTGGCTGCAAATCTACCCATGTGAGCTGGGGGCAAATCTACCCAATGTGAGCTGGGGGCAAATCTACCCAATGTGAGCTGGGGGCAAATCTACCCAATGTGAGCTGGGGGCAAATCTTCCCAATGTGAGCTGGGGGCAAATCTACCCAATGTGAGCTGGGGCAAATCTACCAAATGTGAGCTGGGGCAAATCTACCCATGTCAGCTGGGGGAAAATCTACCCAATGTGAGCAGGGGGCAAATCTACCCATTGTGAGCTGGGGCAAATCTACCCAATGTGATCTGGGGCAAATTACCTATGAGAGCTGGGGGCAAAGCTACCCAATGTGAGCTGGGGGCAAATCTACCCAATGTGAGCTGGGACAAATCTACCCAATGTGATCTGGGGGCAAATTACCCATGTGAGCGGGGGGCAAATTACCCTCCATGTGAGCTGGGGGCAAATATATCCATATGAGCTGCCTGGGGGCAATATATATATATATATCCATGTGAGCTGGGGCAATATATCCATGTGAGCTGCCTGGGGGCAATATATATATATATATCCATGTGAACTGGGGGCCAATATATATATCCATGTGAGGTGGGGGCCAATATATATATATATATATATATATCCATGAGCTGGGGGCAATATACAGTATATCTGCCTGTCACTGCGAGTCCAACACCCGCTCTTGGCCAAAACTGGTAGAATGCCCCCCGCCGAAACCTGTATCTGGATCCGCCCCTGGCTTGTGGTACCTTAGTCCGGCTCCCTCAGCTCCAATATCGGATCCGCCAGAGCTGACAGTTTGTCTCGTGGCTGCTGCTGCTTGCGCCTGCAGCGTGCCTCCCACGTTCAAACACGAGCCTGGGAATGGAAGGTACGCTGCTTTGGCACCGCCCCCTCCAACGCGACCTGGGAGATCGATTTGCTCACTACCTCACGTGAACAGATGTGTAGAGCTGTACGCAGCAGAGCCACTGTCCCCAAATCCGATTGAAGCCTTCAAGCTGGTGACCGTGTCAGTGACAGTCGGGGGACCCGGGACCAGATAGGAGTGCTGCAGCCTGCAGAGAGCAGTGCCTGACGGGACTGTTCTGCCGCCCGCCATCGTCAGTCCTCTCACATCGGTTAAGGTAGGCACTGTGGGTCTGTGGGCACACACTGACACTGCCAATGTCTACTGTAAATATATAAGATGGGTGGGCACAGACAGTCACTGTGATACTGGCAGTGCACTGTTAATATATAATAAGGCAGGCATGGGGCACTGTCTTGGATATATACTGGTGGCACTGTCTGATTGTGTCAGTATAGATCACATGATCAGTGCCCACCTTATATATTAACAGTGGTGCCTCTACCAGTATCACTCACACAGTCAGAGCCCACCTTGTATATATATTAACAGTGTCAGCGCAGTCAGTATCACAGACAGTGTCCAGTGCTGCCCACCTTAGTTATAAATAATGTGCCAGTGACACATTGTTTATAACTAAGGCGGGCAGCAGGGGGCACTGTGTGTAAGTGATACTTAGGGATGAGCTGTTCGGTTCGATCAGTTCGGAGTTCGACTCAAACATTGGCAGATGGAAAGTTCGCGAACTTCGAACTTTTTGGCGTGTTCGGTTCGAGTTCGAAAAAAAAACATTTTGAAAAAAGTATAAAAAATGCTTAAAAAATGCTAAAAATTCTAGAAATAAAGAGACTCTTTACTGCAGAATATTATAAGCAACTGTTTATTAGATATTGAATTAAAAAACTACCTAATGTCTAGGTGCAAAGATTCTCACCTCTAAATGACCTGTGCTCTCAAACGGCGTAAACAACAGGTGTCTAATTAGTGTTTGGAAATAACATGTGCTTCTAATTAGTCTGGTCTCATGAATTTGATACATTGCCTGCAGACTGGGTGTGGCCTGCACATGTATGAACAAACACTGTGCTTGTTCTGAATTCTAAAAAGTGTTCATTTCTACTATATGATCCTCGGATATGCTGTTTAACCCCTTAAGGACCAGGGCTCTGTAAAGCCAATCATTAATGATGTAGATGTTACGTCATTTGTCATCAAGGGCTTAATAAAATCTTTATCACACTCCTTAGATTTAAACGTAATATTCCAATATTTGTATGTCATGTACTTCTCCCGAAGGGCCTATGTGAGCATACAATTATTATTGTGTTAGAAAGGTCTATCATAAAGCGTACAAGCTGAGTCCCTAGGGTCTCTGACTATCCATTGTCATATATACCTTGCTTTATACATATAATACATTCCCTCATCTAACAGGATAGTAGCCAGTCCCTGTGCATTTTAACCCCTTAAGGGTGGCTAGGTGTCGTGTGTGGGTCTCTGATGGCGATGTTTCTATACATTCTACAAATCCGCCACTTCACGGGCTGGTTATGGGGACCTCCTAGGCACGATATTTGAAGGAATTTTTCGTTTTTATTTTTAACCCTTATTTTATGGAAAACTCACTGTTCCTTTAAAAACTTCTTTTTTAAAACGTTTTGTCCTTGTTTCCTGTCCCCCAGGGCACTACCCGGACCCCCATACACCTTTTATGGCAAATATCTTGCATATATGCCCTCTTGGAGGGCACTCTAAACATCTAACTTTTGAGTCTCATTGACTTGCATTGAGTTCGGTTCGAGTTCGAGTTCGAACTCGAACTTTTGAAATTGTTCGAATGCGAACCGAACACGGGGGTGTTCGGCTCATCCCTAGTAATACTACTGCTGCTGACACTATTAATATATGTATAAGGTGGGCACTGTGATACTGGCAACACCGTTAATATATAAGGTGGGCAATGATGTGATATAAAATATACTGCCACATTGGTTATAACTAAGGTGGGCAGCACTGGGCACTGTCTGATAGTACTGACTGTTATATATATATATATAACAAAGGTGGGCACTGTGATACTGGAACATTGTTAATACATAAGGGTGTAAAAAGGCTGTGGAGCTCAGCTCAGTGATACGCTCACACACAGCACATTACTGTGATTTTTATGGCTGTGGAGCTCTTTATGGCTGTGCAGGTTTCTTTTTAGGGACTCCATGTGTTCAGGATGTGCGGGTGTCTTTAGGGGTTCATCCATATATTTAGGGTGTGCTGGTGTCTTTTTAGGGGCTCCTCCATATATTCAGGGTGTGTGGGTGTGCTTTTAGGGGTTCCTCCATATATTCAGGTTGTGTGGGTGTCTTTTTAAGTGCTCATCTATTTATATGCATTATATTTATTTATGTTTTAAAATATATATTTTTTTATTTATTGGGGGGCATCATGGATTCTTGCACCTGGGCCCATCTATGACATAACACGCGGCACGGAGCGGTGAGCTCTGTGGTGGAAGGGCAGCAGTAACAGTGAGTGCCTTTCCTTGCTGTGTTCTAACTGACCTCTGCACTTTGCATTACGACTCAGCTTTGCATTATTTACTACTGAGCATCTCATTTAAAATAGGAATAATCCGATACGAATCAATATATGAAGAGTATTCTGTTTTTTTTTTACTTTTCTAGATGTACTTGAAAAAAAGGGTCTGCAGGACAACCTGACACTTTACTTTATAGACTATTTTAGTTTGACATTTATTGTTTAGCACTTGATTGTCTACTGTTTTATTTAATACAAATACTTATATTGTGCTTACAAGTTTAATACCTTTTGAATAAAAGTTTTATTTTTATCATAGCTTGTAATCTGTTGCATGGGGACTTAACCGAATGGGAGGCTTTAAATGGAGTTGGTATTGGAGAGATGGGTGTGGCCACTGAAAGGGTGTGGTTACTGAGGGGTGTGGTCACTAGGGGGCGCTGTACAGCTTTCTCGCACAGGGCACCTAAAGGCCTAAGGCCGACCCTGGGTGGGTCATGTAGTTACATTGTAGCACAAAGCGGCAGAATGAGTTATACAATGTAGTAAGTTTATGAAGGTGCGTTTGCGGGGCAGCTGCATACACTACATCTCCATATTCAAAAGCCGGCATAAGCATTTGTTGTACAATCTGCTTTCTTACAGCGGGGCTCAGGCAGGATTTGTTTCTGTACAGGGCACCTAGTTTAGGGTAAAGTTTAGATGAGAGTTTTTTTGATGTGGAGGCCAAAGGATAGATTTGAATAGACATAGCTAGATATTTGAGAGAAGTGACTTGGTCAGCGTGCCATTTGATTTTGTCCCAACACATAGATGGGCAGTTTGCAATTTATGTAGTTTAGGTGCTGTTCCAAATAACATTGTGACAGTTTTGTCAGTACTTAGAAAACGTTTGTTATCTTTGATCCACTTTTCTACCTCTGTGAATTGTTCTTGCAGCACGGCCTCCAGCTGCGGGAGATTTGGTTTGCTGGTATAGCTTACGGTGTCATCTGCATACATGTGTACAGTTGTGGCTTTGCAGACGTTGGGCAGATCATTTATGAATATCGTGAATAGCAGGGGGCCGAGTATCGAGCCTTGGGGTACACCACACGTGACTGGGAGGGGGAGGGAAGTGCTGTCAGAAATGGACACATATTGCGATCGATCGGATACATATGATTGAAATCAGGTTAGCGTGTGAACACCAATTCCGGAGTTTTTAAGTTTTTGTAATAGGATGCCATAGTTAACTGTGTCAAAGGCCTTCGCAAAATCAAGGCAGATGGATCCAGTTAGGTTTCTTGTTCCATGCCAGCTTGGATATCATTGCAAACTTTTAGAAGGGCGGTTGAATGATTTTGGACGAAGGTTGGATTGATCACTACCATAATCAAGTTAACTCAATCTTGCATTGTAACACATTAAAAAGTACTAATTAGCATATTAAAACCCCTTTTGTATACCTATTTAAAATAAGATTAGTGTGCCTGATGCAGAGAAGCAAAATTCTTTTTTATCTCTCTCCTGTCACCCAGTATTCCTGTAATCAAGCTGTAAATAGCAGCCCCAAAACTCACATTAACAAAATGTTGAAACACCTTGCTGCTGCATTACAACGGCCAAGAAGAATGCAGAATGTAGGATGAGTTCTGGGGTCACTCACTAAAGTACAGGGATAACATTCAGGGGGTTTTAATGACTGTAAATCCCTGTACAGTGCAGATATAAGGAGTTATCTTAATTTGAATATATGTTACAATGCATTATTTCTGGAAGCTGCATTGCTAATAATCTCATTATGATCACTACAAATACCCAAAAGCAGGCGATCTGACCATTTTTATTGTCTGTTTCACATTTACTGTATTGGACACTCAGGCCATTACGTCCTGTATGCTACTGATGCAGACCCCTGGTGACATTGTGCAAAATAAAGGATTATAATCTAGAGCTTAGAATCTTTCATCCCAGTAATATATCTGTATAGGATAAACTAATACATGAAAAATTTAAAAAAAGCAAATTTACATTACTGAATTTATTTTTAGCTGAGAAAAATAATCTCTGTGAAAAATTTATATTTTCCCCTATATTTAATTGTTAACATCCCATCCATGGTTCAAATAGATGTTATGTTAAACATTTTTTTTTTCAACAAAATTTGCTTTGTAGTGAAAGGGTAGTGAAAGTAGTGACTTCCATCAATAAACTGCACCAGCATAAGGACTCATAAATGCATTGTTTATCTTTTTCAACCTTCAAATGAAAAAGGAGTGGAAGCACAATTTATTAGAATGTACGTGTTGAGCTGTAGTGTACATTCTTGCAGACCTGTGCTATGCAGCAACCTTAACTGTCCTTTCTTAAAGGGACACGCGACTAGCGCATGGCAGATTAATATGAAAAAAAATCCATATATGGTTTTATCAGTTTATATAAAAGGGTGTCCTTTTGTTGAAATAAGTGCTTTACTTCCAGACTCCATATTTATGATTGCCATATATATATCCGTTGGGTCAGTTATCTCTCTCATTGCCATTTCTCATCTTGGAGCAGATTGTCATTAAGTACCAGTCTCCGTAATACAGAGAAACCGGTTATCATGGCTATGCACAGCTCTGCCTCTGACAGACCAAGGCTAATCACAGCTCTGCGGGACGCTCCGGTACGGATAGAGCAGATCATTACTATTTATGGTACTGTCACCACGAGCAAAGGGTTCTTCTCCAGGTCTCCAAACAGAAGGCTATAGTAGCTATTTTTGCACTGAACGCCTTTTTGAGGAAGTAAATGCTTAATGAAACATAGAAACAGAAAAATGTCGGCAGATAAGAACCTTTCGGCCCATCTAGTCTGCCCAATTACATGGATACTTTACCTGGATATATCTTTTGTTTAGGATAGCCTTATGCCTATCCCATGCCTGCTTAAATTCAATTACTGTTTTGGCCTCTACCACTTCTACCACTTTAACCCTCTAATCTAAGACTATCAGAGTTATTCAAAGAGATTTGAAAAGTCATCGCACATTCGGTGACTTTTCGTTCTCTTCAATTCGGTTCCTTTTGACGATCCCATTTCGGTGACCCCGCGGTGTATTCAGCAAGCACCACAGGGTCCCCGAATTGCAGGGAAAAGCTGCCGCAAACCTGACGAAAACGAACCGCAAAACCCAGCGAATGCATGCCGAAAACATGCAAAAACATCTGGATTAACCTGCCGAATACCACGGAAAAACCCGAGCAGGAGCCGATCACACACAGCCGAAGCCTCTGGAGAAAGCTGACACCGCAGAAGAGGCAGTGAATAAATTAGGAAAATAGTTTGCATGAATGATTGAAAAGTAAAACGCTGTTTGCAAAGAAACTACTGAGCGAAAATGTCTGAAATTTACATATGAGGTCCAGGGAATGATAATAAAAAGGGCTGTTACAGAAAAAATAAGTAAACGTAAAAAAAAATAAAAAAAAAAAAAATCGGACTTTTAAAGAAAAATTCAGAAAAATGATTAAAATATCCTAAAAAATCTATAAATAAAGAGACTCTTTACTGCAGAATTTTATAATGAACGGTTTATTAGATATTGAATTAAAACGGGAATATTTTTAACATTGAAGCCTATGGGATTCTCCTGAATAAATTTGCCGAATTAAACTACCGAATGGCAGGGCATTTCGGGAACCTTTCACTGCTGGTTTGTGTTCTCTGAATAGCCGAAGCAGTGCTTTTCATGGGGATTTCACTGTCCTCGAACAGACACCGAACAGGCACCGTATGTTCAGGCAATTCGCTAGGATTTGGCGAATTGCCTGCTCTCTGGATAGCCGAATGGCCAGGAAAGGTAACCGAACTCTGATTTTCAGCGTTCGGTTACCTTTCTCAAGCAATTCGAATCTCTTTGGATAACCCTGTTTGTTTCCTTTTAAATATACTCCCTTCCTCCCTGCTAGCCCTGTACAAACCATTGCGTGTCACGTTGTCTTCAAAATGAAATTTCTACATTTCAAAACTGAATACGTAAGTAGCAACATCGTTCGCAAGCATGTTTTCTCTAGCACGCCGGCGCATGGAGGTAGTGAGAAGAGGCTCCATTGTAAGTAATAAGAGGAGGGTAATTTTACTAATTTCACAAAACGGTGCCTGCTGCTGAGAAAAATGGGGCCACTTACAAAGAAAGGATAAATCACAATGGTAAACTAAAAAAAGAACAAAACCAAATTAAAGATAGGTGGCAAATGTGCTGTTCTACAGCAGCATGACAACATGGCAAAAAATAATCTTATTTCCACCATTTCCCTCCTGAGAGCCTATATAAGTTTTAAGGCTGGATAGCACAGACTCATGAGCAAGTCAGCTCCTTGGAGAGAAATTCTTCATAAAATACTCTAATGCTAGTTGTGTTCCTTGGAGGTGGCAGCATTACCAATGTCATCCTGTTGTGCGGAGGTCTCGTTCTGGTGCAGCCTCCTTTCTGCTTGCTCCTGTCACTGCAGGGATTTTGATCCTGGGCACTTTGTTTTCTTCTACCAGGGCCGGTGCAAGCATTTTTGTCTACTCAGGCGAAGGTGCGTTTTGGTGCCCCCCCCCCATCCCTACCATGCCATGTCAATCAGCATTGAGATGCATAATAATCTCTAAAACATACCAAGAAAATAAGTTGTCATTTGCGCTCACCCCCAGGCATGTACTGGCCATAGGGACTACAGGAAGATTCCCGGTGGGCCGATGGCTCTGTGGGCCAGTGTGAATGCTGGTTCACCGCGTGGCTCGCGCTGCCCTTAATGGGTGAGGTGAGAACTTCCACATTGCAAAACAGACGCAGTCTCATATTGCGGCCACTGTGCCGGTGAGACCCTCTGCGCATCCGCCTCACCTTAAGGCATGGTGCACACTTGACCTCAGTGCCACTGCGGTGCTTTACCCAATCGCTCTGCAGCAACTCCAGTATCTGTAGAGCGATTGGTTGAGCGATCCAGTTGGATTATATACTATTTTTGTGCGTATTTGCATAATTAAATTGGGCCGGTCTGGATGACATCCAGGGCTGATTTTCTGTCCCAGTCCAGCCCTGCTCACCCCTGTAGCTCCATGTTGAGCAAAACACAGAGGTTTTGGTTTATTTGAATGGTCATTAAAGTGTAAGCTCTTCTGCCGCATCACGACACCTCTGGGTCAGGCTAGTCCTTCCTAATGAAACTAAAAGCTGCTTTCTAAGCAACCACGTGTCCTCATGCGGCTTCTCAGCCATGAGAGAAACTGGTGGGTTTTATTTATACCCTCACCAGGAGCAATTCAGGTTTATAAGATACGTCTACCTTATTGATGTACTTATACACACTGCAAATTACAGAGCTCACTTCAATAAACTTTCCAGTAATGTGCAGTGTGTAAAAGCGTATCACAGAGCTCCACAGTAATAAAACTCACAGTAATGTGCGGTGTGTATGACCGTATCACAGAGCTCCACAGCAATAAAACTCATAGTAATGTGCAGTGTGTAAAAGCGTATCACAGAGCTCCACAGTAATAAAACTCACAGTAATGTGCGGTGTGTATGACCGTATCACAGAGCTCCACAGTAATAAAACTCACAGTAATGTGCGGTGTGTATGAGCGTATCACAGAATCCACAGCAATAAAACTCACAGTAATGTGCAGTGTGAATGAGTGTATAACAGAGCTCCACAGCAATAAAAAAAGGTAATGTACCAATATCAGTTTATTCAAACCCCCTGCATATCATTTTACACCCCCAGTACATGATTTTACACCCACCAGCATAGCAATTTACACCCCCAGTAAATCAGTTTACAGCCCCAGACAACAGTATATCAATTTACAGCCCCCCCAGTATATCTATTTAGGGCCCCCAGACCCAGTATATCAATTTACAGCCCCCCCAGTATATCTATTTACGGCCCCCAGACCCAGTATATCAATTTACAGCCCCCAGACCCAGTATATCAATTTACAGCCCCCCCAGTATATCTATTTACGGCCCCCAGACCCAGTATATCAATTTACAGCCCCCCAGTATATCTATTTACGGCCCCCAGACCCAGTATATCAATTTACAGCCCCCCAGTATATCTATTTACGGCCCCCAGACCCAGTATATCTATTTACAGCCCCCAGACCCAGTATATCAATTTACAGCCCCCAGTATATCTATTTACAGCCCCCCAGTAAATCTATTTACAGCCCCCAGACCCAGTATATCAATTTACAGCCCCCAGACCCAGTATTCATTTACAGCCCCCCAGTAAATCTATTTACAGCCCCCAGACCCAGTATTTCAATTTACAGCCCCCCAGTATATCTATTTACGGCCCCCAGACCCAGTATATCAATTTACAGCCCCCAGTATATCTATTTACGCCCCCAGACCCAGTATATCATTTACAGCCCCCAGACCCAGTATATCAATTTACAGCCCCCCCAGTATATCTATTTACGGCCCCCAGACCCAGTATATCTATTTACAGCCCCCAGACCCAGTATATCATTTACAGCCCCCCAGTATATCTATTTACGGCCCCCAGACCCAGTATATCAATTTACAGCCCCCCCAGTATATCTATTTACAGCCCCCAGACCCAGTATATCAATTTACAGCCCCCCAGTATATCTATTTACAGCCCCCCAGTAAATCTATTTACAGCCCCCAGACCCAGTATATCAATTTACAGCCCCCAGACCCAGTATTTCAATTTACAGCCCCCAGTATATCTATTTACAGCCCCCCAGTAAATCTATTTACAGCCCCCAGACCCAGTATTTCAATTTACAGCCCCCAGTATATCTATTTACAGCCCCCAGACCCAGTATATCCATTTACAGCCCCAAGACCCAGTATATCAATTTACAGCCCCCAGACCAGTATAGCAATTTACAGCCCCCAGTATATCTATTTACAGCCCCCAGACCCAGTATATCCATTTACAGCCCCCCCAGTAAATCTATTTACAGCCCCCAGACCCAGTATTTCAATTTACAGCCTCCCAGTATATCTATTTACAGCCCCAGACCCAGTATATCCATTTACAGCCCCCCCAGTATATCAATTTACAGCCCCCCAGTATATCTATTTACAGCCCCCCCAGTAAATCTATTTACAGCCCCCAGACCCAGTATTTCAATTTACAGCCCCCCAGTATATCTATTTACAGCCCCCCAGTAAATCTATTTACAGCCCCCAGACCCAGTATATCCATTTACAGCCCCCCCAGTATATCTATTTACAGCCCCCAGACCCAGTATTTCAATTTACAACCCCCCAGTATATCTATTTAGAGCTCCCAGACCCAGTATATCCATTTACAGCCCCCAGACCCAGTATATCCATTTACAGCCCCCAGACCCAGTATAGCAATTTACAGCCCCCAGTATATCTATTTACAGCCCCCCAGTATTCTATTTACAGCCCCCAGACCCAGTATATCAATTTACAGCCCCCAGACCCAGTATTTCAATTTACAGCCCCCCAGTATATCTATTTACAGCCCCCAGTAAATCTATTTACAGCCCCCAGACCCAGTATTTCAATTTACAGCCCCCCAGTATATCTATTTACAGCCCCAGACCCAGTATATCCATTTACAGCCCCAAGACCCAGTATATCAATTTACAGCCCCAGACCCAGTATAGCAATTTACACCCCCCAGTATATCTATTTACAGCCCCCAGACCCAGTATATCCATTTACAGCCCCCCCAGTAAATCGATTTACAGCCCCCAGACCCAGTATTTCAATACAGCCTCCCAGTATATCTATTTACAGCCCCAGACCCAGTATATTCCATTTACAGCCCTCCCAGTATATCAATTTACAGCCCCCCAGTATATCTATTTACAGCCCCCAGTAAATCTATTTACAGCCCCCAGACCCAGTATATCAATTTACAGCCCCAGACCCAGTATTCAATTTACAGCCCCCAGTATAATTCTATTTACAGCCCCCCAGTAAATCTATTTACAGCCCCCAGACCCAGTATTTCAATTTACAGCCCCCAGTATATCTATTTACAGCCCCCAGACCCAGTATATCCATTTACAGCCCCAAGACCCAGTATATCAATTTACAGCCCCCAGACCCAGTATATAGCAATTTACAGCCCCCAGACCCAGTATAGCAATTTACAGCCCCCCCAGTATATCTAGTTACAGCCCCCAGACCCAGTATATCCATTTACAGCCCCCCAATATATCTATTTACAGCCCCAGACCCAGTATTATCCATTTACAGCCCCCCCAGTATATCTATTTACAGCCCCAGACCCAGTATTTCAATTACAACCCCCCAGTATATCTATTTAGAGCTCCCAGACCCCGTATATCCATTTACAGCCCCAGACCCAGTATATCCATTTACAGCCCCCAGACCCAGTATAGCAATTTACAGCCCCCCCAGTATATCTATTTACAGCCCCAGACCCAGTATATCCATTTACAGCCCCCAGACCCAGTATATCCAATTTACAGCCCCCAGCCCAGTTTAGCAATTTACAGCCCCCCCCCCAGTATTTCTATTTACAGCCCCCAGAGCCAGTATATCCATTTACAGCCCCCAGACCCAGTATAGCCATTTACAGCCCCCCCCAGTATATCTATTTACAGCCCCCAGCCGTATATCCATTTACAGCCCCCCCAGTATATCTATTTACAGCCCCAGACCCAGTATATCCATTTACAGCCCCCCCCAGTATATCTATTTACAGCCCCCAGACCCAGTATATCCATTTACAGCCCCCCCAGTATATCTATTTACAGCCCCCAGACCCAGTATTTCAATTTACAACCCCCCAGTATATCTATTTAGAGCTCCCAGACCCAGTATATCCATTTACAGCCCCCAGACCCAGTATATCCATTTACAGCCCCCAGACCCAGTATAGCAATTTACAGCCCCCCAGTATATCTATTTACAGCCTCCAGACCCAGTATATCCATTTACAGCCCCCAGACCCAGTATATCAATTTACAGCCCCAGACCCAGTATAGCAATTTACAGCCCCCCCCAGTATATCTATTACAGCCCCCAGACCCAGTATATCATTTACAGCCCCCAGACCCAGTATAGCCATTTACAGCCCCCCCCCCCAGTATATCTATTTACAGCCCCAGACCCAGTATATCCATTTACAGCCCCCCCAGTATATCTATTTACAGCCCCCAGACCAAGTATATCCATTTACAGCCCCAGACCCAGTATAGCCTTTACAGCCCCAGACCCAGTATAGCAATTTACAGCCCCCCCCAGTATATCCATTTACAGCCCCCAGACCCAGTATAGCAATTTACAGCCCCCCCAGTATATCCTTTACAGCCCCCAGACCCAGTATAGCAATTTACAGCCCCCAGTATATCTATTTACAGCCCCCAGACCCAGTATATCATTTACAGCCCCCAGACCCAGTATAGCCATTTACAGCCCCCCCCAGTATATCTATTTACAGCCCCAGACCCAGTATATCCATTTACAGCCCCCCCCAGTATATTATTTACAGCCCCCAGACCCAGTATATTCCATTTACAGCCCCCAGACCCAGTATAGCAATTTACAGCCCCCCAGTATAGCAATTTACAGCCCCCCAGTATATCCATTTACAGAACCCAGACCCAGTATAGCAATTTACACCCCCAGTATATCCATTTACAGGCCCCAGACCCAGTATAGCAATTTACAGCCCCCCCAGTATATCTATTTACAGCCCCCAGACCCAGATATCCATTTACAGCCCCAGACCCAGTATAGCCATTTACAGCCCCCCAGTATGTCTATTTACAGCCCCCAGACCCAGTATATCAATTTACAGCCCCAGACCCAGTATTTCAATTTACAGCCCCCAGTAAATCTATTTACAGCCCCCAGACCCAGTATTTCAATTTACAGCCCCCCAGTAATATCTATTTACGGCCCCCAGACCAGTATATCAATTTACAGCCCCCCAGTATATCTATTTACGGCCCCCAGACCAGTATTATCAATTTACAGCCCCCAGACCCAGTATATCAATTTACAGCCCCCCAGTATATCTATTTACGGCCCCCAGACCCAGTATATCTATTTACAGCCCCCAGACCCAGTATATCAATTTACAGCCCCCCCCAGTATATCTATTTACGGCCCCAGACCCAGTATATCAATTTACAGCCCCCCAGTATTATCTATTTACAGCCCCCAGACCCAGTATATCAATTACAGCCCCCAGTATATTCTATTTACACCCCCCCAGTAATTCTATTTACAGCCCCCAGACCCAGTATATCAATTTACAGCCCCCAGACCCAGTATTTCAATTTACAGCCCCCCAGTATATCTATTTACAGCCCCCAGTCTAAATCTATTTACAGCCCCCAGACCCAGTATTTCAATTTACAGCCCCCCCAGATATATATATATTTACAGCCCCCAGACCCAGTATATCCTTTACAGCCCCAGAGACCAGTATATCAATTTACAGCCCCCAGACACAGTATATCCATTTACAGCCCCCCCAGTAAATCTATTTACAGCCCCCAGACCCAGTATTTCCAATACAGCCTCCCAGTATATCTATTTACAGCCCCCAGACCCAGTATATCCATTTACAGCCCCCCAGTATATCAATTTACAGCCCCCCCAGTATATCTATTTACACAGCCCCCCAGTAATCTATTTACAGCCCCCAGACCCAGTATTTCAATTTACAGC